>CM038229.1:10425666-10947529 GCA_021442155.1 Cymbidium sinense | reverse complement strand
AAAATTAATCACGCCTACTTTTGAGTTGTCATAAATCCCCAACGGCATTTCACTTTCATTGGTAAGCCCTAGGTAAGGCTTGATTTATTATGCATCCAATAGATCACCCTGATAGTTGTTCCTCGCTTTGGAAGATGTAAGTCTACTATGCCTTCTTCCTAGCACAACCAATGGATATGCCCTCAGTTCAAAATCAAACTAAACCAAACAAACCATATCAAGTCACATGAAATTAAGATAAAATTAATCCTGCCTACTTTTGAGTTGTCATAAATCCCCAACAGCATTTCACTCAGTAGTCGCCCTAGGTCAGGCTTGATTTATTATGCATCCAATAGATCACCCGATGGTTGTTCCTCGCTTTGGAATATGTAAGTCTACTATGCCTTCTTCCTAGCACAACCATTGCATATTGAAAGGCAACCCCTTAGGTTGGCTAGCTCTATCCAGCGACTAGACTATCCCTTTTGGTGTTCCCTAGCACAACCTAGTGGATCCTTAAATGACACCCCATAGCACAATGATCTTCCCAAAAGCTTAAATTTGGCCAAATCCCTTCATCTCGACTATTAATCAATATTTTTATTAATTATACCAATAGAAACCCTACTACATCATACTATAACAAACTAAAATATGCTAAACAACAAGTAGTAATAATATTATATTTAATGCATGATGCTACACTACATTATTAGCATCCTATATTATATTATATTGCATATCACATCACAAGGGATTGCTTAAGATAATAAAGCATAAAATTTGTCTAAATAATAAAAAATTATATATTTTAGTTGTATCACTTACATATTTTAAATTAAAATAATATTTTATAATGTCATGCTCTACCTATTATGAATTTGGCCAAATTCTGCCATTTTAAAGTCTAAATCAACATTTTTATAAATAATGGTAGTGTAGACTCGATTGCATGATCGTAAAATACTAAAAGAATTTAAAATGCATAAAATAATATATTATGATATACGATGTTATACTATGCTACAACATATAATATTTGTTTTGAACATAAAATCTTAGTTTTTAGACTACAAGTGGCATATACACCTTGGTACTACAACTAATTCCCACTTCAAATTTAACAAATTTCATCATCTAATTTATTAAATCAAGATTTTTATGATTTATATTAATATAGACTATAGGGCACAATACCATAATATACTAAAACATTTCAAAACATCTTATAACATCAAAAAACACTTCACTACAAGCTCAAATATATGATGCTACATTATACTATAATATATGGTATTATGATATGATTTAGGGTTAAGGTTTATGGTATTCAAATCTTTAATAGTCAAGGGAAAGTCTCTTGAAAATAATTTCTTTAGCTACAATAACTATGTTAGGATTAGGTCATTCTTTAGATCTACTCCTGATAACATCTTTATTCAAGGTTTAGGGTTAGGGTTTAGGATTAGTTTAGGGTTTAAGGTTTGTGGTTTAGGGTTTAGGGTTATAGGTTTTAGGGTTTAGGGTTTATGGTTTTAGGGTTTAGGGTTTAGGGTTTTTTAGGGTTTAGGGTTTAGGGTTTAGGGTTTAGTTTAGAGTTTAGGGTTTAGGGTTTAGGGTTTAGGGTTTAGGGTTTAGGGTTTGGAATTTAGGGTTTATTGTTTAGGGTTTAAGATTTAGAATTTAGGGTTTAGGGTTTAGGTTTTAGGTTTTAGGTTTAGGGTTTAAGTTTCAGTTTAGGGTTTAAGGTTTAGGGTTCAAAGTTTTTTTCTAACAGAGAACAAATTTAGTTTCAACATTTCTTCTTTCAATTTCATAAACCAAGTAAACCCAACTTTTCCTGAACCTGGATGACATAGATAAAAAGAGGACCCATTGAGCAAATCAAAATCTAGGTAAGTATAACTTTCTCTATAAAGACAGTTCCATAAGTAGCAGATCAAATCATGTTCTTAGTTTCCCTAATTCCCAAAAACCACCCCACCTCTTAAGTAGGATCGCCATCATATCCCGATCTCTTCCTTCGCCACCACTATGACTATAACCTCTATCGCTCCTCCTGCCTCCATAACCACTACTACTCCAACCACCACCTCCATATCCACCAACACCTCCAGATCCCCCACCACCACTGTGATAACCGTCACCTCTACCTTCATCTCCACCACCAAATCAAGACTAAGCCTACTTGACGATGATGTTCCTACTGTCGTTAAGGTTCTGCCCATTCTTAGGGTTTAGGGTTAGTTTAGGGTTTATGGTTTAGGGTTAGTTTAGGGTTTAGGTTTGGGGTATAGGGTTTAGGATTATAGGTTCTATGGTTTAGGGTTTAGTGTTTAAGGTTTAGGGTTTACGGTTCAGGGTTTTAGGGTTTAGGGTTTAGGGTTTAGGGTTTAGAGTTTAGCATTTTATGGTTTAGGGTTTAGGGTGCGGGCTTAGGTTGAGGGTTGTATGTTTAGGTTTAGGGTTTTATTTATTCTTTTTATTTAGGTTTATTTTTTATTTTTATTTAGTATAGTTTATTTATTTTAGCTTTTTTTATTTTAGTTTAGTTTTTTATTTTTTTTTAGGTTTAGGTTTAGGCTTTTATTTTGGTTTTATTTTAGATTTATTTTTAGTTTAGGTTTAGGTTTATTTTATTTTTTATTTTATTTAGTTTAGGTTTAGGTTTTTATTTTTTGGTTTAGTTTATTTTAGTTTAGGTTTAGGTTTATTTTATTTTATTTATTTTATTTTTTTATTTTAGGTTTAGGATTTTTAGTTTAGGGTTTAGGTTTATTTTATTTTTTAGGTTTTATTTTAGGTTTATTTTAGGTTTATGTTTTTTATTTAATTTTATTTTTAATTTTAGGTTTATTTTATTTAGGTTATTATTATTTTTCATTTAATTTAGGTTTTATTTATATTTAGTTTTTTATTTTTTATTTTAATTTATTTTTAAGTTTAAATTTAGGTTTAGGTTTTATTTTATTATTTTATTTTATTTTTGTTTTATTTATATAGGTTTAGGATTTATTTATTTATTTTATTTTATTTTAATTTAGGTTTAACTTTATTTTAGGTTAGGTTTAGGGTTTAGTTTATTTATTTTAGGGTTTAGGATTTTAGGGTTTAGGTTTAGTTAGGTAGGTTTATGGTTTAGTTTTATGATTTAGGTTTAGGGTTTGAGGGTTTGGGGTTTATAGATTAGTGTTTATAGTTTAGTTTAGTTTTAGTTTAGAGAGTTTGGTTTAGTTTAAGGTTTTAGTTTAAGTTTAGGTTTAGGTTAGGAGTTTAAGGTTTAGAGTTAGGTTTAGGTTTAGGTTAGAGTTTAGGTTTAGGGTTTAGGTTTAAGTTTTAGTTTAAGGTATAGGTTTAAGTTTATAGTTTAGTTTATTGTTTAGTTTAGGTTTAAATTTAGGGTTTACTTTTAGGGTTTAGGGTTTAGACTTAGGTTAAGTTTAAATCAGGGTTTAAGTTTTAGGATTTAGTTTAGTTTAGGGTTTAGGGTTTTAGGTTTAGGGTTTAGTTTTTGGTTTAGTTAGGGTTTAGGGTTTAGGGTTTAGGGTTTAGGGTTTAGGGTTTTTTTTTAAATTAAGTAAATTGGTATGTTTAGGTTTATTTAGTTTATTTAGTTTATTTTTTATTTATTTGAGTTTATTTTATTTTATTTATTTAGGTGTACTTTTTCATTTTTATTTAGTTTAGTTTATTTATTTTGTTTGTTTATTTTAGTTTAGGTTTTATTTTTTATTTTTTAGGTTAGGTTTATTTTTTAGTTGAGTTTATTTTTTATTTTATTTTTTTTATTAAGTGTTTAGGTTATGTTTTTATGTTATTTTTTAGGTTTAGCTTTTAGGTTTTTATTTTAGGTTTATTTTTAGGTTTTATTTTTAAGTTTTGGTTTAGGTTTATTTTATTTTGTATATTTTTTATTTATTTTAGGTTTTAGTATGTTTTTTAGTTTAAGGCTTAGATTTTATTTTTTATTTATTTTCATGTTTTTTTAGGTTTAAGTTTTTATTTATGTTTTTATTTTATTTTATTTTAGTTTAGGTTTAGGTTTTTAGCTTTTAGGGTTAGGGTTTAGGGGTTTGAGTTTAGAGTTTGGTTAGAGTTTAGGGTTTAGGTTTAGGGTTTGGGGTTTGGTTAATGGTTTAAGTTTTAGTTTAGGGTTTTGGGGGTTTTTTTTAATAGAGAACAAAATCATATTCAACATTTCTTCTATTCGATTCATCAACCAAGTAGCACCCTAAGTTTTCTAAGACACAAGTGATGACATCATAGATAAAAATGAGCACTAGAGCAAATCAAAAAAACCGGATAAGTAGAACCATCTACTATAAAGGCAGATCCATAGCAAATGGGATCAATCGTTCTTGATTTCTCCAATTCCCATCGAACCACCCCTCGGTGGTGGATCCATCATCATATCCATTCTCTCCCTCCACCACCACCACCATTCTCTTTCCTCACTCATCCACTCCACCACTTCCACTAACACCTCCATCCATCCACCACATATTGTCCACCTTCTACCATTCTTTTTCCAATTATTCAGCCATTCAAATTTTAAATTTACTTAGTTTAAAGTTTTAGAGTTTAGGGTTTAGTTTAGTTTAGTTTAGTTTAGTTTAGGTTTAGGGTTTAGGTTTAGGTTTAGGGTTTAGGTTTAGGTTGGGGTTTAGGGTTTAGTTGAGGTTTATGGTTTAGGGTTTAGGGTTTAGGGTTTTAGTTTAGGGTTTTAGGTTTTAGGTTTTAGGTTTAGGTTTAGGGGTTTAGGGTTTAGGTTAGTTTAAGGGTTTATGGTTGAGTTTAGGATTTAGGATTTAGTTTTAGGGTTTTTTTAATTAAGTAAATTGATAGGTTTATGTTTTTTTAGTTTTTTTAGTTTATTTTTTATTTATCTGAGTTTTATTTATTTATTTTTATTTTTATTTTTTATTTAGTTTAATATATTTATTTTAGTTTAGGTTTTTTATTTTAGTTTATTTTTTAGGTTTAGGTTTACTTTTTAGTTGAATTTTATTTTCCTTTTTTTTTAGTTTTAGGTTTTATTTTTTATTTTTAGGTTTAGGTTTAGGTTTTTATTTTATTTTGTTAGGTTTAGGTTTTAGTGTTCTATTTTAGGTTTATTTTTAGGTTTTCTTTTTTAGTTTAGGTTTAGGTTTATTTTTAGTTTATTTTATTTTATTTATTTTAAGTTTAGGATTTGGTTTAGTTTATTTTACGTTTATATTTAGGTTTTATTTATTTTAGTTTAGTTTATTTTTGTTCAGGTTTAGGTTTATTTTATTTTGTTTATTTTCTTTTTATTTTAGGTTTAGGTTTGATTTTTAGTTTAGGGTTTCAGTTTTTTTTTTATTTATTTTTAGGTTTTATTTTTAAGTTTATTTTTTTAGGTTTAAGTACTTATTTAGTTTTTATTTTATTTTATTTTAAGTTTATTTTATTTTTAATTTATGTTTAATTTTAATTTTATTTAGGTTTTATTTTTTAGTTTAGTTTAGGTTTTATTTATTTTATTTTTTTAGTTTTTTATTTTTATTTTATTTTTTCTTTTAGGTTTAGATTTAGATTTAGGTTAAGGTTTAGGTTTTAGTTTTGTTTTTTATTTTATTTTGGTTTAGGTTTTTTTATTTATGTCATTTTTAGGTTTTTATTTTTAGTTTAGGTTTAGGCTTTTAGCTTTTTAGTGTTCAAGTTTTTCTATTTAGGGTTAGTTTAGGGTTTAGAGTTTAGTATTTAGGGTTTAGAGATTTGGGTTTAGGGTTTAGGTGTTAGGTTTAGGGTTTAAGTTTTAATTTAGTGTTTAGGGTTTATGGTTTGTGTTTTTTTTTTAATAGAGAACAAATTCATATTCAACATTTCTTTTTTTTATTTCATGAACCAAGTAGTTTTTTTAATACATGACGATAGGTAAAAAAATGAGCACCAGAGCAAATCAAAATCCTTAGAAAAGTAGAACCGTCTCTACTGTAAAGACATCGTTCCATAAGCAGTAGATTGAGTTGGTCTTTCTTCAATTTCTCCAATTCCCATTTAATCACCCCACCTCGAGTAGAAGATCATATCCCCGATCTCTCTCTCCGCCACCACCACAACAGTAACCTCCATCGCTCCTCTCACCTCCATAACCACCATTGCTCCGACTACCACCTCCATATCCACGGGGACCTCCAAATCCCCACCACCACTATGATAACCGCCACCTCTGCCTTTGCTTGCACTGCTAGATCTAGACTGAGCTTAGTTGATAGTGATGTTCTTGCCCTCAAGGATCTACCCATTCTTAAGGTTTAGGGTTAGTTTAGGGTTTAGGGCTGTATGTTTTAGGGCTCAGGGTTTAGGGCTTAAGGTTTAGGGTTTAGGGTTTACGGTTTAGGGTTTAGGGTTTTAGGGTTTAAGGTTTAGGGTTTAGGGTTTTAGGGTTTAAGGTTTAGTGTTTAGAGTTACAGGTTTAGGGGTGTAGGTTTAGTGTTCATGGCTTAAGGTTAGTTTTAGACTTTAGGGTTTACAATTTTAGGTTAAGGGTTTTATTTATATTAACTAAATCAGTATGTTTAGGTTTATTTAGTCTATTTAGTTTATTTTTTATTTATTGGAGTTTATTTTACTTTTTAATTTTAGTTATGTTTATTTTTTATTTTTATTTAGTTTAGTTTATTTATTTTAGATTTATTTATTTTAGTTTAGGTTTATTTTTAGTTGAATTTTGTTTTTATTTTATTTTTTAGGTTTCAATTTTATTTTTTCTTTTTAGGTTTAGGTTTAGGTTTTTAATTTAGGTTTACTTTTAGGTTTTATTTTTTAGTTAAGGTTTAGGTTTATTTTTAGTTTATTTTATTATATTTAGTTTTGGTTTAGGTTTAGGTTTACTTTAATTTAGGTTTAGAATTTTATTTATTTTTGTTTAGTTTATTTTAGTTTCATTTAGGTTTATTTTATTTTTATATTAGGTTTGGTTTTTTTTAGTTTAGGGTTTAGGTTTTATTTTTATTTATTTTAGGTTTATTTTTTAGGTTTAGGTTTTTATTTAGTTTTTATTTAATTTTATTTTAGGTTTAATTTTTATTTTATTTAGGTTTTTTATTTTTTAGTTTAGTTTAAATTTTTATTTCTTTTATTTTAGTTCAGTTTTTATTTTTATTTTTTATTTGTTAGGTTTAGGTTTAGCTTTCAGTTTTAGTTTATGTTTTTATTTTTTTTTATTTTTTTTTTTTGCTTATTTATTTATTTTATTTTATTTTGAGGTTTTATTTAGTTTAGGTTTAAGTTTTTTGCTTTTAGGGTTTAGGGCTTAGGGTTTAGGGTTTAGTTTGGTTTAGGTGGTTAGTTTAGGATTTAGGGATTAGGGTTTAAGGTTTTTTTAATAGAGAACAAATTTAGATTCAAGATTTCTTCTTTTCAATATTATCAACCAAGTAGCACCCCGAGTTTTCTAAGACACAAGCGATGATAGAGATCAAAAACAAGCACCTACAGAGCAAATTAAAAACCCTAGATAAGTAGAATCATGTCTATTGTAAAGATAATTTCATAAGCAGTAGATCGAATCGACCGTTCTTGAGTTTCTCCAGCTCCCATCAATCACATCCCCGCTTCTCAAGAAGCGGGATCCACCATCATTGCCCCAATCTCTCCTCCACCACCACCACGGCCGAACCTTCGCCACTCCTCCCGCCCAACCACCATAATAACCTCCATATCCGCCAAGACCTCCGCATCCCCACCACCACTATGATAATCAAGCCTCCGCCCAACTAGATCTAGAAGCCTAGTAGTTGGTGATATTCCTATCATCGGCTGTTCCATTCTTATTATTTAGCATTAGTTTAGGATTTTAATGTTTAGGGTTTCATTTGCCTAGGTTTAGGGTTTAGGGTTTAGATTTAAGGTCAGGGTTTGTGGTCAGGTTTAGGTTAGTTTAGGGTTTAGAGTTTAATGTTAAGGGTTTTTTTTTAAATTAAGAAAATTGGTAGGTTTAGGTTCATTTAGTTTATTTTATATTTATTTGAGTTTATTTTATTTAGGTTTAATTTTTATTTCTATTTAGTTTAGTTTATTTATTTTAGATTTATTTATTTTAGTTTTAGTTTTTTATTTTAGTTTATTTTTAAAGTTTAGGTTTATTTTTTAGATTAGTTTTATTTTTATTTTTTTAAGGTTTAGGTTTAATTTTTTATTTTTAAGTTTATGTTTAGTTTTTAGTTTATTTTGTTAGGTTCTTATTTTAGGTTTTATTTTTTAGTTTAGGTTTTTATTTTAGTTTATTTTATTTTATTTAGTTTAGGTTTTTTTTTTATTAGTTTAATTTATTTTATTTTAAGTTTAGGTTTTATTTTATTAATTTTATTTTAATTTTAGGTTTAAGTTTTTTTTAGTTTAGGGTGCTTTTCTTTATTTATTTTAGGTTTAGTTTTAGGTTTAGGTTATTATTTAATGTTTATTTTATTTTATCTAGGTTTATTTTATTTTTTATTTTATGTTTAATATATTTATTTAAGTTTTATTCTTTTCGATTTTTATGAGGTTTTATTTATTTTATTTTAATCTTATTTTATTTTATATTTTATATTTTTAGGTTTTAGTTTAGGTTTTATCTTTATTTAATCATTTAGGTTTAGGCCTTTTATTTATCTATTATCTGGTTTATTTAGTCTTAGCCTTTATCTCATGGTCCTTCAGTGGCCCAGTGGTGGGCCCAGATCTGTGGCTTGGTCTTATATTCCATAGATGACTCTGCCCAAGGGTCAGTGGCCCAGGGTTGACGCCCAGCCCTTGTGGTGGGCCCTGAGGCCCAGGGCCCAAGACTCCAGGGCTCAGTCCCAGGGCCTCAGGGCCTGTGGCCTAGGGCAGGCTGGAGTGGATCAGGATTTAGGTGGGTTTAGGGCTAGGGCCCAAGACTGGTTTTAGGCCTAGGGTTTTGTGCCAGGGCCTGTGGATCAGTGATTGGGTTTAGTGTCAGCTCACCAAAAGTCCCGTGATCTGGCTGAGGTCTGGGTAAGCCTTAGGCTCAGGGCCTAGGGTTTAAGTTTAGGGGCCTAGGGCCTGTGGTTGGTTGTAGGTGTGTCCGTGGCTCAGTGGTCAGGGCTCCAGGTTAGGGTTTGTGGATTTAAGGTAGTGTTTTTTTAATAAAGCAAACCAGTTTTGTTATCTAGTTTATTTAATTAATTTATTTATTTGAGTTTATTTTATTTTATTTTATTTAATTTATTTACATTTATTTTTATTTTATTTAATTTACTTTATTTTATTTTAGTATGTTATTTTATTTTAGTTTATTTTTTAAGTTTAGGTTTATTATTTAGTTGAGTTTTTTTTTATTTTATTTTTTGGTTTAGGTTTAATTTTTTTTTGTTTAAGTTTAGATTTAGGTTTTTATTTTATTTTTTTTAGGTTAAACTTTTAGTTTTTAATTTTAGGATTTATTTTTTAGTTCAGGTTTAGGTTTAGGTTTTATCTATTTTAGTTTAGTTTATTTTAGTTTAGGTTTAGGTTTATTTTATTTTGTTTATTTTATATTTATTTTAAGTTTAGGGTTTTTTTTAGTTTAGGGTTTAGATTTTACTTTTTATTTATTTATATGTTTATTTTTTAGGTTTGGATTTATATTTTGTGTTTATTTTATTTTATTGGGTTTATTTTATTTTTATTTTATGTTTTGTTTTTTATTTTATTTAGGTTTTATTCACGATCTTTTATTTTAGTTTAGTTTAGTTTATTTATTTATTTATTTTTATTTATCTTATTTTATCTTTAGGGTTTAAGTTTTATGGTTTATTTTATCTTATCTTTATCTTATTTAGGGTTAACCTTTATTTTATTATCAGGTCTTTATTTAGTTTAGGTATGCTAGGGTCTTAAGGCCTAGTGTCTCATGCTGCGCCCAGTAGGCTGCCCAGGCATGTTTGGCCTGAGGTTTTTCAGGGTTTAGTTGGCTCAGCCTCAGTTTAGAGCTTTCAGGGCTCAGTGGCCTGCCTTGGGCCAGGATTCAGTTAGGCCTGGTCAGCACCCGCCATAGTGGCCTATAGTTTTAAAGTTTTAGGGTTTAGAGTTTAGTGTTTAAGGTTTAGGATTTAGGGTTAGGGTTAGGGTTTTGAGGTTTGGGGTTTAGGGTTTAGAGTTTAGGGTTTACGATTAGCTTATGGTTTAGGGTTTAGGCATTCTTAAGGTTAAGATATAGGATTTAGTGTTTAGGGTTTAGGATTTTTTTTAAAAAGTAAATAAACCAGTAGGTTTTGGGTTTTGGGTTCAAGGTTTTTATTTTTAATAGAGAACAAATTCATATTCAATATTTCTTCTTTTTGATTTCAACAACCAAGCAGCACCCCAAGTTTTCTAAGACAAAAGCGATGAGATATATAAAAAATGAGCACCCATTGAGCAAATTAAAAACCCTAGATAAGTAGAATCATCTCTACTGTAAAGATAGTGTTCCGTAAGCAACAGATCGGATAAGCCATTCTTCAGTTTGTCGAGTTCCCATCAGAACCTTCCCCTCCTCTCGAGTAGTGGGATCCACCATCATATTATTGATCTCTCCCTCTGCCACAACCATGGCTGTAACCTCCGTCATTCCTCCCACCTCCATAACCACCACTTCTCTCTGACCACCACCTCCATATCCACCAGCACCTCCAGATACCCCAACAGCACTCTGATAACTGCAACATCCACCTTCTCCTCCACTGCCAGATCTTGATTGAGCTTAGTTGACGGTGATGTTCCTGCCATCAAGCTTTTGCCCATTCTTAGGGTTTAGGTTTAGTTTAGGGTTTAGGGTTTTGGGTTAGTTTAAAGTTTAGGGTTAATTTAGGGTTTATGCTTTAGGGTTAGTTTAGGGTTTAGGTTTTAGGGTTTGGGGTTTAGGGTTTGTATGGTAGGGTTTAGAGGGGACTTTGAGTTTAGTAGGGTTTGGGTTTAAGGTTTAAGGTTTAGGTTTGGGGTCTGGGGTTTGGGTTTAGGGTTTAGGCTCATGGTTGGGTGGCTTAGGGTTAGTTTTAGGGTTGTAGGTTTAGGTTCTTTTTTTATATTGCTAGGCAAGTTTATTTAGTTTATTTTATTTATTTGAGTTTATTTTATGCTTTATTTTATTTAGGATACTTTTTTTATTTTAGTTTAATTTATTTTATTTTAGGTTTATTTATTTTAGTTTAGGTTTTATTTAAGTTTATTTTTAGGTTTAAGCTTATTTTTAGTTGAAATTTTATTTTATTTCTTAGGTTTAGTTTTATTTTATTTTTTTTTAGGTTTTAGGTTTTATTTGGATTACTTTTACTTTATTTTCTTACTTTAGGCTTTGATTTATTTTTAGTTTATTTTATTTTATTTAGTTTAGGTTTAGGTTTAGGTTTAGGTTTTATTTATTTTAGTTTACTTAAGTTTATGTTTATTTTATTCTTATTTTAAGTTTAGGTTTTAGTTTAGGGTTTAGGTTTTACTTTTTATTTATTTTTAGGTTTATTTTTTTAGGTTTAGGTTTCTATTTAATGTTTATTTTATTTTATTTTAGGTTTAACTCTTTTATTTTGTTTAGTTTTATTTTTTAGGTTTTATTCTTAGGTTTATTTTATTTTAGTTTAGTTTAGATATTTATTTTTTTTTATTTTTTTATTTTTTATTTTTAAGGTTTCATTTTATCTTATTTTATTTTTCATAATCCAGGTTTATGCCATTTATTTATCTTATTAATAAGTTTAGTTTAGATCTGTTTAGTTTCCTGCCCAGGATCAGACTGGCCCAGGGCCTGTGAGCCCAGGTAGGACTCCAGTGCAGCAGGTTTAGTGGCCTAGGTTTAGCCTCAAGACCCAGTTGAGGGGTTTGGGAGTTAGGGCCCAGTGTTTAGGGTCACCAGCTCTGTTTAGTCTTAGCTCAGTAGTGGCCCAGGTTTGGGTCAGAGTTTAGGGTGCATTTAGGGTCAGGGTATGATTTAGGATTTATGGTTAAGGTAGAGGGTCAGTGGTGGGTTTGTGAGACAGGTCAGTGAGGGTTAGTTTAGGATTAGGGTTTGTGGGTTTATGATTTATTGTTTTGGGGTTTAGGTTTAAGGTTTATAGTTTTGGATTTAGGGTTGGTTTAGGTTTAGGCTTAGATTTAGGGGTTTAGGTGTGGGTTTATGGTTTTTTTTTTTAAAAAAAAGTGAACTGGTAGGTTTAAGATTTAGGGTTTAAGGTTTTTTTTCTAATAGAGAACTAATTCAGATTCAATATTTCTTCTTTTCAATTTCATCAACCAAATAGCACCCCATGTTTTCTAAGACACATGCGACGACCTAGATAAAAAATGGGCACCCATAGAGCAAATCAAAAACCATAGATAAGTAGAACCATCTTTACTATAAAGACATAGTTCCATAAACATCAGATCAGATTGGTCATTCTACAGTTTCTCTAGTTCCCATCAGAACCACCCCTACCTCTCGAGTAGTGGAATCTGCCATTATAAACCTGATCTGTCCCTCCACCACCACGGTTGTAACCTGCATCGCTCTTTCCGCCTCCATAACCACCATTGCTCCGACCACCACCTCCATATCCAGCAACAACTCTAGATCCCCCAACACCACTGTGATAACCGCCACCTCCACCTTTGCCTCCACCGCCAGATCTAGATTGAGCTTAGTTGACGGTGATGTTCCTGTCGTCAAGGCTCTACCAAGTCTTAAGGTTTAGAGTTTAGGATTACTTTTAGGGTCTAGGGTTTAGGGTTTATGACTGACTTATTTTTTTTATATTAACTAAACCGATAGTTTAGGTTTATCTAATTTATCTTTTATTTATTTCAGTTCATTTTATTATTTTATTTTTATTTAGGTTTATTTTTTATTTTTATTTAATTTAGTTTCTTTATTTTAGGTTTTTTTTTATTTTAGTTTAGGTTTTTTTATTTTAGTTTATTTTTTGTGTTTAGGTTTCTTTTTAGTTGAGTTTCTTTTTTATTTTATTTCTTAGGTTTAAGTATTATTTCTTATTTTTAGATTTAGGTTTAGGTTTTTATTTTATTTTTTTAGGTTTAGGTTTTTAAGTTTTTATTTTAGCTTTATTTTTAGGTTTTTTTTTGTTTAGGTTAAGGTTTATTTTCAATTTATTTTATTTTATTTAGTTTAGGCTTAGGTTTAGGTTTAGTTTATTTTAGGTCAGTTTAGGTTTTATTTATTTTAGTTTAGTTTATTTTAGTCAAGGCTTATTTTATTATTATTTTAGGTTTAGGTTTTATTTTTTAGTTTAGGGTTTAGGTTTTATTTTAGGTTTGTCGCTTAGGGTTAGATTTTATTTATTTTATTTTATTTTATTTTATTTTATATTAGGTTTATTTTATTTATTTTAGGTTTAGTTTTATTTTATTTAGGTTTTACTTTACTTTAGTTTAGTTTATTTATTTTATCTTAGTTAGTTTTATTTTATTATTTACTTTGTTTAGGTTTAGGTTTAGGTTTAGGTTTAGGTTTAGTTTTTATTTTATTTTATCTTTTATTTTATTTTTGTTTAGGTTTTATTTATTTTATTTTATTTTTATTTTATTTTATTTAGTTTTAGGTTTGTGGTTTAGGGTTTAGGTCAGGACTAGGGTAGGTTTAGGGTTTGGGGTTTAGGGTTTAGGGTCCAGTGGTAGTGGTAGGTTTTAGGGTTTATATTTTTGTTTTAAGTTTTTAATTTTAAATTTTATTTTAAATTAACCAAACTAAGTTCAGTTTATTTAGTTTATTTTTTATTTATTTTAGTTTATTCTATTTTATTTTTTATTTAGGATTATTTTTATTTCGATTTAGTTTTATTTATTTTATTTTATTACTAGGTTTAGGTTTAGGTTTAGGTTTTTATTTAGGTTTATTTTATTTTATTTTTAGCTTTAGGTTTTATTTTATTTTTTAAGTTTAGTTTTAGGTTTTATTTTATTTTAAGTTTAGATTTTAGGTTTTATTTTAGACTATTTTACCTTATTTTTGGTTCATTTTAGGTTTTATTTTAGTTTATTTTATCTCATATATTTGTTTAGGTTTTTAGCATATTTTAGAGGTTTAGTTTATTTTAGTTTAGTTTATCTTTATAGTGGGTTTTTAAGTTTATTTTAGGTGGTTTTATAGAGTTTGGTTATATTTATTTTTAAATTATTTAGTATTTAATTTAGGTTTATTTTATTTTATCTTATGTGATTTTTATTTTATTTAGGTATTTTTATGTTTTAACATTTTAGATTAGTTTAGGATCTTATTTATTTATCTTAGTGTAATTTTAAAGCCCAGCTCTGTTAGTTTAGTTTAAGTTGGTTAGTAGGATTTTATTTAGGCAATGGATCTTATTTATCTTATGTCAGGTTTATTTAGTAGTTTAGGTTTTAGATTTTACGGGTATGTGGCCTGGGCCTAGCTGGCCTGTGGCTCAGGGCCTAGGGCTGCAGCAGGTTGGATCTGTGGCTCAAGTTTTAGGGTTTAGGGCCTGTTGTTTAGGATTTGGATCTTGATTTGAGTTTAGGGTTAGGGCCTGGGTGGAGTTAGTGGTCAGTTAGTTTGGTCAGTTTTCATTTTTATTTTTATTTTATTTATTTTAGATTAAATAAACCATAGTTTAGGTTTATTTAGTTTATTTTATTTATTTGGTTTATTTTATTTTTATTTTGATTTGAGTTTATTTTTATTTTTTATTTTAGTTAATTTATTTTAGTTTAGTTTTATTTTAGTTTATTTTTAGTAGGTTTATTTCTTTAATTTTTTATATATTTTATGTTTGATCTCATTTTTATTTTTTAGGTTAAGGTTTAGGTTTTTTTTTATTTTATTTATTGTTTAAGTTTATTTTAGTTTATTTTATGTTTTATTATTTAGTTTTTTAGTTTATTTTTATTTATTTTATTTATTTTAGTTTAGGTTTAGGTTTAGGTGTTATTTATTTGTTAGTTTATTTTTGTAGGTTTAGGTTTATTTTATTATTTAGGTTTAGGTCTTTCTTTAGTTTAGTTTTTAATTTTATTTATTTTATTTATTGTTTAGGTTTAGTTTATTTAGTTTTATTTAACATATTTAGGTTTAATTTCTTTTATTTTAGGCTTAGGGTTTAGATTGGGCTCAGTTTGGATCTTGGCTCATGTAGGCCTTATCAGTTTAGCCTGTGCTAGGTTTAGTTGTGGTTGGTCTGGGTCCAGTTTAGGTTTGGGCAGCTGTGGTAGTTTTTTTTAGGTTTAGGCCTAGGATCAGTAGGTTATATATGGGGTAATTAGGCCTAGGGTTTATGGTTTAGGTTAGGATTTAGGGTTTTTTATGAAAAAAAAAGCAAACCGATAGTAGTTTATTTATTTATTATTTATTTTAGTTTATTTTCATTTTATTTTGATTTAGGATTATTTTAATTTATTTATTTAGTATTTATTTTATTTTATTTATTTTTTTATTTATTTTATATTTATTTATTTATTTTATGTTCATGTTTGTTTTTTTTATTTTTTAGGTTTGTATTTTTAGTTTAGGTTTTAGGTTTTATTTTAAGTTTATTTTAGGTTTTATTTTATTTTAGGTTTAGGTTTATTTTAGTTAATATTTTATTTTTTAGGTTTATTATATGTTTTATTTATTTTAGTTTAGTTTTAGGTTTATTTTATTTTGTTTATTTATTTTTATTTTATGTCTATGTTTTTTAGTTAATGATTTATGTTTTATTTTTATTAATTATTTTATTTTATTGTATTTTTTGTTTTATGTTTAATTTTATTTTATTTAAGTTTTATTCTAGGTTTATTTTCTTCATAGTTTAGTTTAGGTTTTATTTATTTTCTTTACTTTATTACATTTTATTTTATTTAGTTAGGTAGGTTTTGTGCCTAGGTTTAGTTTTATTATTATTATTTTAAGGTTTAGGTTTTATTTATTTTATTTTATGTTTTATTTAGTTTATGTAGGCTTTAAGTTTGTTTAATATTTATTGTATGGTCTTGGTAGGGTTAGATTTGTAGTGGGTCAGATTTATGGCTCAGAGCAGGTTTGTTAGGATTTTAGGGTTTAGGATTTTGAGATTTATGGTTTAAGATTTAGGTAGGTAGGGTCCGTGGTCAGTGGTTTTTTTTCTTTAATTTAAAATTTTTATTTATTATTTTTAAAATTACAAACTAAGTTTAGGTTTATTTAGTTTATTTAATTTATTTTCATTTAATCTATTTATTTTTATTTTATTTAGGTTTATTTTTATTTTATTTTTTATTTAGTTTAGTTTATTTATTTTAGGTTTATTTATTTTAGTTTAGGTTTTATTTTGTTTATTTTAAGTTTAAGTTTATAGATTTTTATTTTAATTTTATTTTTTAGGTTTAGCTTTTATTTTTTTATTAGGTTTAGGTTTAGGTTCTTATTTTATTTCTTAATGTTTAGGTTTTAGTTTTTTATTTTAGGTTTATTTTTAAGTTTAACTTTTAGTTTAGGTTTAGGTTAAGTTTTAGTTTATTTTATTTTATTTGGGGTTTAGGTTTAGGTTTAGGTTTAGGTTTAGTCTATTTTAGGTTAAGGTTTAGGTATTATTTATTTTAGTTATGTTTATTTTAGTTTAGGTTTAGATTTGTTTTATTTTTATTTTAGGTTTAGTTTTTTTTAGGTTAGGGTTTAGTTTTATTTTTATTTTTTTAGGTTTATTTTTTAGATTTAGGTTTTTATTTAGTTTTTATTTTATTTTATTTTTGGTTTATTTTATTTTTATTTTTTATTTAGTTTTTATTTTATTTATGATCTTTATTTTTTGTTTAGTTTCTATTTTTGTTTTTTTTTTACTATTTTATTTTGGTTTTGGTTTTTTTATTTATTTTATTTTTAGGTTTTATTTAGTTTAGGTTTTGGTTTTTAGCTTTTAGGTTAAGGGTTAGTTAAGGGTTTAGGGTTTTTTATTTTAAGTTTAGGGACATTTTTAGTTTAGAGTTTATGTTTTACCTTTTATTTATTTTTAGGTTTATTTTTTAGGTTTAGGTTTTGTTTAGTTTTTATTTTACTTTATTTTAGGTTTATTTTATTTTTATTTAATGTTTAGTTTTTATTTTATTTAGGTTTTTTATCCTTAGGTTTATTTTATTTTTTTAATTAAATTTAGGTTTTTATCTATTTTATTTTAGTTTATTTTTTTTATTTTAGTTTTTTTAAATTTTATTTTTATTAGGTTTATTTTTTCTTTTATTTAGTTTGGTTTATTTATTTTAAGTTTATTTTTTTAGTTTAGGTTTTTTATTTTAGTTTATTTTTTAGGTTTAGCTTTAGGTTTATATTTATTTATTTTTTTAGCTTTAGGTTTATGTTTTTATTTTATTTTTTTAGGTTTAGGTTTTAGGTTTTTATTATAGGTTTATTTTTAGGTTTTATTTTTTTAGTTTAGGTTTAAATTTATTTTTCATTTATTTAATTTAATTTAATTTAGGGTTAAGGTTTAGTTTATTTTAGATTTATGTTTATGTTTTACTTATTTTAGTTAGTTTATTTTAGTTTAGGTTTAGGTTGTTTATTTTATGTTTAGGTTTTTTTATAAGTTTAGGTTATTTTAGGTTTAGGTTTTCATTTTGTTTATTTTAGTTTAGTTTATTTTAGTTTAGGTTTACATTTGTTTATTTTATTTTTATTTTAGGTGTAGTTTTTTTTTCTTTAGTTTAGGGTTTAGGTTTTATTTTTTATTTATGTTTAGGTTTAGGGTTTTATTTAGTTTTTAGTTTAGTTTATCTTAGGTTTATTTTATTTTTATTCTAGGTTTAGTTTTTATTTTATTTAGGTTTTTAATTCTTACGTTTCTTTAATTTTTTAATTCAGTTTAGGTTATTATTATTTTATTTTATTTTAGTTTTTATTTTAATTTTATTTTATTTTTAGGTTTAGGTTTAGGTTTAACTTTTAGATTAGGTTTTTATTTTATTTTATTTTATTATTTTATTTTGGTTTAGGTTTTATTTATTTATTTTATTTTTCAATTTTATTTTAAGGTTTTATTTAATTTAGGTTTATGTTTTTAGGTTTTTAGGGTTTAGGGTTTAGGGTTTAGGGTTAGTTTAGGGTTTATGGTTAATTTTAGGACTTAGGGTTTAGGATTTAGGGTTTATCATTTAGGGTTTAGGGTTTAGGATTTTTTAAAAAAAATTAAATTAAGTAAACTCGTAGGTTTAGGTTTATTTAGTTTATTTTTAATTTATTTCAGTTTATTTTATTTGTTTTTTTAATTGAGGTTTATTTTACATTTTTATTTAGTTTGGTTTATTTATTTTAGGTTTCTTAATTTTAGTTTATTTTTTAGGTTTATGTTTAGGTTTATATTTATTTTTTAGTTTAGTTTTATTTTTATTTTTTTGTTTAGGTTTTATTTTTTATTTTTAGGTTTAGGTTTAGCCTTTTATTTTATTTCTTAGGTTTAGGTTTTAGGTTTATTTTTAGGTTTTATTTTTAGATTAGGTTTAGGTTTATTTTTAGTTAATTTTATTTTATTTAGTTTAGGGTTTAAGTTTAGTTTATTTTAGGTTTAGGTTTAGGTTTTATTTATTTTTGTTTAGTTTCTTTTAGTTTAGGTTGAGGTTTATTTTAATTTATTTATTTTAGGCTTAGGTTTTTTCTTTAGTTTAGGGTTTAGGTTTTATTTTTTATTTATTTTTATGTTTATTTTTTAGGTTTAGGTTTTTATTTAGTTTTTATTTTATTTTATTTTTTTACATCTAGTTTTTATTTTATTTAGGTTACTTATTTTTAGTTTTATTTTATTTTTAGTTAAGTTTTGGTTTTTATTTATTTTATTTTTGTTTAGTTTTTATTTTATTTTATTTTTAGGTTTAGATTTAGGTTTAGGTTCTAGTTTAGGTTTTTATTTTATTTTATTATTTTATTTTATTTAGGTTTAGGTTTATTTATTTATTTTATTTTAAGTTTTATTTAGGGTTTAGGGTTTAGGGTTTAGGGTTTAAGATATTTTTTTTAAATTAAGTAAACCTGTAGGTTTAGGTTTATTTAGTTTATTTAGTTTACTTTTTATTTATTTTATTTATTTAATTTTATTTTTTTATTTTTATTTAGTTTGGTTTATTATTTTAGTTTAGGTTTTATATTTTAGTTTATTTTTTAGGTTTAGGTTTATTTTTTAGTAGAGTTTATTTTTTATTATTATTTAGGTTTAGGTTTTATGTTTTATTTTTAGGTACAAATTTAGGTTTTTATTTTATTTTTTTTAGGTTTAGGTTTTAGGTTTTTATTTTAGGTTTATTTTTAGTTTTCCATTTTTAGTTTAGGTTTAGGTTTATTTATAGTTTATTTTATTTTATTTAGTTTAGGTTTAGCTTTAACTTTAGTTTATTTTAGGATTAGGATTAGATTTTACTTATTTTAGTTTGAGGTTTATTTTATTTTTATTTTTACTTAGGTTTTGTTTAGGGTTTAGATTTTTTTTTTTTTTAGTTTAGGGTTTAGGTTTTATTTTTAATTCTTTTTTTATTTTATTTAAGGTTTATTTTTAGGTTTAGGTTTATTTGGTTTTATTTTATTTTATTTTAGGTTTTTTTTTTTATTTTATGTTTAGTTTTAATTTTATTTAGGTTTTTTATTCTTAGGCTTATTTTTTTTAAGTTTACTTTTGGTTTTCATTTATTTTATTTTAGTTTATTTTTATTAGTTTATTTTATTTTTTTAGGTTTAGATTTTAGTTTAGGTTTTTATTTTATTTAGGTTTAGGTTTTTAATTTTATTTTATTTTTAGGTTTTATTTAGTGTAGGTTTTGTTTTTTAGGTTTAGGGTTTAGGGTTTAGTGTTTAGGCTTTACAGTTTTGGGTTTTTAGGGTTTAGGGTTTAGGGTTAGCTTAGGGTTTAGGGTTAGTTCAGGGTTTAGGATTTATGGTTTAGGATTTAGGGGTTAGGGTTTAGAGTTTTTAAGGTTTAGGGTTTAAGGTTAGTTTAAGGTTTAGGGTTTAAGGTTTTAGGGTTTAGGGTTTAGAGTTTTAGGGTTTAGGATTTAGGGTTAGGGTTAGGGTTTCGGGTTTAGGGTTTAGGGTTTAGGGATTAGGGTTTGGGTTTAGGGTTTAGGGTTTAGGGTTTTTTAGGGTTTAGGATTGTAGGTTTATGGTTTTGGGTTAGTTTTAGGGTTTAGGGTTTATGGTTTAGGGTTTAGGGTTTGGGTCCATAACACACCGACAAGGTCCATACATTAACTCAAATTAAATTAAACCCAATTTGTTTTTCCCAGTGGAGTTAAATCACACTCTTTTCCCTAATGGAGCCCCAAATCATATGTAAATAAGTCAAGCAAACAAATCAAATTCAAAACCAACCTCCTCAGTGGAGCCAAACTAAACCAATTCCCCCAATAGCATCTAAATCAAATAAACCCAACCAAACTCTTATCCCCAGCAGATACATCCCCAAACAAATCTATGACATTAAACTCGAATCCTAATCTCCGGCAGATTGCCCGAACCTACTTCCCTAGTGGAAGGTTCATATACTTGATCCCCAACGGACTCAAGCCCTTATATCTTACAAATATGCCTCCACATCAATTAAAACAAAATAAATAAAAGTTGATTTGATCTTAATCCCTAGTGGATTACGGACTCTTATCTCAAGCTGATCTTCTTTCCACAAATCCTATAATCAAATCAAATTCAAACCTTAGCCCATATTTTCTTCTTCTATGACCTCGACATAGCCCCTCACATGTCATGTCCAATGCATGTGTGATCCCTAGCAGATCTCCCTCCATGTACTTGACATGGAATTCTCATCAAATCTTATTTCTTCTCTTATGTACACCTTTAATACTTCAACCAAAATCCTAACAATGTATTCCTTCAAATTACATCATCTTAACATTGTAATCAATATTTTATGATTTGTGATGGTGCAAGCTCAAACTAACTATACAATATCATGCTAAACTTATTATAATGTCAATTATCACACTATATTATATTATAAAATATGATGTTATATTATAATTTTTTATAATATAATATATTTTCTAACATTACACCTCATTAGAATCACTTAAAAGGAACAAATAATAATATTTCTCAAAATATGAATAATATTCATTTTGGATGTAAAATTATTATTTTTCTATAAGAAATGGTACAAAATAACATAATTTTGTTGTCATTTCTTGGTGTGTACCGTGAATTTGGCCAAATTCTTCTATCTCAACCTTCGAATTAACATTTTTGTGAGTTTTGACCCAATGTATTATAACAAAATTAAAACATATTAAAATGTACAATAACATTTAGTAAGACACCACCACATTCATATATATGTGAAGTTATATTGTTTTGTATATTATATTTTAATATCCTTTCATATAATATATTATCTTTCATTACACCTTAAAATGAATCACTTTAAGCAAAAAAATTTATAAATTTTGGTTGAAAAATGAACATTTATTTTGGATGCAAAATTCTATTATTTTGATTAAATGACACACCATAGCTGATGTTGTTCCCTAAAGCTTACCTTAATTTTGGCCAAATCCCATCATCTCAACAATATTTTTATGAATTATACTAGTACAAACTCTTCTACATCATACTATAACAAACTAAATTATGCTAAACAACAAGTAGTAATTCACAATAGTATGCTATAATGCATGATGCTACACTATGTTATGGCATCCTAAATTATAATACATTATAACATATTATATTATATTATATTGCATATCACATCACAAGGGATTTCTTAAGATTAAAAAATCATAAAATTTGTCTAAACTATAAAAAATTATATATTTTAGTCATATCACTTACATATTTTAAATTGAAACCATATATTATGATGCCATGCTCTACCTATTATGAATTTGGCCAAATTCCACCATTTTAAAGTCGAAATCAACATTTTTATAAATAATGAAAGTGTTTAGGGTTTAGGGTTAGTTTAGAGTTTAGTGTTTAGGGTTTAGGGTTTAGGGTTTAGGGTTTGGGGTTTATGTTTTAGGGATGTAGGTTTTAGAGTTTAGAGTTTAGGGTTTAGCATTTAGGCTTTAGGGTTTAGGGTTTTAGCATTTAGATTTTATGGTTTAGGGTTTAGTGTTTAGGGTTTAGGGTTTAGGGTTTAGGGTTTAGGATTTATTATTTAGGGTTTAGGATTAGGGTTTAGGGTTTAGGGTTTAGGGTTTAGGGTTTGGGGTTTTTTTTTTAAATTAAGTAAACCAATAGGTTTAAGTTTATTTAGTTTATTGTATATTTATTTTAGTCCATTTAAGTTTATTTTATTTTTAATTTTTAATTAGGTTTATTTTTTATTTTTATTTAGTTTAGTTTATTTATTTTAAGTTAATTTATTTCAATTTAGGTTTTTTATTTTAGTTTATTTATTAGGTTTAGGTTCATTTTTTAGTTGAGTTTTATTTTTATTTTATTTTTTAGGTTTAGGTTTTATTTTTTTATTTTAGGTTTAGGTTTAGGATTTCATTTTATTTTTTTAGGTTTAGGTTTTAGGTTTTTATTTTAGGTTTTATTTTTTATTTTAGGTTTAGGTTTATTTTTAGCTTATTTTATTTAATTTAGTTTAGGTTTAGGTTTAGGAACTTATTTTAGTTTTAGTTTATGTTTTATTTATTTTAGTTTAGTTTATTTTAGTTTAGGTTTATGTTTATTTTATTTTGTTTATTTTATTTTTATTTTAGCTATAGTTTTTTTTAGTTTAGGGATTAGGTTTTCTTTTTTATTTATTTTTTGGTTTTATTTTTAAGTTTATTTTTTAGGTTTAGTTTTTTATTCTAATTTTTAGGTTTATTTTATTTTTAGTTTTTCTTTTATTTAGGTTTTTTATTATTAGGTTTATTTTATTTTTTAGTTTGGTTTGGGTTTTTATTTATTTTATTTTTTATTTTATTTCATTTTTAGGTTAAGGTTCTAGTTTAGGTTTTTTTTATTTTATTTTTTATTTAGTTTAAGTTTTTATTATTTATTTTTAGGTTTTATTTAGATTTAAGTTTTTAGGGTTTAGGGTTTAGGGTTTATGGTTTAGGGCTTTATGGTTTAGTGTTTAAGATTTACGGTTAGGATTTAGGGTTTATGGTTTAGGATTTAGTATTTAGGCTTTAGGGTTTAGGGTTTAGGGTTAGCTTAGGGTTTAGGGTTTCTAAGGTTTATGGTTTAGGTTTATGGTTTAGGGTTTAGGGTTAGTTTATAGTTTAGGGTTTAGGGTTTAGGGTTTAGTGTTAGGGTTAGGGTTAGGGTTCAGGGTTTAGGGTTTAAGTTTAGGTTTAAGTTAAGGGTTTAGGTTTAGGTTTTGGTTTAGGTTTAGTATTTAGGGTTTAGGGTTTAGGGTTTAGGGTTCCAAAAAAATTAAGTAAACCGGTAGGTTTAGGTTTATTTAGTGTATTTTTTATTTTTTAGTTTATTTTAATTTTTTATTTTATGTAGGTTTAGTTTTTATTTTTATTTAGTTTGGTTTATTTATTTTAGTTTAGGTTTTTTTTTTAGTTTATTTTTTAGGTTTAGTTTAGTTTTATTTTTTTTAATTTTTGGGTTTAGGTTTTATTTTTTATTTTCAGGTTTAAGTTTAGGTTTTATTTTATATTTTTAGGTTTAGGTTTTAGATTTTTATTTTAGGTTTATTTTTAGGTTTTATTTTTTAGTTTAAGTTTAGGTTTACTTTTAGTTTATTTTATTTTATTTAGTTTTGGGCATAGGTTTAGTTTATTTTAAGTTTAGGTTTAAGTTTTATTTATTTCAGTTTAGTTTATTTTAGTTTAGGCTTAGGTTTATTTTATTTTAGGTTTAAGTTTTATTTAGTTTTTTTTATTTTATTTTATTTTAGGTTTATTTTTTTATTTTTTATTTTTTTATTTTATTTTGGTTTTTTATTTTTAGGCTTATTTTATTTTTTTAGTTTAGTTTAGGTTTTTATTTATTTTATTTTAGCATAGTTTTTATTATTTATTTTATTTTATTTTTAGGTTTTGGTTTAGGTTGAGATTTAGGTTTAGGTTTAGGTTTAGGTTTTAGTTTAGGTTTTTATTTTATTTTATGTTATTTATGTTTAGGTCTTTTATTTATTTTATTTTTAGGTTTTATTTAGTTTAGGTTTAGGATTTTAAGGTTTGGGGTTTAGGGTTTAAGGCTTAGGGTTGTAGATTTTAGGGTTTAAGGTATTGGGTTTAGGGTTTTATAGTTTAGCATTTAGGGTTTAGAGTTTAGGTTTTAACATTTTAGGGTTTAGGGTTTACGGTTTAGGGTTGTAGGTTTTTTTATTTTTTATTTTTTTTAAAATTAAGTAAAATGCTATGTTTAGGTTTATTTAGTTTATTTATTTTAGTTTTATTTTAATTTTTATTTTTATTTAGGTTTACTTTTATTTTTATTTAGTTTAGTTTATTTATTTTAAGTTTATTTATTTTAATTTATTTTTTAGGTTTAGGTTTAGGTTTATTTTTTAGTTTAGTTTTATTTTTATTTTATATTTTAGGTTTAGGAATTATTTTTTATTTTAAGTTTAGGTTTAGGTTTTTATTTTATTTTTCTTTGGTTTAGGAGTTAGGATTTTTTTTTAGGTTTATTTTTAAGTATTATTTTTTAGTTTAGGTTTAGGTTTATTTTTAGTTTATTTTATTTTATTTAGGGTTTAGGTTTAGGTTTAGTTTATTTTAGGTTTAGGTTTTATTTATTTTAGTTTAGTTTATTTTAGTTTAGGTTTAGGTTTATTTTATTTTTATTTTAGGTTTAGTTTTTTTTTTAGTTTAGGGTTTAAGTTTTATTTTTTATTTATTTTTAGGTTTATTTTTTAGGTTTAGGATTTTATTTAGCTTTTATTTTACTGTATTTTAGGTTTATTTAATTTATATTTTAGGTTTAGTTTTTATTTTATTTAGGTTTTTTATTTTTTAGTTTTGTTTAGGTTTTTATTTATTTTATTTTAGTTTAGTTTTTTTTTTTTTAGTTTTTTCTTTTTAGTTTTTGGTTTAGGTTTTAGTTTAGGCTTTTATTTTATTCTATTTTTTTGCTATATTTTGGTTTAGGTTTTTTTATTTTTTTTATTTTTAGGTTTTATTTAGTTTAGGTTTAGTTATTTAGGTTTTTAGGGTTTAGGGTTTAGGATTTTAGGGTTAAGGGTTTTGGGTTTTGGGTTTTGGGTTTTAGGGTTTAGGGTTTAGGGTTTTAGGATTTTAGGGTTTAGGGTTTAGTGTTTTTTTTTTTTGGAATCCCATATAGGGGAATTTTATTGCCATAAAAAAGAGGTTACATGGTCCTTAAGTGGGGATAAACTCAAGAACTACTGCTCAAAGAGCTAAAAAAAATAGCCTAGAGAGTAAATCCCCTATCTAAGTATGATCAAAATAAAGCAAAAGGGAAAGGAAAGTAACATATATAAATTGTTAAAAAAAGAAAAGCCTTTGGACCATCTTCATCATAAGCTCTTGAGGATGAGAGTACCCTATGCTTCCATTAGAAAAGAAGCCAACAAGAAAACATCACAGATTCTACAAGCATCTAAAAGAAAAGTTTACAATTAAATTGGTATAAAACAAAATAAAATAAAAAGTAAAAGTAGAATTGTAAGAGAATTATAGGAGAGTGTGTGAGAATGGGCTCAGCTCATCACACACAAAATTAGGCATACAAACATGAGCATCCAAACTTCCAATGAAGGGTTACATCACAAGTGTTACTACTAGCCAAATGATGAGTGAAATCATCCCAGCCATCATAGCTCACATACGATATGGAAAAAAAGTCCTTGGGAGGAATTCATATGGTCTTTAGTACCTCCATGCCCAAAATATAGCCACATACACATAGAAAAGAAAATAACATAGATCTGAATGATAAAGGGATGCCACCAATCCCTTATAAGATAAGTACCACCAAATGATGTCAACAAAGCATGAGAATGTAGAGTCAACAACATTCCAATCCAGATTAAAATCTTGGCCACATCCACCATAATATTAATATGACCACCACAATAAATATGAATGTCAAGAAGAAGCATGAGTAAACACTCAGTAGGCAACTCCAAAATAGCGCCATAGATAATGGGGAGAAGTACACGATAATCATCAAAAGAAAGCCGGTAGGAAACCAAAGCGATTTCAACTGAACAAAGTAAAACCCAAGATAAATGCAGACCATCCCTACCCGGATGAGAGCTCATGTCCAGTAAAGATGAAAAGAGGGAGCCATTCAATATTAGCAAAATAGATGTTAACGATCACCTTAATAATAGCAAGATCACAATAAACTGCAAGTTTGAAGTCCAAGGAGAAATGAAATAGTACATCGCAAAGGCCCCATAATATGGTAATCCAATCAAACAACAGACAAGAAAATAACCACAAAACCAAAAAAGCAGTCGAACATAAGAGCCCAAAGACCCTGGCACAATAACCAAATGGGTTTGGGGTTTTGGATATAGTGTTTAGGGTTTAGGGTTAGAGTTTCTTTTATTTTTTGTATTATTTTTTATTTTTAGGGTTTAGGGTTTAGGATTTATGTTTTAGGGTTTAGGTTTTAGGTTTAGGGTTCAGGTTTTAATTTAGGGTTTATGGTTTTTTAATAGAGAATAAATTTGGATTCAACATTTCTTCTTTTCAATTTCATCAACCAAGTAACACAAGTTTTCTATGACACAAGCGAAGACATAAATAAAAAATGAGCATGCATAGAGCAAATCAAAATCCTTAGATAACTAGAACCATCTCTACTATAAAGACACTATTCCATAAGCAGCAGATCAGATCGTCCATTCTTTAATTTCTCTAATTCCCATAGAATCCATCATATCCACTGATCTCCCTTCCACCACCACCTTCTCACCATCTCCACACCTTCCACTTAAACATCTCTCACTCCCACCACTCACTAACCATCCATCCTCTTCACGGCAACCTCCTGCCATCCTTTCCATTCTAGAGTATGTGTTTAGTCTTTTAGGGTTTCAGTTTTAGGTTTAGGTTTTAGTTTAGGGTTTAGTTTAGGTTTAATTTAGGTTTAGGTTTATGTTTAGGGTTTAGGGTTTTTTAGGTTTAGGTTTAGGGTTTAGGTTTATGTTTAGGGTTTAGCATTTAGGGCTTAGTGTTTAGGTTTAGGTTTAGGTTTAGGTTTAGGGTTTAGGGTTTAGGTTTTAGGTTTAGGGTTTAGGGTTTAGGTTTAGGTTTTAGGTTTAGGGTTTGGGGTTTAGGGTTTAGGGTTTTAGTATTTTGGGTTTAGGGTTTTAGTATTTAGGGTTTAGGGTTTAGGGTTTAGGGTTTAGGGGTTTAGGGTTTAGGGTGGTAGGTTTAGGGTTTTTGGTTATTTTTAGGGTTTAGTTTGGGTTTTAATTTTTTTAAATTAAGTCAAGAGGTTTAGGTTTATTTTGTTTATTTTATTTATTTTAGTTTATTATATTTTTTATTTTGATTTAGTTTTATATTTATTTTATTTAGTTTAGTTTATTTATTTAAGGTTTATTTATTTTAGTTTAGGTTTTTTTTTATTAATTTTTTATGTTTAGGTTTAGGTTAAGGTTTATTTTTTAGTTTAGTTTTATTTTTATTTTATTTTTTAGGTTTAGTTTTTTTTTAGATTTAGGTTTAGCTTTTTTTTTTAGGTTTAGAGTTTTATTTTAGGTTTATTTTTAGGTTTTATTTCTTAGTTAAGCTTTAGGTTTATTTTTAGTTTATTTTATTTTATTTAACTTAGGTTTAGGATTAGGTTTACTTTATTTTAGGTTTAGGTTTAGGTTTTATTTATTTTAGTTTAGTTTATTTTAGTTTAGGTTTAGGTTTATTTTATTTTCATTTTAGGTTTAGGTTTTTTTAGTTTAGGGTTTAGGTTTTATTTTTTATTTATTTTTAGGTTTTATTTTTAGGTTTATTATTTAGGTTTAGGTTTTTATTTATTTTTATTTAAATTTATTTTATTTTAGGTTTAGTTTTTATTTTATTTAGGTTTTTTATTTTAGTTTAGTTTTTATTTATTTTATTTTTGTTTAGTTTAGATTAATTTATTTATTTTATTTTTTAGGTTTTATTTAGTTTAGGTTTAGGATTTTAGCTTTTTAGGGTGTTTAGGGCTTATGGTTTAGGGTTAGCTTAGGGTTTAGGGTTTAGGGTTTGGCTTTTAGGGTTTAAGGTTTTCCTTTTTTTTGGTTTAGGGTTTAGGGTTTAGGTTTTAGTGTTTAGGGTTTAGGGTTTAGGGTTTTTAAGGTATAGGGTTTAGGGTTTAGTTTTTAGGTTTAGGGTTCAAGTTTTTATTTAGGCTTTGGGGTTTTTAGTTTTTTTTATAGAGAACTAATTCATATTCAACATTTCTTCTTTTCAGTTTCATCAACCAAGTAACACACCAAGTATTCTAAGACACAAGCGACGACATAGATAAAAAATGAGGATGCTTGGAATAAAAAAAACTTTAGATAACTAGAACTATCTCTGTAAAGGCACAGTTCCATAAGCAGTAGATCGAATCGACCGTTCTTTAGTTTCTCCAGTTCCAATTAGAACCTCCCCGGCCTCTCGAGTTGCGGGATCCACAATCATATCCTCGATCTTTCCCTCTGCCACCACCACGGCTGTAACCTCATCGCTCCTCCTGCCTCCTTAACCACCACTTCTCCTCCAACACCTCCATATCCTCCAACACCTCCAGATCCCCCACCACCACTGTGATAACCGCCGCCTCAGCCTTCACCTCCTCCAGATCTAGGCCAGCTGTTGGTTATGTTAGTCAAGGTTGGCCATTCTTATGGTTTAGATATAGGTTTAGGTTTATTAGGTTTTAGGGTCTAGGTTTATTTTTCAATTTATTTAGTTACTTTAGGTTTAGGTTTAGGGATTGGTGTTTAAGGTTTAGGGTCTACGATTAAGGTTTAGGGTTTAGGGTTTAGGGTTTAGAGTTTAGGGTTTAGGGTTTTAGGGTTTATGCTTTTAGTGTTTAGGGTTTAGGGTTAAAGTTTAGGGTTTAGGGTTTAGGGTTAGGATTTGGGGTTTAAGGTTTAGGGTTTAGGGTTGTAGATTTTAGGGTTTTGGGTTTAGAGTTTAGGGTTTTTGGGTTTAGGGTTTAGGTTTAGCATTTAGGGTTTAGGGTTGAAGGTTTAGGGTTTATGGTTTTTTAGTTTAGGGTTTAGGGTTGGGGTTTAAGGTTTAGGGTTTAGGGATTAGTGTTTAGGCTTTATGGTTTAGGGTTTTTAAGTTCAAGATTTAGGTTTTAGGGTTAGCTTAGGGTTTAAAGTTTATTTGACCAATTGAAGATGATTGTAGGCTTTGGTTTCAATTATTTTGGATTTGGTTTTGTATAGGCCAACTTGAACCTTTAGGTCAATTTGGGCGAAGTAGATCAATTGGGTTCAATTGGGTTAAATTGGGTCCAATCATGGCTTTGGTCAAGTTCAACAATCAATTTTGAATGAGCTTGAACTATTGGTTGCAATCAATTTGGATTATGTTTTGATTTGACCTAATTTAGTATTTTAAGTCAATTTGGGTTAACTTGGGTCAAGTGGACCAATTGGGTTTAGTTGGCTTGATTTTGGGTTGAGTTTGATTTATTTGAATTTATATATAGATTTGGGATTGATATATAAATTCAACTGCAATTGGCTTGGGTTCAAATGGGTTTTTTTTTCATTTGAACATTTCAAGTCAAAAGGGTTAAGTTGTATTTGACTTGGGTTGACTTTTGGTTTGGCTTGATGATTGTAAATTTCATTTATATTTGTGAATATGATTGAAGGTATGATTGATTCATGAGAAAATCACTTGAATTTGGCTAAGTCCATAGAGTTGGGTCATGTGGCTTAGGTTTGGATTTTGATTTAGTTTGATTTAGTTTTAATGATTTAAATGTATATTTCATTTAAATTTGTGAAGATGATTGAAAATATGATTGATTCGAGAGAAAATCAATTGAGTTTGACTTGATTTGGATTAAGATTTGGCTAAGTCCATGGGCTAGGTCATATGGCTTATGAAGGGTTTTGATTTAATTTGATTTAGTTTGATTTAGTTTTTATCATTTGAATGTAGATTTGATATATATTTAAAAATAAGATTGAAGATATAAATTGATTATGATAAAATCAATTGATTTTGGATTGATTTGGATTAATATTTTGCTAAGTCCATGGGATAGGTCATATGGCTTAGGATGGGTTTCAAGTTTGGATTTGATCATGGGCTTCAATCATTTGGTTTTGGAATTTGGGTTTGGATTTGGATTTGAATTTGATGTTTGAATTGAACTTGAGGTTTGGTTTGAGAAGGTGAACTTGATTGATTTGGGTTATAGGGTAGGTGGATTATCCTAATCCCCAGGAAAACCTAATCCTATAGTTTACCCTTGTAAGCCTTTGGGCTTAGGTTAAGTGTTTATCTAATTGTTAGAATTGTCTTATGGTTAGGGATGTTTTAGTTTCTAGAAGACTCCCTAGTCTAAGATGAGAAGATTGAATCCGCACTCCAAAAGTGAGGTCAATAGGCCTTAGGCTCCATAGTGTTGGCCTTGGAGATAGATGATTGGAAGACCGCAGCCAAGTTTCACAATATAGACTCGGATTCATCTTTCAATGCTTTGCTTGGGAGACCATGGATACATGATAATAGTTCCATCCTCTCTACATCAGTGTATAAAGTTTGTGAGAGGTGGGATCGTCTACTGTGTCAAAGGAGATCACAAGCCATTTATAGTTCGCCAGGTTGACATATATGAGGATGCGGCTTACTACCTCCCTTAAAATCAACAAGTCTATTCTTGTGAACTTGGCCAAAGTTTAAAAATAAAAAATAAAAAAGAAAACAAGAAAAGAAAAGAAAAGAAAAGAAAAGAAAAGAAAAAAGAAAATGAAAAAGAAAATAAAAGGGAGAGGAAATAGACTTAGAGGAGCAAGTGGAGCATGATATTAGATTCCACCCATAGTTCATTACTCCATTCAAACATATGGGTAGGACGAATTGACCTTCATTGGGAAGGGGAAGAGGCCAGTTTAGAGGTAGTCTCAGGGGTGGAAAACCTCCTTATTGGCCACCCAATAGAATATATGTCCTAGCTACCAGGAGTACACCTGCTATCCATATAGACTTAGAATCTAGTTCATAAGATGAGTCTTATATGGTTAGCACACTAAGACTCTTCTCGGTAGATTTTCTAGGATGTGAGATTTGAGATAGATAGTGATTAAGATCGGGCTCCAAAGCAACGCATAAGTGTATTCAAGTCTATATGTGAAATAGTTAGCATTAGTTGGGAAACTCTAACCCCACTTGTCCCTCAAAGAGCCAAGGGGTTAGTAGTCAAGGAAGCCCCTAAGTCATCTATAGGTGTGAAGTCTTAGAGGTTCTTTCTAAGAGCATCATCCTCAAGTCAAGAAGTTGGTGTAGAACTTGAAGATGATTCATATAAACATTTAATAGAATTACCCTTTGTTTGGTTCTTGCCTTGTGATCATAATTTAGCAAAGAAAGGGTTAATCCCACATACTTGGTCAAAGCATAAATGGACTACTTCAAAAGAATATGGAAGAACAAATGTAAAAGCTCTCAATCAAGATCGGACAAGAATTTGGAAGTGGGTCTGATGATGATTACTAAGTTATCACCAATCATTTGGAAACTGATAGGTTCTATTCAAATTACATTAACTCATATGAGGAGCTATGCTTAGAAACTTTAGATGATCCAGATGATTTTGAAGTCAAAGATGCACTACCATAGTTCAAAGAAGAGATCAAGTCAATCATCGATGAGCTCAAGGAAATCAACTTAAGAACTGAATAAGATCCATGCCTGATATACATTAGTTCTTTGTTGAATGAAATTGAAACTAATGATGTAGTTTGGCTGTTGATTAAGCTTAAGGATTGCTTTGCATGGAGTAATGAAGAGATGCCTAGATTGGCTCTTAATGTAGTAGTCCATTAACTAGCAATAGAGCCTACTAACCCTATCAAGCAAGCTCCTAAATGCATGCGATTAGACATAGAACAATAGGTCATTTTTGAAGTCAAGAAACTGATCGATGCTGGCTTCATCCAGAAAGAAAAATACCATACCTGGTTAGCCAACGTCATCCTAGTTAAGAAAAAGAATGGTCAAATTCATATATGCATCAATTTTAGGGATTTAAATAAGGCATGTCCAAAAGATGAATTTTCACTACCAATCTCGAAGCTGATGGTGGAAATTGCCTCATCTCATGCAGCCTTCTCTTTCATGGATGGCTCATCTAGATATAACCAATTAAAGATGGCCCCTGAAAATGAAAGAAACACTGCTTTAGAACCCTGATCAAAATCTATTGCTATAAGGTCATGCCTTTCAGCCTTAAAAATATCGGTGCTACATACCAGCGTGCTATGACTTGAATCTTCGACGAACTCATTCAACATCAAGTTGAGTGCTACGTCATTGATCTTGTGGTCAAAAGTAGAGAAAAGGAAGACTGTTCTTTGACTTGAGAGTAGTTTTTGAATAGTTAAGATAATTTAATCTCAAAATTAACCCCAAGTGTAGAAGTATTCAAGGAAATTCGTTAGTTGTCCAACAGGGAATCAAAATCGATCAGATGATCAAGGTGATATTAGAAATGCCACCCAAAAAGTTTAACTCAGTTTAGATAATTCTAAGGGCAATTGGCGTATCTAAGAAGCTTTATATCCAACCTATCGGGAAGATGTTAGCCATTCTTAGCACATGTCAAAAAGGATGCCAAGTTCAAGTAGGATGACAAATGTGAGCATGGCTTCGAAGACATCAAGTATTACCTGATGATGCTGCTAGTTCTAGTAGCCCCTATCTCAGGCAAGCCGCTTATACTTTACACTGCTATGTTAGATGACTCCTTTGGTGCTTTGTTGGCCCAAGCCAATGACAAAGGGAAGAAAAATGCAATCTACTACCTCAGCCGTTGCCTAATCCCTACTGAGGCTAATTATCCACCCATTGGGAAGCATTGCCTAGCTTTAATCTTTGCATCCCAAAAGCTACAACACTATATGCTTCCTCATAAGGTGAACTTAATCTCTAGGATCAATCCACTAGAGTATCTCATGATGGTCAATGCTATCACGAGGCATGATGGTCCATGATCCTCTCACGCTTGACATTACTGCACTCTACCGGTGAAAGGATAAGCACTAGCAGATTTCTTAGTAGCACACCCACTTCCTACTGACTCTCCGCTTATTGATTTCTCTCCAAAGAAAAAAGCTTGAACTTAGGAAAGGAAGAGATACTTTGATGGTGCAACATCCTCCCAAACAAGACAAGAACCATAATCTATAATTCTAGGAAAGGAAGGGGTAGGAGTAGGTCTCTTAACTCTAGACAGCGATGTGATGAGATTCTCATATCATCTATGCAATCTTTGCACCAACAATGAAGCAAATATGAGGCTCTAATTGCCTGCCCGAGTTTGTCATCATCCAAACATCAACATCTTCGGGGATTCTCAACTAGTTATCAACCAAATCATTGGGTCCTATAAGGTTATATAGCCCAAGCTCTACCACTATCACAAGTACACCATATAGTTGTTGGCCCAAATCCCAGAGGTTATCATTTATAAGATTCCTCGATGAGAGAATGCCATAGTGTATGCTTTAGCCAAGCTTTCCAAGGAGTTGGCATGTCCAGAGGATGAGTCTATATCAATAAAGGTCCATAATAAACAAGTATTATCCCTTAATGATATTGAACTCATAACAAAGTACTCTCTTGAAGGGAGGTTGCCATTGCCAAGAGGAGTTCATTGAGGCAACCTCTTGACCTCATTTTTAGAAAGAGCTCTCAACCCCACCATCTTAAACATAGGACTCCTCTATTTAAGAGTTCCTTAGTTTAATACACATCTATGATTAGTGGACACTCAAACCCAGCCTAGAATTAAAAGAGTTAGCCAAAATAGTCATGCCTTTGTTTTAGGTCTACCCTTAGCTAAAACCATTCTCACTTTCTTTCTTTCAAGTCAAACTCCAAATCAATTCTATTTAATTTTCTCAAAACTCAAATCAATTCTATGATCAAAATCTATAATTGAAGTCCATGATTGAAATATGATCAAAATCCATCAAATTAAATTCCAAGTCCAATATTTCTAAGTACTTAATTTTCCATTAATGGACTTAACAAAATCATGATCTAAACCAAATAAATATTTAAGATTTTCATAATTCATTTACATTCTCATTTATACTCACATATATAAATGAAATATTCAAATCAATCAAGCTAAACTCAAAATTCTAACTCAATCCATCAAAATTTTCCTAAGTCTTTTAATTTTCCATTAATGAACTTAGCCAAAATTAACTCTAAACCATTTATATTCTCATTTATATTCACATATATAAATGAAATATAAATTTAAACAATCAAAACCAATCCCAAAAATCAAACCCAAATCAACTCAAAATCTAATCTAAGCCTTTCAAGTCAAAATCTTGAACTTAAACAAATCAACTTCAAATCAAGCCAAACTCTCAATTTTCTTTCATGATTCAATCAACCCTACAATCATGAGCTCATGTATAAATCCAAACTTTAATTACTCAATCAAAATCAAACTCAAAAATCAAACCTAAAGTCCTTTCATATTCTTCCTTTGAATATGAAATTGTTAAATGGATCAAAACTCATTTGACTTAAAAACACTTGTAAATGGATTTATATTTCAATCATAAGTCCATATACAAGATCACTCAAGCTCAAATCAAGCTTTGACCAAGCCATTTGACCCACTTAGGCTCACGACCCAAAGTGACCTAAAATACCCTTATGAGCCAAATTCTAATCCTAACCAAATTATATTGAACCAAACTCATCTATGCCTCTCATCATGATCAATAATCATCATGGGATGATCAATCAATCAAATTGGGTCAAACCAAGTCAAACCTAAGGGTTGACTAAGTCAACACTTAGCCCAAAATGAAACCTAACATAGCCAAATTGATTGAAACCAATGATCTAAGTTCACTCATGACTTATGTTTGAACTTGACCAAGCCAACATTTGAGCAAACTAGCCAATTGTCCACTTGACCCAAGTTGACCCAACTTGACCTAAAAGTCAAAATGTGTCAAAATTTGATCTAAGCCAAATTGATCCAAACCAATGGGTCAAGTCCATCCCAAATTACTTGTTGAACTAAACCAAAGCCTCAATTGGCCAACTAGACCTAACCTAGCCCAATATGACTTAAAAGGGTCATGTTGAACCAAATTTGAACTTAGCCCAAATTGATTGGAAACAAAGAAACCAATCCACTCCATATGACTAACCAAACATAAACCTACCCTTGACCTACCTCAAATAGGTCAAATGGGTCAAATAGATCAACTCCCATTTGACCTAAATGAATTCATATGAGCCATATTCAAAACTATACCAAATTGAATCAAACAAAAGCCACCAAAACATTTCAAATGGTCATAAGAACTTGACCCAACCCTTGGTTTGACCCAATTTGATCAATTGGTCAACTTGACCTAAGTTGACCCATTTTGACCTAAATGGGTCAACATGAGCCAAACTTTATCAAATGAATTCCAAATCTCATGAAACATGGCCAAACCTAGTTTCCCCACATACCCAACATATCCAAAGTGAAAAATCAATAAAATGACCATCCTGTCCCTAGGCCATTGAACAAATTTTGGCTTAATCCATGGGTAATTTGGTCATTCCCTCTTCATATTCACTTGAGGCTTTTCTAAAAGCTCAAGGGGACCAAATGAAGAGTGGTGCACCCAATCCAATGGGTTTGGGTCAGCCCAATTGGCCCCAAGACCAAACCCAACCCAATGGGTCAAAATGGCTAATTCAAAATCCATCTCCCACTCAAATTCAAGCACATGGGAGGTTGGCATTCCACTCAAGGCCTCAAACTGACCATGTGCAAGCATCTGGCTAATCAAACAACCCTCCCATTCTGATCAATTGGATCAAAATGACATATAATCTTACGGTTGTCCGATCCTTCAAGGGGGAGATATACTCCCCCTAATTAAATTCAAATCCATCATTCCTCAATTCGACTAAGCCCTATAGAATGTTAGGAGCCATCAGAGAACATTCCTAAGCTTCCTAGGAGAGAATGGAAATCAAGCATTCTCTATTTTCTTCCTTAGAAAATAGGGGAGCTCCTCTCATATTCAAACTTCCTCCTTACTAAATTCCACTTCAATTGCCTTTGCATACTTCATCAGGGAGCTACGTTGAGTGCACCTGAGCTTCCATTGAAGTTCCCACAGCAAGAAGGAGTTGAATTGGATCAAAGCCGCAAAGGGGAGTAAGGGGAGTTGGTCCATAGAGCAATCCACATAACCTCAAGAGCTCATTCTTCCAACACAGCTTTGTCTCAACTAGATGAAGCTCCTCCAAGGGAATCGAGTGCTGATGATCACCGCCGGTGAGGTATGGAATTTTCCAACCACTTAGATAGGAGGTGTTAGTCCTTTATGAAGAGAATTTTCAATGCAAGTGAATCCCACCTTGGATGTGCCGCCCTTGCTTTAGATGGTGTGGGTTAAGTTTGCTTTGAATCAAGCTCAATCGCCGATCTTCCCATCATGGCCTCTGATCAAGGGGAAAGAACTTGGGAGATCTCCATCCATCCACACATTTTGGATGGATGGCCGAGATAATTCCCACATTTAGAATTTTCTTTATCCTTTTAAAACTGTGAGGAGATCTCGCATCTTTGATGATGGCGAGATCAAAGATCAAATCGCCTTTTGATTTGATAACTTAAGTGAGTGACTCACTGTGTGAAGCGTGTAAATTATGCTCACCGCCACCGCCAAGCATCGCGTGAGCTATAGGATTAGTTAGGATGTTTTAATTCTAATTAATCTAGGAATCTTCTAAAATTCATATCTCCTTCAAAAAAAAAATTTGAAATAAATTTCTATGAAAAGATAATTCCACCTAATATTTTAAAATTAATTTCAAGGATTTTGAATTATTCTTTTCTCATTTTATTAGAAACATCATTTTGCTAATTACCTTTTAATTAAGCCTCTGATTAATCCCAAACTTCTTGGGTATATTTTATGGGATGACTTATGCCTCCTCTAATTTTCTTGGGATTTATTGAAAGCCTAATTAGGGGAATTGCATATGGATTTCTTAATTACCCTCCTTATGTAATTAAGCATAATTAGGGTATGATTAGTAGTTTTAATCCATGATTAGGGTTGATTAAGGTCAGATCCAATAGATGGGAGGTTTAGGGAATAATTTTGTGGCATTTCCCTTAAGTTATTCCCTAAACCCCTTTTCTCTTATTATATCCTCTTAATTAAGGGTTAATTCATTAATTCCCTTAAAAAAAATGTTTTAAAAAAGTTCTAGAACTTAATTAATCTACTTTGGGTAGATTAGGTGTTTAATAGCCTAAGTTCAATTAAAGAAATCAAAACCCAATTCATATTAGTGAAAGGTTATTTTGAAATTACTTAAGCTAAACCCTTAGCTTAATTAACCTTAATCATGAGCCAAATTGCATTAGACCTTTTCCATATTAGGTGCATTGCAAATTTAAATTCCTTGTGAGTTTTTTATGTCATCTTATTAGCTCATAATTATTTGGTTAATTATTTTAAGGTGGTGTAGGTAAAGGTTAATTAAGTTACTTAATTCATATATTAACCCAATTAATACATAAAAATGGATCTAATTATCTAAAAATTAAACAAGAATATCAAACACATATGGGAATGGGTTAGGAATAGCAAACTTAACTCACCTTTTAAAATTAAATCAAACTTAAAACTAGAAAAATCATAATGAATACACTTTATTTTATTTTAAACTTTCTTATTCTATCAGAATGTCCTTAGGATTTAATTAAAGTGAGTTTGTTTACATGCTTTCATTACTTTGAGTCTTTCCCAACATGTTAAATTTATATGTCATGTGATTTCATGCATTCATATTTTCAAAATTCAAGTTTAAAATGAAATGTTGGCTAAAGTAGAAATATGAAAGGCTATTATCACTATTAAACCCAAATTATTTTCAAAACATATAAATCAAATATCAAATCTGAAAGTATGATACTTATTTTAATTATAAGCTTGCATGTGAAGAGATTATAAAGGTATGCTTAGCATAGGTTTCCTTTCTCTCATATGTTGGTATAGTTTTGAATAGGAATTTGGTGAGATATATGGTTCATTTGAAAAGGACCTAAGACTCACCTAATTCCATATCCTATTCATCCCTATGCTATCACCTAAGAGGGGTTACTTATACTTGCATACATAAATTGCATAAACAAATTGAATCCATTAATACAACTTTTGCATTCTTTCTTTCTATTTCATTTCATTCATACACATGTTTGTATTTAAGAAAAGTGGTATATTAGTTTGGACAACCCCAAGATTGCGAGGATTTAAATAGCCCTAAGTAGGTCTTGCATCTCAACAATGGTGTCACTTATGCCTTTACTTATTGTGTATGTGAAAATTTGAAAAGGAAACCCTTAAGAAAAATCATGCATATTCTTCTAAATTTCCTTAAATGGATTACTTAGCATGCATCATAAAGTATGTTAAATATTTCTATGTATAGATATGCTTAAGGTCCATCCATATGCATGTTATATATGTTGGGAAAGAAATGAAGTAATGTGTGTTATGTGAATTTTGATTCATTTTATTTAATCTTAAAATGCCTTTTTTTTGAATAGGTTTGTTTAGAGTTCATCTAAACTTGGGATTAATTAAAATATTTAATCAAAACCTTCACTTAAATAAAACTAAAATGTGAATCTACTTTAGAAATTACTTAGAAGGAAAGAGAAGTTCTCTTCTCTTTCCATCTCTTCATAACTTGTAATTAATTGTAGGATCCACTTAAACCAAATCAAAATATGAAATAAAATTAACCCAAAATAATTAAACAACTTAAATGAAACCCTCCTCTAAGTTGAACATGTTTTCACACTTAGAAAATTTGAATCTAAAGCCACGCATACATACCAAACCTTAAAAACACACATTAGCCTAAGTCACCACTTCTAGCTTTAGGTTAAGTCGGTGCATGGTTTGATGTTTTATTTTATTTTGTGATATATGTTTTAGACTAGATGTTAGGGTGTATGCTTGTAGAATGAATGGTAGGATGTTCTTAGTCTAGTTATTATTTTCTACAGGGGATTGTGCTTAAGGGGCAATAGTATAAATAAAAATATAAAATGCTTTTGCTTGCAAGTGCTTTATACCCCTAAGAATAATCCAATATGTGTGGACTTAGTCACCCATGTGTGGGTGATAAGTCCAATATACATGCTTGGGATTTGTATGGTTTATTTTAGCTAATTTTTATTTTAGGTGTTAGTTAGATTTCCACTTTTCCTTTTCATGTAAATTTATGCAATTAGGATTTTAGAATAATTGTTATGGGGATTAGGATGAGAATTGGTAATAAGATCTCATCTTATGTATCATGTGAAGCCTTGGAGCATCTATCTTCCAACCATCCAAAAGAAAGAAGCAAAGAAGAAAGAAGAAAAGAAGAAAGAAGAAATAAAGCTTGAAGACCCCATAACAATAAAAATTCCTTGCTTAATTGTAATTTAATTCATTTATAATTGTATAAGGGTAGAGCTCACTACCCAATTTGATATTTTGTGGTGGTGCACCACAATGGCCTTTATTCTTTTTATGAAGCTTTATAAATTGATTGATCATTTATTTAGCTTTTGCATTAAGTGGCATGCTTTTCCTAGTTTCTTCCTTACTTTATGTTTGGTCTAGATGTGGATTAGGCTCTTTAGGGAAAAAATAAATCTTTTACCCAACTTAACAACTCATAACCTCACCTAAAGCTTAGGTTTAAAATCAAGATAAAAGAATTAGCAACCCCTTAGGATGAGCATTTATTTTGTAATATCATGCACAACATCATCTTATTTCACTATTTATTAGAGGGCTTTCACCTTTTCCAAAGAAACTTGACTTGCCCTTTGAGAGCCATGGTGGAAACTCACCTCCTTCCTTCTCGCTGATTTTGGCCTATAATCTTCTTTCTCATGCATTAGTCATATGAATCCTATTAGCCTGAGTCAAAATAACTGTCCGAAGATTAAAATAAAAATAAAATTTAGATTATATTAGATTTAGGTCATTTGAAGCATGCATTTTACATGATCTAATCTCTTTAGGGAGTAAGTTTAAGGACTTAGTTTCTTTCTAAATAAATAACAGCCTACATATCTTGTGTAAGTATAAAGACTTGCCTACATGTATTTAAAATCATAGGAGGAGTTAGTTGGGAGCCACCCCCAGATGATTGTAAGTCCATGCTATTGGGTGGTTTGTCCTCTCTTGTGGAGGCAAACCAATTACCCATTTTTGCTTTAGATTTAGGTTATGATTTCGGTCCTCACCAAAGCTCCCTAGATTTAGGTTATGAGGTTGCTTATCCCCTTTGTGGGCCATAAGCATAATTCTTTACTTCTTAGGCATTTCCTTAATCTTGTGTTAAGGAATCGTAAGTTCTAAATTTCTAATGAAAAATTCAACTTAAATAAACTAAATCAATTTAAAAAAATGTAAAGCCCAACTATAGGATAGTTTGAGATGCTCGTTAGATTTCCTAGCATTGTGGGCATCTCCTACTTATCTTCCATTTTAGCTTCGATAATAACTCCCTCTTTTGATCAATCCCATTTGAACTTTCAAAAATGAACCAATCGATTGATAGTCCTTTCCTATTGAAATCTTCAAATACAACAATCATTTACCTTAATCAAGAGTTTTCCTAAGGAATCCCCATTCCTTAGGATGTAATTAACTATGGAGGCTTGCCCTTGTAGGGAACTTAATGAACCAGGTTTAAAATAAATCCTACTTTACTTTTCCATGTAAAGTTGGGGAAGAATCTCTGGAACATATGCAGGCCCATCATCCTTAGGAGTCTTTATTGAGGTGATTATGTCCATTAAAGGGTAGTGACTTCCATCTCTCGAGATAGTACACTATTTCCTTGATGACGTACTCAATCACCTGAATAAGCACATCTGTGGATCTATGTGACATCCTAAAAAGATGAATTTCTATAGTCTTCTCTTTCATTTCTCCCTTTAAATTTAAAAGGTGACCCCTATATAGAAATTTTCTCCATGATTTTCACTCCATTGGGAAGGTTCCTCTCCATCTTTGGTAAATGATCATTGTCTTTGAGTATCGATAGTGAGTTTGTACTTTAGTATGAATCCAAGAATCTCTCTCTTTCCGTTGGCACTTAGCTCATTTCATTCTTGAGTTGAGTTAGCCAACATCTTTCGGTTTTAGGACCACATTCCCTTTTGATCTTAAAACCCCCGTTGGGTTCTCCAATGGGTAAAAATGAAAAGATCTAAATAAAAAGAAAACATTTTAAAGACTTCCTCCTTATCATTTTTATGATAAGGAAAAGTTCATCCTAAAATAATAAAGATAAAATAAATCTTCCATAAGAACTTTCCTTTTCAAAGCACCTTTTCAAAAATGCACTTAATAAAATATTTTCCACAAAATTATGCCATCCTCATTTAACAATTCCATTACATGTAAGGATTTTCAAAAATAAAACTAACAACATTTTCAAAAGCACAAATGAACATCTTTTTTTTCAATTCACTTTGATGAAGATTTCATTTTAAAATAAAAGGAACAATCATCTTCTAAAATCAAAATCAAAATCATAAAGTGTTCAAAAGCACACATGAATCTTCCTATTCAAAACACTCACACTTATTGAATGGAAGGTTCATTTCCAAACAAAATTAAACTTTTCAAAAAGCACACATGAATCTTCTTATTCAATACACTCACACTTATTGAATGGAAGGTTCACTTTCAAACAAAATTAAAATTTTCAAAAAGCACACATGAATTTTTCTATTCAATACACTCACATCTATTGAATGGAAGTTTCATTTGTAAACAAAATTAAACTTTTCAAAAAGCACATATGAATATCTTCATTTTATATACTCAAATTTATTAAATGAAGATTTCATTCCCAACTAAAAACTAAATATCATTTGGGAAATCCCACTTAAACATATCCCACATATGATCAAGTTGGAATTCCTCTCTTTCAAAAAAAATAAAAAAAAGCAATAATCATAAACAAAAGAAAATTTTCATATTTCAAAAAAAGATTGATCTCTATTCTACATACCTAAATTTATTGAATGGAAGTACCCTTTGCAAAAATTAAAACTTAAACAATCATATTTGAAAATTTCCAAAACACATTTTTGGAACTTCATTTTGCCTACTCAAATTTGCTAAGTGAAGTTTCCAAATCAAAATCAAGGAAAAAAATCAATAATCATATTTCAAAATTTTTCAAAACACATTTTTTGGAACTTCATTTAGCATACTCAAATTTACTAAGTGAAGTTTCCAAATCTAAAATCAAACTCAACAATCATATTTCAAAATTTTCAAACACATTTGGAACTTCATTTAACATACCCAAATTTGTTAAGTGAAGTCTCCAAAGTCAAAATCAAAAACTTTCAAACACCTTTTGGAATCTCATTTAGCATACTCAAATTTGCTAAGTGAAGTCTCCAAAGTCAAAACCAAAATTCTCAAACACCTTTGGAACTTCTTTCCTTAGCATACCAAATTTGCTAAGGAGAAGTTTCCAATTTCAAAACCAAAACAAATAAAAAATTTTCAACACACCTTTTGGAATTTCATTTAACATACTCAAATTTGTGAAGTGAAATTTCCATTTCACAAAACTAAGTGAGACTTCAGCTTTAACATACTAAATTTGCTAAAGTTAAATCTCCACTTTCAAACATATCAAAACAAATGAAACACTTAGATTCCCTTAGCATACCAAATTTGCTAAGGATCCTACCTTTTCAAATATCAAAACATCAAAACAAAAAATGAAACACTTAGGATTTTCTTAGCATGCCTAAATTTACTAAGAATTCTATTTTCAAAAATCAAACAAAACACACTTGGATTATTCACTTAGCATACCAAAATTTGCTAAGTGAGAATTCCAAATATTCCAAAATCAAAACAAAATTCATAATCACATTCTCAAACACTTCACTTAGCATACCTAAATTTGCTAAGTAAGTGAAAGTCTAAAACAATCAAACAAAAACAAAATCAACTTGACCCTTAATTTAACATACCCAAATTTGTTAAAGGAAAAGGTCCTCAAATCAAAAATTCAAACTCAAACAAAACATGAACCTATGGAAGTATCCTTATCAAAAATTTTGAATCCATATTTCAACATATAATTTTATTGAAGTTGGATTTATATTCAAATTCCTCTTTCAATCAATCTTCTTAAATCCATTTGAACCCCACTTAACACTTCCAAGTTGTTGGATGTGGGTTCAAATTTTCAAATTTAAAATTTAAAAATCTATAGAAATAGAAATCTGATACAAATTCATCTCTCATTGTAGATCTTTACAGTTAGTACATTAGCGTTAGCCTCTATGTTGAAATGGTCGATTCTCAAAAGTATTTTTTACCTTCCCCCATGGTATGGATTTGGCTTTAGATCAAGTTGACTTTTCCCATCTAGACCATACTCATTTAATTCACTTTGGTTAGGGATTTGAGGGAGCTAGGATTATTTGTGAGGGCACTCCCCTCACTACAGTTAGTAGAACCAAGGTTACCTGATCATCATCGTGGATAGACTTACCCTCTAACTCGATGTCTCCTCAAGAGGAAAGCGTGATAGTACCATAGACTCTGATAGTAGTCGTTAGCACTGCCGACAGCTCACCCTAGGTTTCTCATGTTGCCCTGTGAGGGCTAGCACCATCTCATCTCACTCTCCAAGGGTAAGTCCCCTAGTCTTGGGCTTGCCTCCCCTACATTTGAGTATGGTTCTAGCTCACACTCCTCCCATCCTACCCATACACAGTATACAAATAAGAATTGCATGATCAAGAGATCCAGAGGGAGCTAGAGAGGCAAAGAGCCCCATTCATGTGGAAGAGTTCCCCATTGTCACTTCACCACTAGTTACAGAAAACCAATTCAATCCTCTCTCTGGATTAGACAAAGAGGATGTTAGGAGGATCCGTTCATTACCTCCTCTAGGCATTTTCACCAAGTTTCCGTGAGTAAGAGGTCATACACTCCGACTGCCTTACCCCATGTAGCAAAAGATGGATGCTCGAGTCGCATAGTTTGATCTCGATATATTATCCCCATGTGGGGAAGTAGATTTGGGAGAGGCCCGTAACCAATACACACATATTACTAGCAAGGAGATGTAGGTTCAGCATCCAGCCGGCATTGATTGATTTTCCAACTAGTGTGCTACGCCGACCATACTGACAGTATCCTTCTCATCGGGACTAGCCACCACAGGAGGGCAGTTCCTGTGCATAGATAGTCGATGGTGTCTCCAACCCATAACTCTACCCCTCATTCGCCATCACCAATACAGGTTACAGTATCTCCTATTCCATCTAAGGTTATGAAGGCCACATCCGGGGAAAAGTGCACCCTGTTGGTGATTCGGCTATGACCGAGGGATCTCACCCCTTCTACACCACCCATTATGGTAGGGCTGAGCTCTCCTGCTCGACCTTCTACCCCAATGATGGTGCGAAAGGAGTGGCGACCCCAAAGCATTGTGGTCATCCCTTCACCAACTCCACCCATACAGTAGGATGTGGAGATGGTGATAGTTATTACAGATATTCCTTATGACAGTCTAGCTGGACCAGTGGTAGTGGAACATCATAGGATTGGTACCTCTCTCATAGCCAATAGCAGTCATGAGTGTCATTCATCTGAGTGATCCACGTGATTGACTCTCCGTGATGACAGGTGCCTCTCAATGCACGATAAGGATCATACCTCATCTAGACTGTTGTACGTGATGGATAACTCTTTAGAGGAGATAGTTGCACATTATTTCATGGAGAAGAAGGAGATCTTGGGGTATGACTGGTCTGATGAAGAGAAAATCAACCTTGATCCCAATGAAGATGACTTGATGGGGGACTCAACTAGAGTCTGCATGGAGGATCTCTTCTTAGGGAACAATAAGCCATGGAAGGTGATGAGGTTGATCAAGAAGATATCAGAATCAGCCCAACACCTCTAACATTAGTTGAGGTAGAAGGATGAGCAGATTGATAGGATGGCACATCAGTTATAGGACTTGTTAGTAGCAGTGTCAGTGCTTTAGAAACAAGCCCCTTTAGTTCATCATACTACGACGCCACCAACCCGAAGTTAGTCTTGGACCCCAAGACTCTACCTATTGAACAAGGTAGCACTACCTCAGATAGGAATGTAGTGGAAAGTACCTCCATATAAGAAAAAGATAAAAAATCCATGGTTAAGCAGCAGGTGAAGGAAGCTTTGGCTCAAGCCTGGGGATGATCATCAGTTCTAAAGGGTAGACCCTACCCAGAGAAATTCGATGCTATCCAATATCTCAAGGGTTTTGTGCCACCTTCCTTTAAAAGCATTGATGGCAGTCTAAACCCAAGGCAGCACATAGTACACTTCAGGACCAATTATTGCAAAGTGTGGCAGTGACACTTTACTCTTTCACCTTTTCATTAGTAGCCTAGCTTTTTTACTGATTAGTATGAGGCCCAATGGTTTAGTGAAGACATTTATCGAGTTAGAGCAACTCTTCATTAAGAGATTTGTTGGAGCTCAGCAAAGGGTTACTATAGGTGATCTCATTGTAGCACAACAGCACCTTGGTAAGTCCCTTGTTGATTATATTCTTTGATGGCACAACCTGAGTATGAAGTGTGGACCACAATTGTCTAAACAACATGCCATTGAGATTCTCTTGAAGAATATCCATGGCTCGGTCACCTTCATGCTTAAGGGCATCACTATCAAGACATTTGACAACAAGGTGGCTAGTCTACAAGGAGAAGCTACCTTTTAAGTCGGGCTTGCTAAGCAAAGCCAGAAGGTCTATGAAGAAACCCGAGCAAGAGATGACAAGGGGAAGCAGCCAGCTAGATATTAGTCCAAAATACCATGTTCTTCATTGCCTCCACCTTTTTTCCCACCACCGACACAGCCCTACTGACCTCCATTGCAGCTTTCATGACCAGCATAGCCACCGCCTCAGCCATACCATCACCAGCAGTGACATGCATACCCACTGCCAAGTAGCTATTGTCCACCTACTCTTTTGGGTAAGTTAAACAAACCTTATTCTTTTAAGAGGGAGGTAATCAAGAAAATATTTAAGAATCTCTTAAAGAAGCTTGCTTTTCAGCTACCCAAGCCTAGGAGACTGGAGGAATTATGCAAAAGTCCTGATCTAAGCTTTTTCCCTTACCACTGAATGCTAGATCACATTTTGGAGGATTGCTTCACATTCAAGAACTAGCTTGAACACAATTTCAAGACCGATGTTATAGTTATCCTAAAGGAATACCTTATGGAATAACCTTCTAGTTCCATTAGGGTAATCCTTGGGGATACATGTGATCCTACCAAAACTAAAGAAGGTTGGGATATTTCCTGATCCAAAATCTCTAAGAAGATCATTTAGAAGATCAAGAAGCTTTCCTTGGTGTGCTCGAGCTCAAACCTCCAACACTAAGGAAGGTTTTTCCAAGTTAACTCTAGAAAGTGGGAGCTCAAGAAGAACAAGATGTGTCACCGGTAGCCTTTAGCACAGCCACCAACCATGTCCAACCACCAGCCTTCAATTGCATCTTCCACACTACCGACATCTTCCATTCCAGCTAGCTCTTCTATTTCTTCTACTAGTAGAACTCTTGTATCAACAGATAAGGGCATCCAATCCCTTACTCCACTCACTTTACTTGACTTCTACTTTGTTCCCCCAAATAATTCCAAGAAATTAAAGAATAAAGCTAGTTTGAATTACATCTGTGTCACTTTTAATGGGTTATCTTCTTCTATTCCTAACAATAACTCTTAATGTCTAAAACTCTAACAATTCCAATCTTCCACTTTATGATTCAAAGTTGGACTTTCCAACTCTGAATACTATGGGTTCACCTCTTGGGATAGACTTGGAATCATCCGATTCTGAGGGTCCCATAGGGAAAAGCTGTAGGTTAGCCTGAAGTGTAGGTAGAACCTTCCACCACCTTACCTCAAGAGATCATCGAAGTCAACATCAGAGGCACCCTACCTCCTAGGACCTCTAAATAGAGGGAAATAAGTCATTAGTACTAAAGATCGAGAAGCCCTTCCACAGGATGCTCCACCCTTGGATATGCTTGTGGAAGATAAGTCGAAGGTGGACTACAACATCCTTTCTCATCTAAGAAAGTTGCCATCTAAGCTAAGCATATATGATGCCCTTGTCTTATCCAAAAATATGAGGGTATCACTAATCAAGGCTCTCCTTAATCCTAAAATATGATTAGCTCAGCTGACCGATATAGGTGAGGAAGCACATTATGCATAAGAACCCCAAGGGATCACCTTCACAGATGAAGACCTTCTTTGTAATCGCCCCATACATCATAGTGACATGGACAAGTTCACTCCCAGGGTTCTGTGGATTCAGTGCATCTGAACATTATGAGTCTAAAGACCCTCATTGAAGATCAACATCTCTACGCTCCGAGGAGATAGGATGATGTTGAGAGGAAAGGTTTAGGTTTAGGTTTATGTTTATTTTTTAGTTTAATTTTATTTTTATTTTATTTTTGAGGTTTAGTTTATATTTTTTATTTTTTGGTTTAGGTTTAGGTTTTTATTTTATTCATTTAGGTTTAGGTTTTAGGTTTTTATTTTAGGTTTAAGTTTATTTTAGTTTAATTTATTTTATTTAGGCTTTAAGACTAGGTTTAAGTTTAGGTTTAGGTTTTAGTTTAGGTTTTTAATTTTATTTTATTATATTTATTTTATTAAGGTTTAGGTTTTATTTATTTATTTTATTTTTAGGTTTTATTTAGTTTAGTTTAGGCTCAGTTTTGGGTTTATGGTTTTGGGTTTTAGGTTTTGGGCTCAGGGCCCAGGGGTAGGCCCAGCCTGTGGCTCAGTTGACCTCAGTTTGTGGTAGTTTAGGGTCTGGAGTAGATGGTGGTTAATTTATGGAGGAAGAGGGTCAAGGCCCAGGGCTCAGTTGTGGAAATTAGGCTTTAGGGTTTAGGCTAGTAGTATAGTGTAAGTGGGCTGGCCCAGAGGGTTGGGTTATTTTGAGGGTTTTAAAAAAAAATAAAACCAGTAGTTTAGGTTTAGTTAATCCACTTTATTTATTTTAGTTTATTTATTTTAATTATTTAAGTTTATTTATTATTTTATTTGGTTTATTTATTTTAGTTTATTTATTTTAGTTTATTTTAGGTTTAGTTTAGATTTATGTTAGTTTAGTTTATTTTTATTTTATTTTTAGGTTTAGGTTTATTTTTATTTTAGGTTTAGGTTTAGGTTTTATTTTATTTTTTAGGCTTAGGTTTTAGGATTTTATTTTACATTTTAGGTTTTATTTTAGTTTAGGTTTAAGTTTATTTTAGTTTAATTTATTTTATTTAGGGTTTAGGTTTAGGTTTAGGTTTAGTTCATTTTAGGTTTAGATTTATTTATTTTAGTTTTAATTTAGGATTAAGTTTATTTTTTTATTTTATGTTTATTTAAGTGTAAATTTCTATTTAGTTTTATTTTATGTTTATTTTATTTTATTTTAGGCTTAGTTTTTTTTATTTAGTTTATTTTATTTTTACTTTATTTTAGGTTTTTATTTATTTTATTTTATTTTAGTTTTTAGTTTTTATTTTATTTCTTTTTAGGTTTTAATTTAAGTTTAGGTTTAGGTTTATGTTTTAGTTTAGTTTTTTATTTTATTTTATTTTATTATTTTATTTTGGTTTAAGTTTTTTTATTTATTTTATTTTTAGGTTTTATTTTTTTAGGTTTAGCTTTTTAGCTTTTTAGGGATTAAGGTTTAGGGTTAGTTGAGGGGTTAGGGATTAAGGTATAGTGTTTAGGGTTTTTAGGGTTTAGGGTTTAGGTTTTAAGCTTAGGGTTTAGGTTTTAGTTTAGGGTTTATGGTTAATATTTTTTTCTAAAAGAGAACAAATTCAGATTCAACATTTCTTCTTTTCGATCTCATCAACTAAGTAACACCAAGTTTTCTAAGACACAAGGTATGACATAGATACAAAATGAATGTGCATTGAGCAAATGAAAAACCCTAGATAACTAGAATCATCTTTACTATAAAGACATAGTTCTATAAGCAACACATTGGATCGACCATTCTTCAGTTTCTCCAGTACCCATCAAAACCACCATGACCTCTCTAGTAGCGGGATCCACCATCATATCCCAGATCTCTCCTTCCGCCACCACCATGGCTATAACCTCCATCGCTCCTTCCACCTACATAACTGCCACTTCTTTGACCACCACCTCCATATCCGCTAGAACCCCCAGATCCCCCACTGCCATTGCGATAACCATCGCCGCCTTCACCTTCGCCTCCACCGCCAGTTCTAGATTAAGCCTGGTTGACAGCAACATTCCTATAGTCAAAGTTCTACCCATTCTTAGAGTTTAGTATTTATTTTAAATTTATTTATAGTTTAGGTTTAGTTTTAGGGTTTAGGTTTAGGGTGCTTAGGGGCTTAGGGTTTATGGTTAGTGGGTTTTAAGTTGTGGTTTAGGTTTTAGGTTTAGGGTAGTGGTCAGGGGTAGTTTAGGTTTAGCTTTAGGTTTATGGTTTGAGGGTTTAGGGTTTAGTATAGTTTATGTTTAGGGTTAGTCAGTTTATTTATTTATTGTGGTTTAAGTTTAGGGATCAGGTTTAGGTTTAGTTTTGGTCAGTGTCAAGGTTTTTGGCTAGGGTCAGGTTTAGTTTTAGTTTAGGGTTTAGTCAGGATTATGTTTAGGGCTCAGGTTAGTTTATGATCTTTGGGCCTAGGGTTTAGGGTTTAGATGTAGGGTTTTAAAAAAAAAACAGTGAACCAATTGCCTTATTTATTATTATTTTCTTTATTTTATTTTATTTTATTTTTATTTTATTTAGGTTTTTTATTTAGTTTAGTTTATTTATTTTAAGTCTTTATTTTAGTTTAGGTTTTTATTTTATTTTTTTAGGTTTAGGTTTAGCTTTATGTTTATTTTAGTTTAGATTTTTTTTATTTTGCTTTTAGGTTTAGGTTTTATTTTTATTTTAGGTTTTTAGGTTTCTATTTCATTTTTAGGTTTAGGTTTTAGGTTTTATTTTGGGTATTTTAGGTTTTATTTTCTTGTTATTTTATTTTCTTTAGCTTCTTTTATTTTATTTAGTTTGGGTTTAAGTTTAGTTCATTTTAGGTTTATTTATTTATTTTAGTTTTTAGTTTTATTTTATTTTTATTTTAGGTTTAGTTTTTTTAGTTTAGGGTTTAGGATTTATTTTTATTTATTTTTGGTTTATTTTAGGTTTAAGTTTTATTTAGTATTTTATTTTATTTTTAGTTTATTTAATTTTCAAAAGTTTAGTTTTATTTTATTTAGGTTTTATTTTGAGGTTTTATTTTATTTTTTAGTTTAGTTTAGGTTTCTATTTATTTTATTTTGTTTACTTTAATTTTATTTTATTTTATTTATGTTTAGGTTTAGTTTTAGTTTAGGTTTAATTTAATATTATTTTATTTTATTTAGGTTAAGCTCTTTTAGGTTTTATCTTTTAGGTTTATGATTTTAGTTATAGGGTTTAGGGTTTAGGTTTAGGGTTTAGGTTTAAGGTTTGGGTGGGGTTTTGGGTTTAGGTCAGGGCTTTAGGCTCAGGGTTTAGGGTTTTAAGGTCAGATTTAGGATTTAAGGTTTGCTGCCCAGGTTGATTCGACCAGTAGGCTCAGTGGTCAGGTCAGGTTTTGTAGGGATTCTTAGCATTTAGGGTTGGTTAGAGCCCAGGTTAGTTTATGGTCTGGATTTGTGGGTTTAGGGTTTAGGGTATGGTTTAGGGTGTATGTTTGAAAAAAAAAAATTAAGTGAACCGACAGTTTAGTCCATTTGGTTTATTTTTTTCTTTATTTTATTTATTTTTTATTTTATTTAGTTTAGAAAGTTTTTTTTAGTTTAGGTTTTATTTTAGATTACTTTAGGTTTAGGTTTAGTTTAGCTTAATGTTTATTTTTTTTAGTTTAGTTTTATTTTTATTTTATTTTTTTAGGTTTAGTTTATTTTTTTTTATTTTTTAGTTAGGTTTTATTTCATTTTTTTAGGTTTAGGTTTTAGGTTTTATTTTAGATTTTTAGGTTTTATTTTTAGTTCAGTTTATTTTTATTTTAGTTTATTTTATATTATTTAGTTTAGGGTTTTAGTTTAGTTTATTTTAGCTTTTATTTATTTTAGTTTATTTTATAGGTTTAGGGTTTTTTTTCTTTTAGTTTAGGGTTTACATTTTGTTTTTATTATTTTGGTTTATTTTAGGTTTAGGTTTTATTTAGTTTTATTTTATTTTATTTTAGGTTTTTGTAATTTTCATTTTAAGTTTAGTTTTTATTTTATTTAGGTTTTATATTTTGTGGTTTATTTTATTTTTAGTTTAATTTAGGTTTTTATTTAATTTATTTTAGGTTATTTTAATTTCTTATTTTATTTTACTTTTATGTTTATGTTTATGTTTTAGTTTAGGTTTCAATTTAATTTTATTTTTTTTATTTTATTTAGGTTATGTTTTTTTTTAGGTTTTAATTAATTTAGGTTTATGTTTTAGTTTTTGGTTTAGGGTCAGTTAGTGGTTTAGTTTGGGTGTTTAGGTTGTGGCTAGGGTTTAGGGTTTATGGTTTTAGGGTTTAGGGTTTATGGTTTAGGGTTTAAGGTTAGGGTTTAAGGTTTTAAGGTTTAGGGTTTAGAATTTAGGATTGAAGGTTTAGGGTTCATGATTTAGGGTTTAAGGTTAGTTTTAGAGTTTTTTTTATTTTTTTTTAATTTGTTTTAAAATTAAGTAAACTCGTGGGTTTAGGTTTATTAAGTTTATTTAGTTATTTAATTATTTATTTTTTGTTTTGTTAGGTTCTTTATTTTAGTTTAATTTTTAGGTTTATGTTTATTTTATTTTAATTTAGTTTATTTTTTATTTTTTTTTTATTTTATTTTATTTTAGGTTTATAGGTTTTATTTTAGGATTACTTTTAGGTTTTATTTTAGTTTAGGTTTAGGTTTATTTTTGTTAATTTTATTTTAATTAGGGTTTGGTTTAGGTTTAAGTTTAGTTTATTTTAGTAAGTTTAGGTTTTATTTATCTTTTAGTCCAGTTTATTTTATTTTTTATTTTAGCCTTATGTTTTCTTTTAGTTTAGGGATTAAGTTTTATTTTTATTTATTTTAGGTTTATTTTAAGGTTTAGGTTTTATTTAGTTTTATTTTATTTGATTTTAGGTTTATTTTATTTTTATTTTTGGGTTTAGTTTTTTTATTTAGGCTTTTATTTTCTTAGTTTAAGTTTTTTTATTTTATTTTAGTTTAGTTTTATTTTTTATTTTATTTTATTTTTTTTAGGTTTATTTTAGGTTTAGTTTTTTTAGTTTAGGTTTTATTTTATTTTGGTTTTAGATTTATTTATTTATTTTTTTAGATTTTAATTAGTTTAGTTTAGGTTTAGTTAGTGAGGGTTTAGGGTTTGGGGTTTAGGGTTTGGAGGTTTAGGTTGTGGGTTTAGGGTTTAGGGTTTAGGGTTTGGGGTTTTTTTTTTAGGTTTTAGGTTTAAGTTTTAGGTCTAGTGTTTAGGTTTTTGTTTAGAGTTTAGGGTTTTTGGTTTTTTTCATAGAGAACAAACTCAAATTCAACATTTCTTCTTTTCGATTTCATCAACCAAGTAAAACACCAAGTTTTCGAAGACACAAGTAATGAAATGGATAAAAAATGAGCAAGCATAGAGCAAATAAATATCCTTAGATAACTAGAATCGTCTCAAATGTAAAGTCACAGTTCCATAAGCAACAGATTGTATCAGCTGTTCTTTAGTTTCTCTAGTTCCCATTAGAACCACCTTGGCCTCTCAAGTAGCATGATCCACCATCATATCCCAGATCTCTCCCTCTGCCACCACCATAGATGTAACCTCCTTCTCTCCTCCCTCTACCATAGCCACCACTACTCTGAACACCACCTCGATATCCACCAGAACCTCTATATCCCCCACCACCACTGCGTTAATATCCATCTTCGCCTTCGCCTTCACTGCCAAATCTAGCATGGTTGATGGTGATGTTCCTGCTATCAAGGTTTTGTCCATTCTTAGGGTTTAGATTTAGTTTTAGGTTTATTAGGTTTTAAGGCTTAGCTTTAGGTGTAGGGTTTAGGGTTTAGGGTTTAGGGTTTAGGGTGTAGGGTTTAGGGTTTGGCATTTCAAAATTTTCGCTTATAGGGTTTAGGGTTTAGGGTTTAGGGTTTATTAGAGTTTAGGCTTTGTGGTTTAGAGAGTGGTGGGTTTAAGGTTTAGGTTGGGTTTTTGGGTAGGGTGGGATATGGTTTAGGATTTATGGTTTAGGGTTTTATTAAATTAAGCAAACCAAGAGGGTTTGTGTTTATATAGTTCATTTAGCTTGTTTTTTATTTATTATAGTTTATTTTATTTTATATTTTTATTTAGGTTTATTTTTTTTATTTTATTTAGTGTAATTTATTTATTTTAGGTTTATTTATTTTGTGTTGGTTTTTTATTTTAGTTTATTTTTTAGGTTTAGGTTTAGGTTTAAGTTTATTTTTTTGTTGAGTTTTATTTTTGTTTTATTTTTAGGTTTAGGTTTTATTTTTTATTTTTAGGTTTAGGTTTAGATTTTTATTTTGTTTTTTTAGATTTAGATTTTAGCTTTTTATTTAAGGTTTATTTCTAGGTTTTAGTTTTAGATTAGGTTTAAGTTTATTTTAGTTTATTTTATTTTATTTAGTTTAGTTTTATTTATTTTAGTTTTAGTTTAGGTTTATTTTATTTTGTTTACTTTATTTTTATTTTATTTTAGGTTTACTTTTTTTTAGTTTTGGGTTTAGGTTTTATTTTTATTTATTTTTTTTTTATTCTTTGGTTTGGTTTTATTTAGTTTTATTTTATTTTATTTTAGGTTTATTTTATTTTTATTTTTCATTTTGTTTTTAATTTAATAAGGTTTTTATTCTTAGGTTTATTTTATTTTTTTAGTTTAGTTTAGGTTTTTCTTTATTTTATTTTAATTTTATTATTTTTATATTTTATTTTATTTTTAGGTTTAGGTTTAGGTTTAAGTTTAGGTTTATATTTTATTTTTTTATTTTTTTATTTAAGTGTAGATTTTTGTATATATTTTTTAATTTTTAAGTCTTTAGTATAGTTTAGTGTTCAAGATTTTGTGGGTTTAGGCTTTAGTTTAGGGTTATTTTATTTAGTTTTAAGGTTGATGATTTTAGGATTTATTAGGGTTGGGTTTAAGGTTACCTGTGGTTTAGGATTAGTTTAGGTTTAGGTTTAGGCTTTCAGCTTTAGGTTGTAGGGTTTAGGATTACTCAGGGTTTAGGGTTGGCCTGGGTTTAGGGTCAGGTTTTTTATTTATTATTTGGTTAGTTTAGGTTGGGGTTTAGTGTCAGGATTTAGTGTTAAAGTTTAGGGTTTAGGTGGTTTAGGTAGGGTTTAGGATTTAGTGGTTTTTTGGGTAGCATTTTTTTTTCCAAGAAAAATTAAGCATACCTGCAGGTTTAGGTTTATTTAGTTTATTTTTATTTATTTTAGATTATTTTATTTTATTTTATTTAATTTATTTTAATTTTATTAACTTAAGTTTATTTATTTTAGGTTTATTTATTTTAGTTTATTTTTAAGTTTAGAGATTTAGGTTTATTTTTTAGTGTTTTATCTTAGTTTAGGTTTAGGTTTTATTCTTATTTATTTTAGGTTTAGTTTTTTTTAGTTTAGGTTTAGGTTTATTTTATTATTTTTTTTTTTTAGGTTTAGTATTTATTTAGTTTTATTTTATTTTATATTATTTTAGGTTTATTTTATTTCTATTTTAGTTTTAGTTTTTATTTTATTTAGGTATTTTATTTTTTTAGTTTAGTTTAGGATTTTATTTATTTTATTTTAGTTTAGTTTTTATTTTTATCTAGGTTTATTTTTTATTTTATTTAGTTTATTTATTTTAGTTTAGGTTTTTTATTTTAGTTTATTTTTTAGGTTTAACTTAATGTTTATTTTTTTAGTTTAGTTTTATTTTTATTTTATTTTTTAGTTTTATTTTTTATATTTAAGTTTGGGTTTAGTTTTTATTTTATTAGGGTTTTAATTTAGTTTTAGTTTTTGTTTCATTATTTTTAGGTTTTAGCATTTTTATTTTAGTTAGGGGTTTAGTTTGGTTTTTTTATTAGTTTTAGTTTTTTAGTTTTATAATTAGGGGGTTTAGGGTTTAGGGTTTAGGGTTAGTTTTACTGTTTAGGGTTTACGGCTTAGGGTTTAAGATTTTATGTTTAGGGTTTAGGGTTTAGGAGTTTTTTTTATAAATTAAGTAAACCAGTAGATTTATGTTTATTTACTTTATTTTATATTTTTATTTAGGATTATTATTTTTTATTTAGTTTAGTTTATTTTTTTTATCTTTATTTATTTTAGTTTAGGTTTTTTATTTTTGTTTATTTTTAGGTTTAGGTTTTGGTTTATGTTTATTTTTTAGTTTAGTTTTTATTTTTATTTTCTTTTTTAGGTTTAGGTTTTGTTTTTTATTATTAGGTTTAGGGTTTAGGTTTTATTTAGGTCTAAGTTTAGGTTTATATTTTATTTTTTTTAGGTTTAGGTTTTAGGTCTTTATTTTAGGTTTATTTTTAGTTTTTATTTTTTATTTTAGGTTTAGGTTTATATTTAGTTTATTTTATTTTATTTAGTTTAGTGTTTACATTTAATTTCTTTTAGGTTTAGGTTTAGGTATTATTTATTTAAGTTTAGTTTATTTTAATTTAGGTTTAGGTTTATATTATTTTGTTTATTTTAAGTTTAGGCTTTTTTTTTAGTTTAGGGTTTAGGTTTTATTTTTTATTTATTTTTAGGTTTTATTTTTAGGTTTATTTTTTAGGTTTAGGTTTTAATTTAGTTTTTATTTTATTTTACTTTTTGGTTTATTTTTTTATTTTACATTTAGGTTTGATTTTATTTTGGTTTCTTATTTTTAGGTTTATTTTATTTTGGTTTCTTATTTTTAGGTTTATTTTATTTTTTAGCTTAGTTTAGGTTTTTATTTATTTTAATTTAGTTTAGTTTTTATTTTATTTTATTTTTAGGTTTAAGTTTTGGTTTTAGTTTAGGTTTTAATTTATTTTATTTAGGTTTAGGTTTCTATTTTTAGGTTTTCAGGGTTTACTGTTTAGGGTTTAGGTTTTGGGGTTCAGGGTTTAGGGTTTAGGGTTTAAGGTCTTTGGGTTTAGGGTTTAGAGTTTAGGGTTTTGGGTTTTGGGTTTAATGTTAGTTTTAGGGTTTAGAGTTCTAGGTAAGGTATTTTTTAAAAAATTAAGAGAACTGGTAGGTTTATATTTATTTAGTTTATTTTTTATTTATTGATGTTATTTTTGTTATTTTTATTTAGGTTTATTTTTATTTTTATTTAGTTTAGTTTATTTATTTTAGTTTAGGTTTTTAATTTTAGTTTTTTTTTTTTTTTTGGTTTAGGTTTATTTTTTAATTTAGTTTTATTTTATTTTATTTTTTTTAGGTTTAGGTTTTTTTATTTTTTATTTTTTTTAGGTTTGGGTTTTATTTTATTTTTTTTAGGTTTAGGTTTAGCTTTTTTTAGGTTTATTTTTTGGTTTTATTTAGTTTAAGTTTAGGTTTATTTTTAGTTTATTTTATTTTATTTAGTTTAAGTTTAGGTTTATGTTTAGGTTTTATTTATTTTATTTTTGTTTATGTTTTGGTTAACTTTATTTTTATTTTAGGTTTAGGTTGATTTTAGTTTAGGTTTTAGGTTTAATTTTTTTATTTTTTAGGTTTAGGTTTTATTAAGTTTTATTTTATTTTATTTTAGGTTTATTTAATTTTTATTTTAAGTTTAGTTCTTATTTTATTTAGGTTTTTTATTTTTTTAGTTTAGTTTAGGTTTTTAATTATTTTATTTACATTTAGTTTTTATTTTTTATTTTATTTTTTTTAGGTTTAGGTTTAGGTTTTAGTTTATGTTTTTATTTTTTTATTTTTTTATTTTTTTTTATTTAGGTTTTTTATCTATTTTATTTTTTGGTTTTTTTTAGTTTATATTTAGGTTTTTAGCTTTTTAGGGTTTAGGATTTAGGTTCAGTTTAGAGTTTAGGGCTTATGGTTTATGAAAAAGGGTTTGCCATTTAGGGTTTAGGAAAATGGTTTGGCATTTAGGGTTTAGGTTTTGAGTTTTAGGGTTTATGGTTTAGGGTTTAGTGCTTTAGGTTTAGGGTTTAAGGTTTAGGGTTTAGGGTTTAGGGTTTTTATGGTTTAGGGTTTAGGTTTAGGTTTTAGGTTTAGGGATCAGCTTTTAGTTTTGGGTTTAGGGTTTTAGTTTTTTTTATTTTTTAATAGAGAACAAATTCAGATTCAACATTTCTTCTTTTTGGTTTCATCAACCAAGTAATACACCAAATTTTCTAAGACACAAGTGATGACATAGATAAAAATGAAACACATGGCAAAAAACCTGAATAACTAGAACCATATTGTAGGACAGTTCCATAGCGGATAGGCCATTCTTTTCTCTAGTTCCCATGAACCACCCCAACCTCTAGTGGCGGGATCCACCATGTATCCAGACCTCTCCTTTGCCACCAGTCTCCATCGCTCCTCACGCCTCCATTCACCATTAGTGCGACCACCACCTCCATATCCACCAGCATCTCTAGATTCCCCACCACCATTGCGATAGCGACCTCGCATTCCTCCACCTTGAATCTGAGCCTAGTTGTGGCGATGTTCCTACCATCAGTTATTCTTACGGTTTAGGTTTAGGTTTAGGGTTTGAGGTTTAGGTTATTTTTGGTTTATTTTAATTTAGTTTAGAGTTTAGTTTAGGTTTAGGTTTAGGGTTACCATTTAGGGTTATGGTTTAAGGTTTACCATTTAGGGTTTAGGGTTTAGGGTTTTAGGATTTATGCTTGTAGGTTTAGAGTTTAGGGTTTAGGGTTAGGGCTTAGGGGTTTAGGTTTTAGGGTTTTTTAGGGTTTAGGGTTTAGGGTTTGGGGTTGTAGGTTTAGGGTTTAGTGTTTAGGATTTATGGTTTATGGTTTTTTTAAATTAAACAAGCTAGTAGGTTTAGGTTTTTTCAGTTTATTTAGTTCATTTTTTATTTATTTTAGTTTGTTTTATTTTTTATTTTTATTTAGGTTTATTATTTATTTTTATTTAGTTTAGTTTATTTATTTTATGTTTTTTTATTTTAGTTTAGGAATTTAATTTTAGCTTATTTTTTAGGTTTAGGTTTAGGTTTACTTTCTAGTTAAGTTTCATTTATATTTTATTTTCTAGATATAGGTTTTATTTTTTTTATTTTTAGGTTTAGGTTTAGGTTTTTATTTTATTTTTTAGGTTTAGGTTTTAAGTTTTAGGATTTAGGTTTATTTTTAGGTTTTATTTTTTAGTTTTGGTTTAGGTTTTTTTCTAATTTAATTTATTTTATTTAGATAAGATTTAGGTTTAGGTTTAGGTTTTATTTATTTTAGTTTAGTTTATTTTAGTTTATGTTTAGGTTTATTTTACTTTGTTTAATTTAGTATATTTTAGATTTTGATTTTTTTAGTTTAGGGTTTAGGTTTTATTTTTTATTTATTTTTGGGTTTATTTTTAGTTTAGGTTTTATTTAGTTTTTATTTTATTTTATTTTAGTTTATTTTATTTTATTTTACATTTAGTTTTATTTTATTTAGGTTTTTTATTCTTACGTTTATTTTTATTTTTTTTAGTTTAGTTTAGGTTTTTATTTATCTCATATTAGTTTATTTTTATTATTTTTATTTTATTTTATTTTTAGGTTTAGGTTTATGTTTTTTAGGTTTTTATTATTTTATTTAGGCTTAGGCTTATTTATCTATTTTTTATGTTTTATTTAGTTTAGGTTTTTAGGTTTTTATGTTTTTAGGGTTTAGGGTTTAGGATTTAGTGTTTAGGGTTTTACAATTTTAGGGTTTAGGGTTTAGGGTTTAGGGTTTAGTTAGGGTTTAGGGTTTAAGCTTTAGTGTTTCAGCTTTAGGGTTTAGGGTTTTCAGGGTTTAGGGTTAGTTTAATGTTTAGGGTTTAAGCTTTAGGCTTTAGGGTTTTCAAGGTTTAGGGTTTAGAGTAAGGTTAGTTTAGGGTTTAAGGGTTTTAGGGTTTAGGGTTTTAATTTAGGTTTAGGTTTAGGGTTTAGGGTTAGTTTAGGTTTAGTGATTGCTTAGGTTTAGGTTATGGTTTAGAGGTTTAAGGTTTAGGATTTAAGTTTTAAAAAAAAATTAAGGTAGATTTAGGATTATTTGGTTTATTTTTTTATTAACTTTGTTTATTTTTGTTAATTTATATAGGTTTATATTTTATTTATATTTAATGTAGGTTATTTATTTTTGGTTTATTTATTTTACTTTAGGTTTTTAATTTTAGTTTATTTATTTTAGTTTAGTTTGATTTTATTTTATTTTTTTAGGTTTAGGTTTATTTTTATTTTATGTTTAGGTATATGTTTTATTTTATTTTTTTAGGTGTAGGTTATTTATTTAGTTTATAGTTTATTTGGTTAAATTAGTTTATTTTATTTTTATTTTTTTATTAAGGTTAATTTTTTATTTTTTAGTTTAGTTTACTTTTTTTAGGTTTATTTATTTTAGTTTATGTTTTTTATTTTAGTTTATATTTTTAGGTTTAGGTTATGTTTATTTTTTAGTTTAGATCTATTTTTATTTTAGTTTTGAGGTTTAGGCCATATTTTTTATTTTTTGGTTTATGTTTATCTTTTTGTTCTATTAGGTTTAGGTTTAGGTTTTAGGTTTTAATTTTAGGTTTATTTTTAGGTTTTATTTTTTAGTTTAGGTTTAGCTTTATTTTTAGCTTATTTTACTTTATTTAGTTTAGGGTTTAAGATTATTTTATTTTAGGTATTGGTTTAGGTTTTATTTATTTTAGTTTAGGTTTAGATTTCTTCTTCAGTTTAGGGTTTAGGTTTTGATTTTTATTTACTTTTAGGTTAATTTTATTAGGTTTAAGGTTTTATTCAGTTTTTATTTTATTTTATTTTAGGTTTATTTTATGGTTATTTTACAATTGGGTTTTATTTTATATAGGTTTTTTATTTTTTTGATTTATTTTATTTTTTAGTTTAATTTAAGTTTATATTTATTTTATTTTATTTTAGTTTTTATTTAATATTTTATTTTATTTTTTGGTTTAAGATTAGGTTTAGATTTAGGTTTAAGTATAGGTTTTAATTTAGGTTTTAATATTTTTTATTCTTTTTTATTTATTTAGGTTTTAGGTTTTTTTATTTTATTTGTAGGTTTTATTTAGTTTAGGTTTAGATTTTTAGGTTTTTATGATTTAGGGTTTAGCATTTATGGTTTAGGCTTAGGTTTAAGGTTTAGGGTTTGGGGTTAGGGTTTAGTTTAGGGTTATAGGTTTTAGAGTTTAGGGTTTAGGGTTTAGGTTTAGTTTTATGGTTAGGGTTTTAGGTTAGTTTAGATTTTAGTTATAGTTTAGTTTTTCTTTATTTTATTTTATTTTATTTTTATTTTATTTATTTAGGGTTTAGGTTTTAGGGTTTTTTTAGGGTTTAGGTTTTAGGATTTAGGGTTTATTTATTTTAGGTTTTGGGTTTTGGGTTTAGGGTTTAGGTTTAGGTTTAGGTTTGGGTTTTAGTTTAGGTTTAGAATTTTTGGTTTTTAACAAGAATAAATTGATTTTTATTTGATTTCATAGTCCAAGTTTTAAGACAGGTTAGATAAAAATGAGCATAAGTAAATCAAAATTAGATAATTAGAATTGTGAAGATTTCCATTAGCAGTCAGTCTAGGTCTTTATTTCTAGTTCCCATGACTATACCTTATAGTGGGATCCACCATTTTCCCCAATCTCCTCGCCACCACCATGGTTATAACCTCCATTACCTCAATGGTCACCATTTACATATCCACCGCAGGATCCCCACCACCACTAAGATAATCATTTTTCCAAGATCTATGAGCACGGTTGATGGTGATGTTTATTTCACTATTCTTAGGGTTTAGATTTAGGTTTAGGTTTATTGCTTTAGGGTTTAGGTTTATTTTAAATTTATTTAATTAGGTTTACTTAGGGTTTGGTGTTTAGGGTTTAGTGATAGTGTTTAGGTTTTGGGGTTTAGGGTTTAAGCTTTAAGGTTTATAGTTTCTTTTATACTTTTAGTTTAGGTTTAGGTTAGGGTTTATTATTTAGGTTTAGTTTTAGGTTTAGTTTAGGTTTATTTTAGTTTAGGGTTTAGTTTAGTTTTAGGTTTAGTGTTTAGGGTTTAGGTAGTTTAGTTTTAGGTTTATTTTAGTTAGGGTTTAGGTTAGTTTAGGGTTTATTTTAGGTTTAGTTATTTTAGGTTTAGGGTTTATTTAGTTTATTTTTTAGGTTTTATTTAGGGTTTTAGGTTAGTTATTTTATATTTAGTTTAGTTTTATTTAGGTTTATTTATTTTATTTATTTTATTAGGTTTAGGTTTAGTTTAGTTTAGGTTTAGGTTATTATTTTTAGGGTTTATTTTATTTTTAGTTTAGGGTTTAGGATTTATGGTTTTTTAGGGTTTAGGGTTTATGTTTAGTTTATTTTAGGTTTATTTAGGTTTTATTTATTTTAATTTAGTTTATTTTATTCTAGGTTTAGGTTTATTTTATTTTTATTAAGTTTAGGTTTTTTTTAGTTACAGGTTTAGGTTTTATTATTTTTTATTTTAGGTTTTATTTTTAGGTTTATTCTTTAGGTTTAGGTTTTTATTTAGTTTTTTATTTATTTTATTTTAAGTTTATTATTCTTTTTATTTTAGGTTTAGTTTTGATTTTATTTTGGTTTTTTATTTTTTAGTTTAGTTTAGGATTTTATTTATTTTATTTTAGTTTAATTTTTAATTTTTATTTTATTTTTTTTAAGTTTAGGTTTAAATTTAGATTTAGTTTTTAGTTTAGGTTTTTATTTTATTTTATTTTATTTTATTTTATTTTTGTTTAGGTCTTTTTATTTATTTTATTTTTAGGTTTTATTTCATTTTGGTTTAGGTTTTTAGCATTTTAGAATTTTGGGTTTAGGGTTAGTTGTGGGTTTAGGTTTTAGAGTTTAGGGTTTGGGGTTTAGGTTTAGAGTTTAGGGTTTAGGGTTTATGGTTTAGGTTTTAGGGGTTAGGGTTTAGGGTTTAGGGTTTTAAGGTTTATGGTTTAGTGTTTAGGGTTTAGGGTTTAGGTTTTAGTTGGTTTTAGTTTAGTTTAGGGTTTAGGGTTTCTCATTTTGTTTTTTTTTAGAGAGAAAATATTTAGATTCAACATTTCTTCTTTTTTGATTTCATCGACCAAGTAACACCAAGTTTTTTAAGACATAGCGATGACATAGATAAAAAAAGGTGAAAATCGAAACCTGATAATAAAACTCCCTAGGACATAGTTCCATTATGGTCGATCATCTTGATTTCTAGTTCCCATTAAAATCACCTCGACTAGTGGTGTGATCCATTCATATCCACGATCTTACCATAGGTTCATGCTCCTCCCATCTCCATACCACCACTTTTAATTTTGATAAGCACCTCAGATCCCCAGCATTTATAGGTTAGATCTTGACTAAGCTTGGTTGGTGATGTTTTAGGTGCTTATCTTATGGTTTAGGTTTAGGTTTAGTTTTATTAGGTTTTAGGGTTTAGGCTTATTTTTTAATTTATTTAGTTACTCTATATTTAAGTTTAGGGTTAGGGTTTAGGGTTTACGATTTAGGGTTTAGGCTGTAAGGTTTAGGGCTTAAGGTTTAGGGTTTTATGGTTTCTTCTTTTAGGGTTTAGGGTTTATAATTAGGGTTTAGGGTTTAAGGTTTAGGTTTTAGGGTTTTTAGGGTTTAGGGTTTAGGATTTAAGGTTTATGGTTTTTTAAATTAATTGAAGGTTTTTAGTTTATTAGGTTTATTTGTTCATTTTTAGTTATTTTAGTTATTTTATTTTTATTTTATTTAGTTTTATTTTATTTTATTTAGTTTAGTTTATTTATTTTAAGTTTATTTATTTTAGTTTAGGTTTTTTATTTTAGTTTATTTTTTAAGTTTAGGTTTAGGGTTATTTTTTAGTTCAATTTTTTTTTTTTTTAGGTTTGGGTTATATTTTTTATTTTTAGGTTTAGGATTAGGTTTTTATTTTATTTTCTTAGGATTAGGTTTAAGGTTTTTATTTGAAGTTTATTTTTTTAGTTTAGGTTTATTTTTAGTTTATTTTATTTTATTTAGTTTAGGTTTAGGTTTTGGTTAGGTTTTATTTATTTTAGTTTAGTTTATTTTAGTTTTGGTTTAAGTTTATTTTATTTTTATTTTAGGTTAGTTTTTTTTAGTTTAGGGGTTAGGTTTTATTTTTTATTTATTTTTAGGTTTTATTTTTAGGTTTACTTTTTTAGGTTTAGGTTTTTTTTAGTTTTATTTTAGTTTCTTTTAGGTTTATTTAATTTTATTTTACATTTAGTTTTATTTTATTTAGGTTTTTTATTCTTAAGTTTATTTTATTTTAGTTTAGTTTAGGTTTTATTTATTTTATTTTAATTTATTTTACTTGTATTTTATTTTATTTTTTAGGTTTTAGTTTATCTTTTGTTTAGGTTTTATTTTATTTTAATTTTATTTTATTTAGGTTTAAGTTTTCTTATTTATTTTATTTTTAGGTTTTATTTAATTTAGGTTTAGGTCTTAGTTTTTTAGGGTTTAGGTTAGTTTAGGTTTAGCTTAGGGTTTAGTGTTTAGGCTTTAGGGTTTAGGAATTTGAGGGTTTAGGGTTTAGGGTTTAGGGTTTATGGTTTAAGGTTTAAGGTTAGCTTACAATTTAGGGTTAGTTTAGGGTTTATTATTTAGGCTTTAGGGTTTAGGGTTTTTATGATTTAGGGTTAATTTAGGGTTTAGGGTTTAGGGTTTAGGGTTTTAGTTTTAAGTTTATGGTTTAGGATAGGGTTATGATTTTAGTGTTTAGGTTTAAGTTTTATAGTTTAGGAGTTTAGGTTAGGGTTTAGGTTTAGTTTAGTTTAGGTTTAGGGTTTTTTTGTTTTAGTTATTTTAGGTTTAGGTTTAGGATTTAGGGTTTAGGTTTAGGGTTTAGATTTTAAGGTTTAGGGTTTAGAGTTAGTTTAGGGTTTAGGGTTTAGGCTTTTTTAGGGTTTAGGGTTTAGGGTTCAAGGTTGTAGGTTTAGGGTATAGGGTTAGTTTTAGGGTTTAGGGTTTAGGCTTCTTTTAAAAAAAATTAAGTAAATTAGTAGGTTTAGGTTTATTTAATTTATTTTTTATTCATTTTAGTTTATTTTATTTTTTTATTTTGGTTTATTTTTTATTTTTATTTAGTTTAGCTTATTTATTTTAGGTTTTTTTTTTATTTTAGTTTAGGTTTCTTATGTTAGTTTATTTTTTAGGTTCAGGTTTATGCTTATTTTTTTAATTTAGTTTTATTTGTTTTATTTTAGGCTTAGGTTTTTTTTTTTTTTTTAGGTTTAGGTTTTTTTTTTAGGTTTAGGTTTACATTTTATTTTAGGTATTATTTTTAGTTTAGGTTTATGTTTATTTTATTTTATTTTAATTTATTTTATTTAGGTTTAGGTTTAGGTTTAGTTTATTTTAGGTTGTATTTATTTTAGTTTAGTTTATTTTAATTCAAGTTCGGTTTATTTTATTTTTATTTTAAGTTTAGTGTTTTTTTAGTTTAGTGTTTAGCTTTTATTTTATTTTATTTTATTTTTAGGTTTATTTTTAGCTTTAGATTTTTATTATGTTTTATTTTATTTTAATTTAGGTTTATTTTATTTTTATTTTACATTTAGTTTTTTTTTTCTTTAGATTTTTTATTCTTAGATTCATTTTATTTTTTAGTTTATTTTAGCTTTTTATTTATTTTATTTTAGTTTATTTTTAATTTTTATTTTATTAAAATTTTTAGGTTTAAGTTTAGGTTTTAGTTTAGGTTTTTACTTTATTTTATTTTATTTATTTTATTCAGGTTTAGGTTTATTTATTTATTATTTTATTAAGTTTTATTTACTGTAGGTTTAGGTTTTTAGCTTTTTAGGGTTTTGGGTTTTGGGTTTGGGATTTAGTGTTTAAGGTTGGAGGTTTCAGGGTTTAGGGTTTATGGTTTAGGGTTTTAGGGTTTTAGGTGCATGGTTTAGGGTTTTTAGGTTTGGGGCTTAGGGTTTAGGGTTTAGGTTTTAGTTATAGGGTTCAGGTTTTAGTTTAGGGTTTAGGGTTTTTAGTTTCTGGTTAATGATTAGCTTTAGGTTTTATTTTTTATTTTTAGGTTTAGGTTTAGGTTTTTATTTTATTTTATTTTTTTATTTAGGTTTTAGGTTATTATTTTAGGTTTAATGTTTAGATTTTATTTTATCGTTTAGGATTAGGTTTATGTTTATTTTATTTTATCTTATTTATTTAGGTTTAGTTTATTTTAGGTTTAGGCTTAGGTTTTATTTATTTTCGTTTAGTTTATTTTAGTTTAGGTCTAGGTTTATTTTATTTTGTTTACTTTATTTGCATTTTAGGTTTTTATTTTCTTTAGGGTTTAAGTTTAATTTTTTTTATTTATTTTTAGGTTTTTCTAGGTTTCAGTTTTAATTTAATTTTTTTTAGGTTTATTTTTTTTATTTTACATTTAGTTTTTATTTTCTTTAGGTTTTTTATTCTTAGGTTTATTTTACTTTTTTTAGTTTAGTTTAGGTTATTAATTATTTTATTTTAGTTCATTTTTATTTTATTTTAGGTTTATGGTTTAGAATTTAGTTTAGGTTTTTTATTTTATTTTTTGTTTTAATTTATTATTTAGGTATAGTTTTTATTTATTTTATTTTAGGTTTTGTTTAGTTTAGGTTTTTTTAGGGTTTATTTAGGGTTTAAGGTTTAGGGATTAGGGTTTTAGGGTTTAGTTTAGGGTTTAGGGTTTAGGCTTAGGGTTTTATTTTTTTTAGTTTAGGGTTTTTTAGGGTTTTAAGTTTTTTAGAGTTTTAGGGTTTATTTAGGTTTAGGTTTAGGTTTTTTTGGGTTTTAGGGGTTTGGGATTTAAGTTTAGGGTTTAGTGTTTACTGATTTGAGTTTTTTTTTTTAAATTAAGTAAACTGATAGGTTTAGGTTAATATAGTTCATTTATCATTTATTTTAGTTTATTTTAGCTTTGTATTTTTATTTAGGTTTATTTTTTTATTTTTATTTATTTTAGCTTATTTATTTTAGGTTTATTTATTTTAGTACATTTTTTAAGTTTAGGTTTCTATTTTTATTTATTTTTTATTTTAGTTTTATTTTTATTTTACTTTTAGGTTTAGGTTTAGGTTTAGGTTTTATTTTATTTTTTAGGTTTATGTTTTAAGTTTTTATTTTAGGTTTTACTTCTTAGTTTAGGTTTAGGTTTATTTTTAGTTTATTTTATTTTATTTTGTTTAGGGTTTAGGTTTAGTTTATTTTTGGTTTAGGTTTAGGTTTTATTTATTTTAGTTTAGGTTTAGGTTTATTTTATTTTGTTTATTTTAGATTTAGGTTTTTGTTAGTTTAGGGTTTTGGTTTTATTTTTCATTTATTTTTAGGTTTTATTTTTAGGTTTATTTTTTAAATTTAGGTTTTTATTTAGTTTTATTTTATTTTATTTTAGGTTTATTTTATTTTTATTTTACATTTTGTTTTCTTTATTTAGCTTTTTTAAGTTTATTTTATTTTTAGTTTAGTTTAGGTTTTATTTATTTTATTTTAGTTTATTTTTATTTATTTTATTTTATTTTATTTTTTTAGGTTTAGGTTTAAGTATAGGTTTAGGTTTAGGTTTAGGTTTAGGTTTTAGTTTTGGTTATTATTAATTTTATTTTTTTAATTTATTTAACTTTAGGTTTTTTTAATTTTTTTTTATTTCTATATTTTATTTAGTTTAGGTTTAGGTTTTTAGGTTTTTGTAGTTTATGGTTTAGGGTCTAGGGTTTGGGGTTTAGGGTTTTTGATTTAGGGTTGTAGGTTTTTGTGTTTAGGGTTTAGGGTTTAAGGTTTAAGGTTTAGGGTTTAGGGTTTATGGTTTAAGGGTTTAAGGTTTAGGGTTTAGGGTTTTAGGGTTTAGGATTTAGGGTTTAGGGTTGTACATTTAGGGTTTAGTGTTAGTTCTAGGGTTTAGGGTTTAGGGTTAGGGTTTTCTTTATTTTTTTATTTTTTATTATTTTTTAAATTAAGTAAACTCATTACTTTAGGTTTATTTAGTTTATTTTTTATTTATTTTAGTTTATTTTATTTTTTATTTTGATTTAGGGTTATTTTTATTTATATTTAGTTTAGTTTATTTATTTTAGGTTTATTTATTTTAGTTTAGGTTTTTTATTTTAGTTATTTTTTAGGCTTAGGTTTAGGTTTTGGTTTATTTTTTAGTTTAGTTTTAATTTTATTTTATTTTTAAGGTTTTGATATTATTTTTTATTGTTAGGTTTAGGTTTAGGTTTTTATTTTATTTTTTTAGGTTTAGGTTATAGATTTTTATTTTAGGTTTATTTTTAGGTTTTATTTTCTAGTTTAGGTTTAGTTTTATTTTTAGTTTATTTTATTTGATTTAGTTTAGGTTTAGGTTTAGGTTTAATTTATTTTAGGTTTAGGTTTAGGTTTTATTTATTTTAGTTTAGTTTATTTTAGTTTAGGTTTAGGTTTATTTTAGTTTTATTTTAGGTTTAGGTTTTTCTTTTAGTTTAGGGTTTTGGTTTTATTTTTAGGTTTATTGTTTAAGTTTAGGTTTTTATTTAGTTTTATTTTATTTTATTTTAGGTTTGTTTTTTTATTATTCAGGTTTAATTTTGATTTTATTTAAGTTTTTTATTAATTTTAGTTTAGTTTAAGTTTATATTTATTTATTTTACATTATAATTTATTTTTTATTTAATTTTCTTTTTAGGTTTTTGTTTAGGTTTAGGTCTAGGTTTAGGTTTTAGTTTTTGTTTTTATTTTATAATTTTATTTTGGTTTAGATTTTTTTATTTATTTCATTTTTAGGTTTTATTTAGTTTAGATTTTTGTTTTTAGGTTTTCAGGGTTTAGGGTTTAGGGTTAGTTTAGGGTTTAGGGTTTGGGGTTTGGAATTTAGGTTTAGGGTTTAGGCTTTTTTTTGGGTTTAGGGTTTTGGGCTTAGGGTTTAGGTTTTAGGGTTTAGGGTTTAGGGTTTATGGTTTAGGATTTTAAGGTTTAGGGTTTAGGGTTTAGGGTTTAGGGTTTTAGGGTTTAGGGTTTAGGGTTTAAGGTTTAGGTTTTCGGTTTAAGGTTTAGGTTTTAATTTAAGGTTTTGAGTTTTTATTTTATTTTTAAATAGAGAACAAATTCATATTCAACATTTCTTCTTTTGTTTACTTAGTTTTATTTATTTATTTTAGTTTATTTTATTTTTTATTTATATTTATTTTTTATTTTTATTTAGTTTAGTTTATTTATTTTAGGTTTATTTATTTTAGTTTAGGTTTTTTATTTTGGTTTATTTTTTAGGTTTAGGTTTAGGTTTATGTTTATTTTTTAGTTGAGTTTTATTTTTGTTTTCTTTTATAGGTTTAGGTTTTATTTTTTATTTTAAATTTTAGGTTTAGGTTTTTATTTTATTTTTTAGGTTTAGGTTTTATTTCTTTTAAGTTTAGTTTTAGGTTTTTATTTTATTTTCTTAGGTTTAGGTTTTAGGTTTTTATTTTAGGCTTTATTTTTTAGTTTAGATTTAGGTTTATTTTTAATTTATTCTATTTTATTTAAGTTAGGTTTAGGTTTATGTTTAGGTTTAGGTTTGAGGTTTGGGGTTTAGGATTTATGTTTTATGTTTTTTTTTTGGGTTTGGGGTTTAGGGTTTAGAGTTTAGGATTTAGGGCTTATGGTTTTAGGGTTTAGGGTTTATGATTTAAGGTTTAGGGTTTAGGGTTTTTAGGATTTAGGGTTTAGGATTTAGGGTTTAAGTTTTAGGTTTAGGTTTCAGGTTTTAGTTCTGTGTTTAGGGTTTTTGGATTTTTTTAACACAGAACAAATTCAGATTCAACATTTCTACTTTGTTTATTTAGTTTTTTTTAGGCTTTTTATTTTTGGGTTTATTTTATTTTTTAGTTTAGTTTAGGTTTTTATATATTTTATTTCAGTTTATTTTATCTTTTTTTTGTTTAGGTTTAGGTTTTAGTTTAGGTTTTTATTTGATTTTTTTATTATTTTATTTTTAGGTTTTATTTTGTTTAGGTTTAGGTTTTTAGGTTTTTAGGGTTTAGGGTTTAAAGTTTAGGGTTTAGGGTTTTAGGGTTTAAGGTTTAGGGTTAGGGTTTAGTGTTAAGTGTTTAAGGTTTAGTGTTTGGGCTTCAGGGTTTAGGATTTTAAGGATTAGGGTTTAGGATTTAGGGTTAGCTTAGGATTTAGGGTTAGTTTGGGTTTTAGGGTTTAAGGTTTAAGGTTTAGGCTTTAGGGTTTAGGGTTTCTAGGGTTTAGGGTTTAGGGTTAGTTTAGGGTTTAAGGTTTAGGGTTTTAGGGTTTAATGTTTAGGGATAAGATTAGGGTTTAGGATTTAGGGTTTAGGGTAGCCGAGCTCTACCCTTATTCAACCTGGAATATGAAAGAATAATTATGATTGTCTTAAATGCTATGGGGGTTTCCTTTCTTCATATCTCCATTTCTGATTTGGTACCTTCTTTGATTTGGATGGTGCTTGCTTTGAAGGCATCATAGGGCACCCTAGGACAAAGCCTTGCAGCCCACTCATCTAATCCCTCACGGCACTATTCTAATTCCTATTGCAAAATTATATTTATGTGAGAAAAGTAAATCTAACTACACAAAATAGATTTTAGCTAAATATACATATAATCCTAAGCAGTTTGTATAATTTGGACTTAGTACCCTACACATGGGTAACTAAGCCACCTGTCCTAACCTGGATTATGCTTAAGGATTTTAGCAACATGCACATTTATTTTTAAGTATCCCTTAAGCATAATCCCCTTCAGCAAACATGATTAGGCCAACATTGGTCTATCATCTAGTCAACGAAGCATACACCTTAACATCCATTCTAACATAATACATCATAAAACAAAACATACATCACATCATAAACCACCCTAACTTAGAGCTATAAGTGGTGATTAAATTCTAATGTGTTTAATAAGGCTTGTGTGGTCAGTTTTGTTAGGCATTAGTGTTATATTTTCTAAGTATAGATCAATTTAACATGAAAGGTTGATTTCACATGAAGTATTTTAATTGATTTGAGAATTGTAATTTGTGTTTTTTTTTCATTTGATTACACTTACAAACTAAGTCTTATAAAGGGAGAAAAAAAATTGCCCTCTTTCATCCCAACCTTAAGTCACTTTCTAAAGTATATTAATTTTATTTAGTTCTCTTTAGTGAATGGCTAACTAAATCATTTAATTAATACTAAGTTTAGGTTCACTTTAAATAGTCATATTCAAAATGAAAGGCATCTTAAGATTAATTTAATTGAATTACTACCACATGACATATATTAAAGCATTCATTTCCAACACATGTAACATCCATATGATTTAATCGTAAGTGTATCTGTACATGCAACATATTATAGAGCACTTAAATGATGAATGTATATGTATGTTTAGAATTTATATTTTATTTTATTGAATTATTTAAACATATTAAATTAAAATTTTATCCAAATTCTTATACAAAATTGACATAAGAATGAAATTAAATAGGCATGTCTTTGTTGTTAAACCAGGAAGTGAGGTAATCAAATGACCTCCTTGGAGGTAGCTAAAACCTATTCTGGGATGTCGGACTATATACATATTTGCATTCAAACATATGTAAATTAATACATGAACATAGGAAGTAAAGTCCAAATCATATGGCTAATTAATTCAACCACTTAGTAAATTATGAATGCATGCAATTTTATTGTAAAATGGGATTTCCTTTCACTAATCACATATACATACACATGTACAAAGATATAGGCAAGTACGTGTCATTGTTAAACTAGGGAAGTGAGGTAATTAAATGACCTCCTTGGGGCTAACTAAAGCCTCTTATTCTTGGGATGTACATACTATATACTTGCTTTTCTTGTCCACTCATGGATGTATACATAAATGAGGGAATGAAAACCATGCAAAGATTGTATTTTTTTTTTATTGAATCATTTCTATGTATGAATTAAAGCTCAATCCAATATCTAATGTTGAAATACATAAGAATGAAATCAAATGGGTGCGTGCCATTGTTAAACCAAGGAAGTGAGGTAATCAAATGACCTTCTTGGGGCTAATTAAATCCTCGTGTTCTCGGGATGTCCAGACTATATACCCATTACCATTCAATCTTATATAAATCAACAAATGAATAGAGGAAAGAGAACTCAACATTCACACACTTAAGCTATAAGCACATGCATTTCTTTTGTATTTATAACTAGCATCATAACGCATATTAATATTTATTTATAAGCTTTTGAAAATTACATTTGGATTGAATAGTGATAATAGCCACGCATATATTAAATTAAATCAGCACATGCAAGCTTACATAAACGAAATCCATTTTATTTTACTTGATTTTGAAAAGATGGGTGCATGAATTCAAATGAAATACCAAATTTAACATGATTGGAAAAAATAATCAAATATAAGCATGTGATTCATTCAACCAAACTAGTTCTTAAGGACAATCAAATCAAATAAGATTATTCAAAACAAACCAAAGCTTCTTTATTAATTAAGTTTTGGATTTCATTTGATTTAAAGAGGAGAAGATAAATCATCAATTGTTGTTTTAAACACATTCCCACATTAGTGATTTGATTTAATTTAAGAAAATGTAATTAAGTTGATTTTATGGGTTAATTAAGTTGAACCTTTAATTAGATGAATTAAGCACCCTTACCTATGCCACCTTAAAGTAATTAACTAAATAATTATGAGCCAACATGATATGCATGGAAAGTAAACTTGCAATGATCCTAGGAAATAAATGGAGCCTAATGCAATTGGCTCATGATTAATATTTAATTAGATTAAGAGACTTAATTAATTACTCTTATGGTTTTCCCATAAATGTGTACTAACCATAATTTTATTAAACTCTTTTAGGATATTAAACACCTAAAGATCTACTCCATGATTTAATTAATTAAGGTCTAATGTGATTATGACTTCAATTTGAATAAGTTATTTAATTAATTAGTTAAATCTTAATTAATTTTATTTTAAAAAGGGTGAAATGAACTTAGGGAAAGGGGTCCCAACCCTATTCCTTAGTTCACTTACTATTGAACAATGATTAATAAACTTAATAAACTAATTTAATACTATTTGAGATTAATTAATCATTAATTAACTTAAAAGAGTAGTTAAGGTTTAATTAATCAGTTTTCCTAATTAAGTGAGCAATAAATCCCAAAAAAATCATGGGAGATAGAGGTCATCCCATTAAATTAACCCACAAAATTTGGGATTAATTGCTCAAGTAATTAATGAGTAATTAAGCTAATAATTTTTGTAATTAAACTTTAATTAAACCTTAATTAATGTTCAAAATTAGTTAAGATCATTTTTAATTAATTCTATTATGAAATACCTTTAAAATGAGTATCTATTTGCATTATTTTTATTTCTCGATGATTTTTTATGATTTTTGGAAGTTCCATCCATTAAAAATGATTAATTAAGCCTAATTAAAGACTAATCCTATTGGCCACATGCGCTTTCCATGCTTTCCAGTAGCTGCCAAACTTATCATTTCGCACTTTCGTGGTGGCGGATGCACTTTCTCGTCCACCATTCGATCTAAGATCGGACGGCTATGATTAATCCCATAACTTAATAGGATTAAATTATATCGATCTAGTGGATCTAATCATGACCGTCCATTCCAATCATGCAGAACCGATGGTGCATGATCTAACTTCACACGAGTGAGGGAGATTGGAGTCTGTCTGCCATTGCTCACTTGATTTGAGCTTACACGAGCTCAAATCAACTCCAAAAGGATCCCACACCTTCATGACATCAGTCGAGGGGATCTAGCGGTCAAGATTGCAGATGTAAGTTTCCTTCAAAATGCTCCAACCCATTTTTTGTATCTGGAAGCATACATTACCAAAGCTCAAGGCGGAGGCTTGAATGATTGAAAAAGCTTCATTGGAGATGAAGCCCTATTGGCAACAATTGGATCAATTCACGATGTTTGCTTTCGAAAGGCCATGATGATTTGGATCTCAACTTTGATTGAAGTCCCATCTCCGGTGCTCGAGAATCTTAGGAGATGGTTTGTTCTTCTTTCAATGAGGCCTAGGGAAGGTCGTGCAAGTTAATTTGAGTTTGATGGTGAAATGGGGAAGTTAGTTCAAAAATGGGAGTGTAATATTTCGAGATAGACGGGATGGCATTTCTAATCGAGGAACAAGCTTAGGAGCTTATGGAATGGCTCTAACAGGTTGTCTTGGGTAGTTATGGCTCTAGCAGGTGTGGAGGTGGCTGCCAAGTAGGAATCATTGGTGTCTTATGGGTTTCAAATGCTCCAATGGGGAGGGTGAGGTGATTTCACATCCCATGGGTCATGGCTGACCCAACCACCCTTTGGGTCAGGTTGGGCAGTGTCCTACATGCCTAGGTGGACCATTGGGAGAGTACAGTGGCGAAAGAAAATGATCACTTACATGGGTGATTTGTCTCATGTGATGCGCTTGACCCAAGGGTAGAATGGTCACTTGGTATTGGATTTGATTTAGGCATATTTAAAATGAGAGATGGGTTATTTAAATTTCAAGTAAATTTGAGTTGATTTGGTTAGGTTTGGCTCAATTTGACTCAATTAGGTGAAATTGAATTAGGTTGGGTCAAGTTGACCAGTTGGTCAAAATAGGTCAAACCAAGGGTTGGGTCAAGTTCATATGATCATTTGGGATATTTTGGTTCAATTAGTTTAGTTTAGTTTGGCTTAGATTTAATTTTGGCTCATTTGAATTCATTTTGGGTCAAATGGGTTAAGTTGATAATTTGACCAAATTGGCCATTAACTTAGTTGGATTTAGTTGACCAATTGAAGATAATTATAATTTGGTTTCAATTAATATCTGGATTTGGTATTGATTTAGGCCAACTTGAACATTTAGGTCAATTTGGGCTAAGTATGTCAGTGGTTCAATTGGTTCCAATCATGGTGGTCGTTCAATAATCAATTTAGAATGAACTTTAGCCATTGGTTTTCAATTTGGTTTATATTTTGATTTGGCCTAATTTGGTCTTTTAGGTCAATTGTGGTCAACTTGGGTCAAGAGGGCCAATTGGGTTTGGTTTGACTCAATTGAAGGTCAAGTCATATTCAAATATTCATTTTGATTTGGTATGAATCATTGGTTTGAAGGGATTTGGCTTAGGTTGCAATTTCCCTAGTTTGGGTACATATGGGTTAAAGGGTTGACTTGGTCAAATGACTAAGTTGACTTGGTTTGACCTAATTTCTGACAATTGATCAACCTAGGGTGATCAATAATCATGATGGGAGGTTTTGATGGGCTTAGTTCAACCTAATTTGGGTAGGATTAGAACTTGGCTTAAATAGGTCAAATTGGCCACTTTGGGTCAAGTGGATCAATTGGGTTTAGTTGGCTTAATTTTGGATTGAGTTTTATTTAGTTGGGTTTATATATGGATTTGTGATTGATATATAAATTTAATTGCAATTAGGTTGGGTTCAAATGGGTTTTGGTTCATTTGAACATTTCAAGTCAAAAGGGTTATGTTGGGTTTGACTTGGGTTGATTTTAGTTTGGCTTGATGATTGTAGATTTCATTTATATTTGTGAATATGATTAAAGGTGTGATTGATTCATGAGAAAATCAATTGAATTTGGGATTTGGAATGAAGGAATTTGGCAAGTCCATGGAGTTGGGTCATGTGGCTTAGGTTTGGATTTTTATTTGGTTTGATTTAGTTTGGATGATTTAAATGTATATTTCATTTAAATTTGTGAAGATGATTGAAAGTATGATTGATTTGTGAGAAAATCAATTGAGTTTGACATTGATTTAGATTAAGATTTAGCTAAGTCTATGGGATAGGTCGTTTGGCTTAGGAAGGGTTTTGATTTAGTTTGATTTAGCTTTGATCATTTAAATGTAGATTTAATTTATATTTAAGAAGATGATTGAAGATATAAATTTATTGTAAGAAAATCAATTGATTTTGGATTGATTTGGATTAAGATTTGGCAATTCCATGGGATAGGTCATACGGCTTAGGAAGGGTTTCAAGTATAGATTTGATCATGAGCTTCAATCATTTGGTTTTGAAATTTGGGTTTGGATTTAGATTTGGATTTGATGCTTGAACTAAACTTGAGGTTTGGTTTGAGAAGGTGAACATGTATTGGATTTGGGTTGTAAGGTAGGTGGATTATCCTATGGTTAACCCTTCTAAGTCTTTATGCTTAGGTTAAGTGTTTACTTAATTGTTAGAAGTGTCTTATGACTAGGGAAGTCTTAGTGTTTAGAAGACTCCTAAGTCTAAGATGGGAACTTGAATCACTCCAAAGTGAGGTCAGCTGTGCTCCATAGTGTTGCCTTGGAGATAGATGATAGGAAGATCAAAGCCAAGTTTCACATTATTGACTCAGATACATCTTTCAACCATGGATACAAGAGAACAACATAGTTCCATCCTCTCTACACCAGTGTATGAAGCTTGTGAGAGGTGGGATCGTCTATTGTGTCAAAGGAGTTCTGAAGCCATTTATAGTTCATGAGGTCGGCATATATGAGAATGCGGCTTACTACCTCCCTCAAAATCAACAAGCCTATTCTCGCAAACTTGGCCAAAGTTTAAAAAAAAAAAAAAAATTGAAAAGAAAAGAAAAGAGAAAATTAAAAAGAAAATAAAAGGGAGCGAAAATAGACTTGGAGGAGGAAGTGGAGCCTAAAATTAGATTCCACCAATAGTTCGTTAATCCATTCGAACATATGGGTAGGATGACCTAAACTCCACCGAGAAGAGGCCAATTTGGTGGAAATCGGGTAGAAAATGTCTTTATTGGCCACCCAATAGAAGATATGTCCGAGCTATTAGAGTACACAATTGCTATCTATATAGACTTAGAATCTAGTTCATGATGAGTCTTATATGGTTAAGACACCGACTCTTCTTAGTAGTAGATTCCCTTGGAGGTGACACTTGAGTTAGATAGTGATGAAGGCAGCCAAAGCAAAGCATAAGTGTATCCAAGTCTATATGTGAAATAGTTAGGCATCGATTGGGAACTTTAGCTCCTAATTTACTCTTAAAAGGTTGAGGTTTTGGTAGTTAAGGAAGCCCCTAAGTCATCCACATGTGTGAAAACACAGAGGTTCTTTTTAGGAGCATCATCCTCAAGTCAAGAAGTTGATGTAGAACTTGAAGATGATTCATATAAAGATTTAATAAAATTATCTTTTGATTGGTACTTGGTTTGTGTTCATAATTTAGTAAAGAAAAGGTTAATCCCATATACTTGGTCAAAACAAGTTAGACCACTTCTTGAAAGAATAGCAAGAACAATTGCATGATCTCTCAATCAAGACCAAGACTAAGATTTTGATGGGTCGGTCGATGATGATTCGCTTAATCATCATCAATCATTTAATCTAATAGGTTTTTTCAAATCACATTAACTCATATGAGCTATGCTTAGAAACATTAGATGATCCAGATGATTTAAAGTCAGAGATGCACTGCCAGAGTTTGAAGAATAGATCAAGTCAACCATCGATGAGCTCAAGGAAATCAACTTAGGAACTGAAGAAGATTCACGCTCGACATACATCAGTTCTTTATTGAATGAAATTGAAACAAATGATTTAGTTAGGCTATTGACTGAGGTTAAGGACTACTTTGCATGGATTTATAAGGAGATGCCTGGATTGGCTCCTAATATAGCGATCCATAAACTAGCAATAGAGCTTACTACTAACCCTATCAAGAAAGCTCCTAGACACATGTGATTAGACATAGAACAATAGTCATTTATGAAGTCCGATCGATGCTTTGCTTCATCCGGAAGAAAAATACCTACCAAGTTAGCGGTGTCATCCAAGTTAAGAAAAAGAATGGCCAAATTCACATATGTGTCGATTTTAGGGATTTAAATAAGGCATGTCCAAAAGTTGAATTTCCACTACCAATCCCTTAGTTGATAGTGGACATTGCCTCATCTCATGTAATATTCTCTTTCATAGATGGCTCATCTAGATATAACCAAATAAAAATGGCCCATGAAGATGAAAGAAACATTACTTTTGAACCTCGATCAGAACCTATTGTTATAAGGTCATGCCTTTCAGCCTTAAAAATGTCGGTGCTAAATACAAGCTGTCTATGACATAAATTTTTGACGAACTCATTCATCACAAGTCTAGTACTATGTCAATGATCTCGTGGTCAAAAGTAGAGAGAAGGAAGACCATCTCTTTAACTCGAGAGTAGTTTTCAAACAGTTAAGATAATTTAACCTCAAAATGAACCCCTGAAGTGTGCATTTAGAGTAACTTCAGAAAAATTCTTGTTTGTTGGACACCAGGTATCAAAATTGATGCGAGATGATCGAGGTGATAATAAATGCCACCCCTAAAGTTTAACTTAACTCGATCATTCCAAAGGCTTGGTGTATCTAAGATGCTTTATATCCAACCTATCAGGAAGATGTCAGCCATTCTCAGCTCTTGTCAAAATGGATGCCAAGTTCAAACATTACATGATGACGTTGTCGATTCTACTAGCCCCTATACAAATTATTTCATTCTTTATTTGTTGTGTTAGACTACTCCCTTGGTGCTTCGTTGGCCCAAGCTAATGATAAAGGGAAGGCACTCAACTACCTCAGTCATTGTCTAATCCTTACTGAGGCTAATTATCCACCCATTGAGAAGCATTGCTTAGCTTTAATCTTTGCTTCTCAAAAGCTACAACACTACAAGCTTCCTCATAAGGTGAACTTAATCTCTAAGATTAATCAACTACAGTATCTCATGACACGGCTGACGCTAGCAAATTTCTTAACAGTACACCCACTTCTTGCTAACTTTTTGCTTAGTGATGATCTTTCAGATGAACAAATTATGAACTTAGGGGATACTAGCATTCACTGCTAGGAGATGTACTTTGATGGTGCGGCTTCCTCTCAAAGAAGAGAAGAACCATAATCTACTATTCCAGGAAAGGCAAGGGTAGGAATAGTTCTCTTAACTCTAGATCACGGTGTGATGAGATTCTCATATCATCTATCCAGTCCTTGCACTAACATTGAAGCCAAATATGAGGCTTTGATTGTCGATCTAGAGTTAGTCATTACTCTAAGCATCCAGAACATCAACATCTTTGTGGATTCTGTGCTAGTTATCAACCAAATTGTTGGGTCCTATAAGGTTATAAATCCCAAGCTCCATCACTACCATAAGTACACCATTGAGCTATTGGCCCAAATCCTAGAGGTTACCATTTATAAGATTTCTCAAGGAGAGAACATCATAGCGTATCTTTAGCCAAGCTTACCAAGGAGTTGTCATGTCTGGAGGATGAGTCCATATTAATAAAGGTCTAAAATAGATAAGTCTTATCCCTTATTGATATTGAACTCATCAAAAAGTACTCTCTTGAAGGCGAGGTTGCCATTGCCAATAAGGACGAGGAGTTAGATTGGAGGCAACCATTCATGGATTACCTGAATAGAGGGAAACTACCTCAAGAGAAGTCCCAAGCCTATCAGATGAAGCAAAGAGCCACGTCTTCTTCCTAGAATAACTATTGCACACCTAAAGGAAACCCCTTAGGTTGGCTAGCTCCATCCCACAGTGAGTAGGCTATCCTTTTGGATTTGTAAATCTGAGATAGGATAAGTCCAAAATATCCCCTTCTCAATGGGTCCATTGCACACCGACATGGTATATACATTAAATCTATCAAGCTTGACCGAGCTCACATCCCCAATGAATATGCCCTCAATTCAAAATCAAACTAAACCAAATAAACAATATCAAATCACATGAAATTAAGATAAAATTAATTCTACTTTTTTTAACATAAGTCATGGATTCACTGTCACCTAGGTCAGGTTTGATTTGTTGTGCATCCAACAGTTCACCCCAGCGATTGTTCCTCACTTTAGAAGATGTAAGTTTGTTATGCCTTCTTTCTAGCACAGCCATTGCACAATGAAAGGCATCCCATTAGGTTGCCTAGCTCTATCCCACAACCGGTGGACTATCCCTTTGGATTTATAACCTAAGGTAGGTCAAAGCTAATATAGCCCCTTCTTAGTGGGTCCATCACACACCGACAGGGTCTATTAACTCAGATTAAATTAAACCCTTTTGATTTTCCCGATTGGGTTAAATCATACCCTTCTCCCTAGTGCATCCTTAAATCATATATAAATAAGTCATGAAAATAAATCAAATTCAAAACTAACCCTCCAGTGAGCCAAATTAAACCAACTCCCCATGTGAGTCTAAATCAAAGAAATCCAACCAAACTCTTATCCCGTGGATACATCCCCAAATAAATCTCAAATCAAATCCCAATCCCTAGTGGATAGCTCGACCTACTTTCCTAGTGGAAGGTTCATATACCCGATCCCAAGCGGACTCGAGCCCATATCTCCAGCAGATATGTCCCCACATCAATTAAAATAGAATAAATTAAATTCGATTCGATCTTAATCCTCAGTGGATTATAGATTCTTATCCCCAACAGATCTTCTTTCCAGAAATCATATAATCAAATCAAACTCAAACCTTATCCCTAGCAGATTTTCTTCTTCTATGCCCTTAGACCACTCACATGTCATGTCCAATGCATATGTGATCCCCTAGCAGATCTCCCTCTATGTCCTTGATGTGGAATTCTCATCAAATCTTATTTCTTCTCTTATGACACCTTTAATACTTCAACCAAAGGCTAACAATTGTATTCATTCAAATTACATCATCTTAACATTATAATCAACATTTTATGATTTGTGATGGTGCAAGCTCAAACTAACTATACAATATCATGCTAAACATATTAGTGTGAATTAACACACTATATTATATTATATATATGTTGTTATATTATAATTTTTTCTATAATATATATGTCTAACATTACACCTCATTAGAATCACTTAAAGGAATAAATAAGAAAATTTTCTCAAAATATGAATAATGTTCATTTTGGATGAAAATTGTTATTTTCTATTAGAAATGGTACAAAATAGCATAATTTTGGTGTTGCTTCTTAGTGCCTTGAATTTGCCAAATTCTTCCATCTCAACCTTCAAATTAACATTTTTGTGAGTTTTGATGTATTATAACAAAAGTAAAACATACTAAAATGTACAATAACACTTAGTAACACACCACCACAATCATATATATGTGAAGTTATATTTTTATGTACATTATATTTTAATATGCTTTCATATAATATATTATCTTACATTACACCTTAAAATGAATCACTTTAAGCAAAATAATTTATAAAATTTGGTTGAAAAATGAACTTTTATTTTGGATGCAAAATTCAATTCTTTTGATTAAATGACACACCGTAGCACACCCCCAATGATGTTCCTTAAATCTTACCTTAAATTTGGCCAAATCCCATCATCTCATCCTATTAATCAGTATTTTTATGAATTATACTAGTGCAAACTCTACTACATCATATTATAGCAAACTAAAATATGCTAAACAACAAGTAGTAATACACTATAGTATGCTATAATGCATGATGCTACGCTATGTTATGGCATCCTATATTATAATACACTATAACATATTATAGTATATTATATTGCAAATCATATCAAAAGGGATTGCTTAAGATAAAAAAATTATAAAATTAGTCTATGTAATAAAAAACTATATATTTTAGTCATATCACTTACATATTTTAAGTTGAAATAATATATTATGTTTCCATGTCATACATATTATGAATTTGGCCAAATTCCACCATTTTAAAGTCTCACTTATGATGCTACAACATATAATATTTATTTTTAACATAAACTTTTAATTTTTTGACTACAAGTGGCATTGCACACCTTTGGTACTACAACCTAATTCCCACTTCAAATTTAACAAATTTCATCAACTAATTTATTAAATAAATTTTTTTATGATTTATATTAATATAGTCTATAGGGCACAATACCATAATATACTAAAACATTTCAAAATATCTTATAACATCCAAAAACACATCACCACATGCTCAAATATATGATGATACATTATACTATATATATATGGTATTATATAAGATTTAGGGTTAGATTTAGGGTATGGAAATCTCTAGTCAAGAGAAAGTCTCTTTAAAGACATTTTCTTTAGCTACCATAACTATGTTAGGATCATTATTTAGATATACTCTGAATGACATCTTTATTCAAGGTTTAGGGTTTATTTAGGGTTTAAGGTTTAGGGTTAGTTTAGGGATTAGGGTTTAGGGTGTAGGGTTTGAGGTTTAGGGTTTAGGGTTATAGGTTTTAGCATTTATCATTTATTATTTTAGGATTTAGGGTTTAAGGTTTAGTGTTTTAGCTTTTAGGGTTTAGGGTATAGTGTTTTAGCTTTTAGGGTTTAGGGTTTAGGGTATAAGGTTTAAGGTTTAGGGTTTAGTGTTTAGAGTTTAGAGTTTTTAAGGCTTTTAGGGTTTAGGGTTTAAGGTTTAGAGTTTAGGGTTTAGGGTTTAAAAAAAAATTTTAACAATGAACAAATTCAGATTCAACATTTCTTCTTTTCGATTTAATCAACCAAGTCGGACCCCCAAGTTTTCTAAAGACACAAGCGATGACATTGATAGAAAATGAGCACCTATAAAGCAAATAAAAACCCTAGATATATAGAACCATCTTTGCTATAAATACACTATTCCATAAGCAACAGATCAGATTGGCCATTCTTCAATTTTTCTAGTTTTCATCAGAACTACCCTTGCCTCTCGAGTAGCGAGAGTTGCCATCATATCCTCGATCTCTTCCTCCTACACCACCACTATAACCTCACTCCCTCTCCATAACCACTGCTAACCACCACCACCATATCCACCCACCTCCAAATCCACCACCCTGTGATAACCACTCGCCTTCCCCCACACTAGATCTAGGCCACTGGTTGTTGATGTTCCTCTCAAGTTTCCATTCTTAGGGTTTAGGGTTGGTTTATGGTTTAGGTTTTATTATATGGGGTTTAAGGTTTAGTTGTAGATTTTGGACTTAGAATTTAGGGTTAGGGTTTAGGGTTTTAGGGGTTATGGTTTAGGGTTTAGGGTTTATGGTTTTAGGGCTTAGCATTTAGGGTTTAGGGTTTATATTTTAGGGTTTAGGGTTTAGGGTTTAGGGTTTAAGGTTTTGGGTTGTAAGGTTTTGGGTTTTAGGTTTTGGGTTTTGGGTTGTAGGTTTAGGGTTTGGGGATCAGTGTTAGTTTTAGGGTTTAGGGTTTAGGTTTTAAGGTTTAGAATTTAGGGTTTATTTTTTTTTTTTTAAAATAAGTAAATCGGTAGGTTTATGTTTATTTAGTTTATTTTTTGTTTATTTAGTTTATTTTTTATTTGAGTTTTTTTTAATTTTAATTTTTATTTAGGATTATTTTATATTTTTATTTATTTTAGTTTATTTATTTTAGGTTAATTTATTTTAGTTTAGGTTTTTTAGTTTATTTTTTAAGTTTAAGTTTATTTTTTTAATTGAGTTTTATTTTGTTTTATTTTTTAGGTTTGGTTTTATTTTTATTTTTTTTTTAGGTATAGGTTTTTTTTTTTATTTTGTTAGGATTAGGTTTAGGTTTTACTTTAAGTTTATTTTTAAGTTTTATTTTTAGTTTATGTTTAGGTTTAGGTTTATTTTTTAGTTTATTTTATTTTATTTAGCATAGGTTTAGATTTAGACTTAAGTTTATTTTAGGTTTACATTTAGATTTTATTTATTTTATTTATTTTATTTATTTTATTTATTTTATTTATTTTATTTATTTTATTTATTTTATTTATTTTAGTTTATTTTAATTTAGTTTAGGTTTAATTTTTTGTTTATTTTATTTTATTTTAGGTTTAGGTTCTTTTTTGGTTTAGGTATTTTATTTATTATTTATTTTTTAGTTTAGTTTTATTTAATTTTATTTAATTTTATTTTAGGTTTATTTTATTTATTTTATTTTGGGTTTAGTTTTTTTATTTAATTTAGGTTTTATTATTAAGTTTAGTTTAAGTTTTTATTTATTTTATTTTATTTTGGTTTTATTTTTTTTCTTTTTAGGTTTAAGTTTAGGTTTTAGTTTTAGGGTTTAGGGTTTAGGATTTAGGGTTAGTTTAAGGTTTAGGATTTAGGGTTTAGGGTTTAGGGTTTAAGCTTTAGGTTTTAGCTTTAGGGTTTATATTTTAGTTTAGGGTTTAAGTTTTTTTTCTTTTAAATTTTTAACAGAGAACAAATCCAGATTCAACATTTTTTTCTTTTCGATTTCATCTACCAAGTAGCGTTTTCTAAGACACAAGTGACGACATAGATAAAAATGAGCACCCATAGAGTAAATCATAATCCCTAGATAGAACCATCTCCACTATAGACACAGTTCCATAGCGGAGTCGATCGGCTTCTTTAGTTTCTCCATTCCAATTAGAACCACCCCTTTAGTGGGATCCACCAACATATCCCAAATCTCTCCCTCCGCCACCACCATAGTTGTTGATCCTCCCACCTCCACCCACTTTGCTCGACCACCTCCATATACCAGACCTATCCCCAACCTATGATAACCACTACCTCCTCCTTTGCTTGCCTCCACTACTGGTTTAGTTGGGTGATATTCTTGTCATCAAGGTTACCGTTCTTAGATTTAGGTTTATTAGGTTTTAGGATTTAGGTTTATTTTTAATTTTTTACTTTAGGTTTAGGTTTAGGGTTTGGGGTTTAGTTAGGGTTTAGGGTTTAGGGTTTAGGGTTTAGGGTTTAGGGTTTAGGGTTTAGGGTTTAGAGTTTAGGGTTTATGGTTTTAGGGTTTATGCTTTTAGGATTTAGTGTGTAGGGTTAAGGTTTAGGGTTTTAGTGTTTAGGGTTTAGGGTTTAGGGTTAGGGTTTAGGGTTTAGGGTTTAGGCTTACTTTAGGGTTTATGGTTTAGGGTTTAGGATTCAGGGTTTTTTAGGGATTAGGGTTTAGTTTTATTTTAGGTTTATTTTTTAGGTTTTATTTTTAGTTTCTTTCATATTATTTAGTTTAGGGTTTAGGTTTAGTTTATTTTAGCTTTAGGTTTAGGTTTTATTTATTTCAGTTTAGTTTATTTTAGTTTAGGTTAAGTTTTATTTTATTTTATTTATTTTAGGTTTTGTTATTTTTTAATTTAGGGTTTAGGTTTTATTTTTCGGTTTATTTCTTAGGTTTAGGTTTTTATTTAGTTTTTATTTTATTTTATTTTAGGTTTATTTCATTTTATTTTTTTTAGTTTTATTTTTTTTATTTTTTAGGTTTATTTTATTTTTTTAGTTTGTTTAGGTATTTATTTATTTTATTTTTTGTTTAGTTTTATTTTTGTTTTATTTTATTTTTATTTAGGTTTAGGTTTAGTTTAGGTAGTTGGGTTTTAGTTTAGGTTCTTATTCTATTTTATTTTATTTTATTTTATTTAAGTTTAGGTTTTTATTTATTTATTTTTTTTAGGATTTTTTTAGTTTAGGTATAGGTTTTTTAGTTTTTTAGGGTTTAGGGTTTAGGGTTTAGGTTTAGAGTTTAGTGTTTAGGGTTTAGGTTTAATTTTATTTTAAATTAAGTTTAGGTTTAGGTTTATTCAGTTTATTTTTATTTATTTTAGTTTATTTGATTTTTTTATTTTATTTAGGTTTATTTTTTTTTTAATTTTTTTATTTAATTTAGTTTATTTATTTTAGGTTTCTTTACTTTTGTTTAGGTTTTTTATTTTAGTTTATTTTTTAGGTTTAGGTTTAAGTTTATGCTTATTTTTTAATTTAGTTTTTTTTTATTTTGCTTTTTATGTTTAGGATTTATTTTTTATTTTTAGGATTTTATTTTTATTTTTTTAGGTTTAGGTTTTAGGTTTCTATTTTAGGTTTGTTTTTAGGTTTTATTTTTTATTTTATTTTATTTTCTTAGTTTAGTGTTAAGGTTTAGTTTATTTTAGGTTTCGATCTAGGTTTATATATTTTAGTTTAGTTTATTTTAGTTTAGGCTAAGGTTTATTTTATTTTATTTATTTTAGGTTTAGGTTTTATTTTAGTTTAGGGTTTAGGTTTTTTTTTAATTTATTTTTAGGTTTTATTTTAGGTTTAATTTTTAGGTTTAGGTTTTTATTTAGTTTTTATTTTATTTTATTTTAGGTTAATTTTATTTTTATTTTATCTTTAGTTTTTTTTTATTTTATCTTTAGTTTTATTTTATTTAGTTTTTTTTATTTTAGGTTTATTTTATTTTAGTTTAGTTTTTTATTTTTATTTATTTTATTTTTATGTTTAGGTTTTTGGTTTGGTTTTAGTTTAGATTTTTATTTTATTTTATTTTTTTTAATTTTTTAGGTTTATTTAGTTTAGGTGTTTAGGTTTTAGGGTTAGGGTTTAGTGTTTAGGGTTTAGGGTTTAGGGTTTAGGGTTATAGGTTTAGTGTTGTAGTTTTAGGGTTATAGGTTTAAGGTTTAGGGTTTAGGGTTTAGGGTTTAGGGTTAGGATTTTAGGGTTTAGGGTTTAGCTTGGGGTTAGTTTAGTTTAGGGTTTTCAATTTTTTATTTTAAATTAAGTAAACTCATAGGTTTAGGTTTATTTAGTTTATTTTTTTTATTTATTTCACTTTATTTTAATTTTACTTTTATTTAAGTTTATTTTTATTTTTATTTAGTTTAGTTTATTTATTTTAGTTTATTTTTTAGGTTTAGGTTTAGGTTTATTTTTTAGTTTAGTTTTATTTTTATTTTAATTTTTTGATTAGGTTTTATTTCTTATTTTTAGGTTTAGGTTTAGCTTTTTATTTTATTTTTTTTATGTTTAGGTTTTAGATATTTATTTTAGGTTTTAGTTTAAGTTTAGGTTTTTATTTTAGGTTTAGGTTTAGGTTTTATTTATTTTAGTTTAGTTTATTTTAGTTTGGGTTTAGGTTTAGGTTTTCTTTTTAGTTTAGGATTTAGGTTGTATTTTTTATTTCTTTTCAAGCATATTTTTAACTTTTAGGTTTTTATTTAGTTTTTATTTTATTTTATTTCTAATTTAATTTATTTTTATTTTAGGTTCAGTTTTTATTTTATTGAGATTTTTTAATTTTTAATTTAATTTAGGTTTTTATTTATTTTATTTTAGTTTAGTTTTTATTTTTTATTTTATTTTCTTTTAGGTTTGGTTTAGGTTTTAGTTTATTTTTTATTTTATTTTTATTTTTTATTTTATTTTAGATTAAATTTTTTATTTTTTTTATTTTAGGTTTTATTTAGTTTTGGTTTATCTTTTTAGCTTTTTAGGGTTTAGGGTTTAGGGTTTAGGGTTAGTGGAGGGTTTAAGGTTTAGGTTTTAGGGTTCGGGGTCTATGATTTAGGGTTTAGGGGTAAGGGTTAAGGGTTTAGGGTTTACGGCTTAGGGTTTTAGGGTTTAGGGTTTAGGGTTTAAGATTTAGGGTTTAGGGTTTTTAGGATTTAGGGTTTAGGGTTTAGGTTTTAGGTCTAAGGTTCAAGTTTTAGTTTAGGATTTTTGGTTTTTGGTTTTTTTTTATAATAGAGAACAAATGCAACTTCAACCTTTCTTATTTTCGATTTCATTAACCAAGTAACACACTAAGTTTTTTAAGAAACAAGCGATGACATAGATAAAAAATGAGCATGCATAGAAAAGATAACTAGAGCTCTATTGTAAAGACAGTTCCATAAGTAGATCGGATAGCATTCTTTTTCTAATTATCGAACCACCTCTCGAGTAGCGAGATTCACCATCATATCCTTGATCTCTCTCTGAGGCACCACCATTAACATCACTCCTTCATCCTTCATAACCACCACGCCCAACCACCTTATCCACTAGCACCTCCATATCCCCATCACCATTGATAACCGCCGCCTCCTTCACCTCTGCTAGATCTGAGCACAGTTGGGGTGATATTCTCTGTAGGTTACGCCCATTCTTAGGGTTAAAGTTTATTAAGTTTTAAGGTTTAAGTTTATTTTTTAATTTCTTTAGTTACTTTAAGTTTAGGGTTTGATTTTTAGGGTTAGGTTTTACAACTTAGTTTTTAGGATTTAAGGCAGGTTTTGGTTTATGCTTATTATAGATTTAGGGTTTAGGGTTTAGGTTTAGGCTTTAGGTTTTGGGTTTAGGGTTAAAGTTTAGGGTTTAGGGTTTAGGGTTTAGGGTTTAGGGTTTAGTGTTTCGGCTTTAGGGTTTATGATTTAGGGTTTAGGATTTTTTAGGGTTTAGAGTTGTAGGTTTATGGTTTGTGGTTTAAGACTTAGGGTTTAGGACTCAGAGTTTAGGGTTAGTTTAGGGTTTAGGGTATATGATTTAGGCTTCAGGGTTCACAATTTTTAGGGTTTACGGCTTTTAGGGTTTCGGGTTTAGGGTTTAGGGTTTAGGGTTAGTTTCAGGTTTAAGGTTAATTTAAAGTTTAGGGTTTAGGGTTTAGGGTTTAGGTTTTAGGGTTTAGGGTTTAGGGTTTTAGAGTTTAAGGTTTAGGTTTTAAGGTTGTAGGTTTAGGGTTTAAAGTGTTTAGGGACGAGTTTTTTATTATTATTATTTTAGGGTTTAGGGTTTAGGTTTTAGGTTTAGGTTTCAGGTTTTACTTTAGGGTTTTGGGTTTTTGGGTTTTATTTAATAGAGAAAAAATTCGGATTCAACATTTATCGATTTGATCAACCAAGTAACACACCAAGTTCTCTAAAACACAAGCGACGACATAGATAAAAAATGAGCACGCATAGAGAAAATCAAAAGCCTTTGATAACTCGAACTGTCTCTACTATAAAGATAATTCCATAAGTTCCAAATCGGATTGGTCATTCTTTAGTTTCTCTAGTTCCCATCCGAACCAGCCCTGCCTCTCGAGTAGCGGGATCCACCATCGCATCCTTGATCTTTCCCTCTAGCACCACCATGGCTGTAACCTCTGTTGCTCCTCGCACGTCCATAACCACCACTGCTCTGACCACCACCTCCATATCAACCAGCACCTCCTAATCCCCCACCACCACAATGATAACTGTTGCCTCCGCCTTTGCCTCCACCACCAGATCTAGACTGAGCCTGGTTCATGGTGATGTTCCTGCCATCAAGGTTCTACCCATTCTTAGGGTTTAGGTTTAGGTTTAGGTTTATTAGGTTTTAGGATTTATGTTTATTTTTAAATTTATTTAGTTACTTTAGGTTTAGGGTTTAGGGTTTAGGGTTTTTTTTTTAAATAAAACACTCAAATTATTTCATAATAAACAAGAAATTACCAAATGAAATAAGACATTATCCTCTAACAACAAATAAAATAGGTTAAAATATAATGCAATTCAAAAATTCATAAAAATATTATTTCACAAAATGATTTAACTCCTAGAGATAATAAAATTTGATTTTATAGAAGGGCAACAAAGCTTAGTCGAACAAGCTGAAACCCATATCATCATCAGATTCCTCAGTAGGCACTTCCTTCTTCCCTTCCACTGCAGTAGTTGGAGCAATAGTAGCAGCAACAAGAGCATTAGAAGCATCAAGTGCAACAACCACAGCCAATTTACTTAGATCCTTCAAATACTCCTTAAACATCTTGGCATGTACGTATGTGTAATCAATGGCAATCAATGGTAAGAGGAATCCTTCAAATTTAAGAATATTCTAAATTTTTTCTCTAACTTAGAATAGTAAGAGGGATACTTTAAATAAATTATAAGTTAATTTTCATAATTGATATAATCTTATAAATTTTAAATAATAGTTAAATGATTATTTATATTTTAAATTTTAAAATATATTATATCAAGTAAAAAATTATGAAAAATTATGAAAATATTTCTATGAGTTTCCATTGGTCTCTTGGATTGTCAATGAAAATTTCAAATCACCTAGGCCTAATTTAGATTATTTATAAATTTCTTAAGTGGTAGGCGAATTAATTAATTAATTAATATGCATAATTAGGCCTAATTAGAGTGATTAATGCATTAAATCATGATCAAATATGTTTGCCATTTTTTATATTTCCTTCTATTCATTAAGTGATTTAGACCCTTAAGATAAAATTGTTTTAGTCTAAGATTAATTAATTAGGCTATTTTTATATTAACCCTAATAACTAAATTACTCATAAAATATTAGCTTAAAAATTCTGAAAAAAAAATCACATAGCTAGATAACATCATGTGTAACATACCCCAAAAATCTTAAATCATTTAGGCTTAGATTTTATAAATAATTTTATTAATTAAAATTATATTAATGAGCAAATTACTCTCAAAATACCCAACACTAATTGGGGCTTTCAATTTCATTAACATCCTCTCTATTTGTTGAGCACAAAGAGTACTTACTTATTTATAATTTTTAAAGTTTTATATGATTTATTATAAAATTTTTAAAGTATTTAATAATTAAATTAATTTATTAATGATTAATTAATCCTAATTTTGGTGATTTTGAAATTTAGTTGCAATCAAAGGGCTTGAATTTTTTTTCTTTGGTTTTGTTATGTTTAAGTAATATTTTTCAACATAAATCTAAATTTTTAGTTATTTTTGTAATTTTACCATTAATTATTAAGTTAATTTAACTATTAGGGGTTCAAAATTTGATATATTAACATCTAAATATCTAATTCTTATAAATTTTTTATGACAATCATAGAATATCCCTAAGGACAATGCATAAATATTTTATGTTATTTGGTCGGTATTTTAAAATTAACTTTAAAATTGAGATTTCAATCAAACTCTATTTAGTCTCAATTTATCCACCAGAATTTGAGTCTTTAACTTTTCTATATTCTACTCATTTTCTCGATTTTAGAGAGAATTATTAGATTTTTTTTTTGATGAGTGTGTGATTTAAGATGAATTTTTTAATTAATTTAAGTGATTAATTAAGGTTTTATTAATCTTGATTTTGGAGATTTATGATTTAACCAAAATCAGATGTCTTATTTATTTTTTTCTAAGTTCCTCCATGTGAATAAAGTATGTTTAGCATTAAAAATAAAATTTTAGAGATTTTATAATTTTAACATATTTATTAAATTATTTTTTCCATTTAAATTCAAAAATAAATAACTTATGGTTTATCCACCAAAATAATATGAACTTTTATTATAAGAAGGGAATGGCCTTAAGAAAATTCCTCAAAAATTTCAAGTCATTTGAGCTTTTATCTTAGGATTAGTTTACAAAAAGATGATTTTTACTAAAACTTTAACTACTCTCAAATTACTAATAAAAATTGGGACTTTTAGGTTTATTAGATTTCTTTTTGAATGCACTTGCCAAAGAGAGGTCATTTATATTTTTTGGCTAAGTATTTTATTTTTAATGAATTGTTGATATTCTATGTATTTTTTAGATACCTAAAATCTCTTATTTCCTCACTTATCCTTCATCACCAAAGACACCAGCTGTACTTTACAGGTGTCTAGAGCTAATTAGCCATGCGATTTAACTAGGGGAACCTTATCGGTTGTTGGATTTTCCAAACAACCGAATCACCACCATTGATTCCAAATAGAGGAAATCAATTATTATGATTTTGTCTCCTCCATTGGTTCAAAAAATTATATCCATCCATAAAAAAAGCTTTGATTTCAAAGATCCAATGAGAATTTCATGAATCTAGCTCATGGAAAATCATTTTAAAGCCAATGAAAACCTATCCTATAAAATCAAATTTTATTGTCTCTCGGAGTTAAATTTTTTTGTAAAATATTATTTTTGGGAATTTTTAATTGCATTTTATTTTATCCTATTTTATTTGTTGCTAGAGGATAATGTCTTGTTTGATTTGGTAATTTCTTATTTGTTATGGAATCATTTGAGTTTAAAATAAAATAAAATAAAACCCTAAACCCTAAAACCCCAAACCCTAAAACTAAAGTAACTAAATAAATTAAAAAGTAAACCTAAACCCTAAAACCTAATAAAAATAAACCCTAAAATCTAATAAACCTAAACCTAAACCTTAAGAATGGGCAGAACCTTGACAGTAGGAATGTCACCATCAAGCAGGCTCAGTCTAGATCAGGCTATGGAGGGGAAGGCGGAGATGGCGGTTATCGCAATGGTGCTGAGGGATCTAGAGGTGCTGGTGGATATGGATGCGCTGGTCAGAGCAGTGGTGGTTATGGAGGTAGGAGGGACAAACGGAGGTTACAGCCGTGGTGATGGCAGAGGGAGAGATCGAGGATATGATGGTGGATCCCACAAAGAGTGGTGATGGGAATTGAAAGCGAAGAACATCGATCGATCCACTACTTATGGAACCTTGTCTTTATAGTATAGAAGGTTCCAGTTATCTAGGGCTTTTTATTTGCTCTATGCATGTTCATTTTTTATCTACATCATCGCTTATGTCTTAGAAAACTTGGTGTGTTACTTGGTTGATCAAATTGAAAAGAAGAAATGTTGAATATGAATTTGTTCTCTATTAAAAAAAATAACCAAAAATCCTAAACCCTAAATTAAAACCTGAATTTAAACATAAAACCTAAACCCTAAACCCTAAACCCTAAAAATAAAAATAAAAAAAAATAAAAATACCCTAACCATAAACACTAAACCTACAACTTGAAACCCTAAACCTTAAACCCTAAAACCCTAAACCCCAAACCCAAAACCCAAAACCCAAAACCCAAAACCCTAAACCCCATAAACATGAACACAAAAACCCTAAACCCTAAACCCTAGTTAAGTTGATTTTTAAGAAAGGTGATCTTAAAGAAGTCAGCGAAGAGGTTGCGAAATACAAAGTTGGTGCTTCTGCCCGTGTTGGTCTTTTTGTACCTATTGATATTGTGGTTCCTCCACAACACGTCGATCCTTCTGACTTCTTTCTTCCGGGATCTCAACATCCCAACTAAGATCAACAAGGGTACTATTGAAATTATCACCCGAATTGAGCTGATTAAAAAAAGGTGGGATCCTTAGAGGTTGCTCTCCTAGGTAAGCTTGGGATTTGGCCATTCTCTTATGGCCTTGTCATCCAGTCTATGTATGTTGATCATTCAGTGTTCAGTCATGAGGTGCTTGACCTCTCTAAAGATGATCTCATTGAAATGTTTTTGTTAGGCCATTCAATGATCTCTTCTCTCTCACTGCTCCTTTCTTATCCCACTCTTACTACAATGCCCCACAAGTTTATCAACGCTTACAAGAATGTCCTCACCATCGTGATTGCCACAGATTACACATACCCACAGGCCAAGAAGGTTTAGGATTATTTGAAGGATCTTAATAAATTTGATGTGGCTGCTGCGCCTGATGCTTCCACTACTCCTATTACTATTGTTATTCAGCCTGCTGCAATGGAAGAGAAGAAGGAAGAGCCTACTGAGGAATCTGACGATGATATGGGTTTCAGCTTGTTCGACTAAGCTTTGTTGGCCTTCCATAAAATCAAATATTATTGCCTCCAAGATTAAATCATTTTGTGAAATGCTATTTTTGTGAATTATTGAATTGCATTTTATTTTATCTTATTTTATTAGTTGTTAGAGGATAATGCCTTGTTTGATTTGGTAATTTCTATTTTGTTATGGAATCATTTGAGTTTAAAATAAAATAAAATAATCCCTAAACCCTAAAAAACCTTAATCACTCTAAACCATAAACCCCAAACCCTAAACCAAAACTTAAAGTAACTAAATAAATTAAAAAATAAACCTAAACCCTAAAACCTAATAAACCTAAACCAAAACCTAAACCTTAAGAATGGGCAGAACCTTGGTAGGAACATCACCGTCAAGTAAGCTCAGTCTAGATCTATCGATGGAGGCGAAGGAGGAGTCTGCGATTAGTGTAGTGTTGGTGGGAGATCTGGAGGTGCTGGTGGATATGGAGGTGGTGGTCGGAGCAATGGTAGTTATGGAGGCAGGAGGACTAATGGAGATTGCAACTATGGTGGTGGCGGAGAGAGACATTGGGGATATGATGGTGGATCCCGCTACTCAAGAGGCTAGGGTGGTTCTGATGGGAACTGGAGAAACTGAAGAATGGTTGATCCAATCACGCTTATGGAACGTTTTATAAGATAGATTCTAGTTATCTAGGTTTTATTATGCTCTATGCATGCTCATTTTTTTCTATGTCATCGCTTGTGTCTTAGAAAACTTGGTGTGTTACTTGGTTGATGAAATCAAAAAGAAGAAATGTTGAATCTAAAATTGTTCTTTATTAAAAAAATTAAAAAAATCTAAACCCTAAACCTTAAACCTATAACCTAAATCATAAATCCTATACCCTAAACCCTAAAAATAAATAATAAAAATAAAATAAAAAATAACCCTAACCCTAAACCAACAACCTTAAACCTTAAACCTTAAACCCTAAAACCTTAAACCCCAAACCCAAAACCCTAAACCCTAAATCCTAAACCTTAAACACTAAACCCTAAAAACCCTAAACACTAAAGCCTAAACACTAAACCTAAGCCCAAACCCTAAACCCTAACCCTATACCCTAAACCCTAAACCCTAAACCCTAAAACCCTAAACCCTAAACCCTAAAACCTAAAAGCTAAACCTAAACTAAATAAAACCTAAAAATAAAATAAATAAAAAGACCTAAACCTAAATAAAATAATAAAATAAAATAAAATAAAACCTAAATAAAAAAATAAACCTAAACCTAAAAATAAAATTAAATAATACGTTAAAATAAACTATAATAAAATAAATAAAAACCTAAACTAAATTAAAAAAAATAAAATAAACCTAAGAATAAAAAACCTAAATAAAATACAAAATAAATGTAAAATAAAAAAAATAAACCTAAATTAAAATAAAATAAAAAACCTATACCTAAAAAAAACCTAACAATAAGTAAAAAATAAAATATAAACCCTAAACCAAAAAGAAAAACTAAACCTAAAATAAAAATGAAATAAATAAAATAAAAATCTAAACTAAACTAAAAGAAATAAAACCAAAAACCAAACCAAAAAATAAACTAAACATAAACCTAAACTAAATAAAATAAAATAAACTAAAATAAACCTTAACCTAGTTACGTGTTAACTAAAAAGGAATAAAACCTAAATAAAGATAAAACTAAATCATAATAAGAATAAAATAAATAAAATAAAATAAAACCAAATACCTAAAAAAACCTAAAATGAATAAAATAAAACCTATAAATAAAAAAATAAATAGATAAAATAAATAAAATAAAACAAAATAAACTAAAATATAAAAAATAAATAAATAAATAAAAAAATAAACCTACTAAATAATAAAATAAAGACTAAAATAAACTAAAAATAACCTAAAATAAATAAAATAAAATAAACCAAAATAAAATAAAAGACCTAAACCTAAACCCAAAAAAAATAAAATAAATGAAATAAAAGAAATAAAAATAAAAATAAACTAAAAAATAAATAAAATAAAACTAAACTAATAAATAAACTAATAAAATAAACTAAATATAAAAAATAAAATAAAGCTAAATAAAACTAAATAACTAAACTGTTTTGATTTAAAAAAACCCTACCTACCCCAAACTACCACAAAGCCACAAACCTAAACCTCTAACACCTCTGAGCCTGACCCACCAAAATAAACCCTAAACCCTAAACCACAAGCCTACTAAACCCTACACACCTAAACCAACCCTACTGAGCCACTAACCTGACCTACCACAACCCCAAATAAACTACTAAACCTAAAACCTACACCTAACTAGAATAGAAGATGGGAACATTATCAACTAGGCTAGAATCTAGATCTAGTGGAGAGAGGTGGAGCGGTGATTATAGTGGTGGTGGGGATCTGGAGGTGCTTGGTGATATGGAGGTGGTGTTGGTGGTTATGGAGGTGGGAGGAGAGATGGAGGTTCACATGGTGGTGGTGGGAGGAGATGATATGATGGCAGATCTCTACCGAGAGGCGGGGGTGGTTCTAATGATGAAGAGCGGTCAATCGATTTTGCTTATGGAATGTCTTGTAGAGAGGTTCTACTTATCTAGGGTTTTGATTTGCTATGGGTGCTCATTTTTATCTATGTCATCATGTCTTAGAAAACTTGAGTGCTACTTGGTTTGGTGAAGAAATGTTGAATCAATTTATCTCTATTAAAAAAAACAAACCTAAACCTAAACCCACTAAACCTAAACCTAAACCCAAAAAACCACAAACCTAAACTAAAACCTAAACCCTAAAACCTATACCTAAACCCTAAACCTAAACCTATGACCACAACCACAAACCCCAAATGATAAACCTAAACCACTAAAAACAAACCCTAAACCCTACTAATAAACTAAACCCTAAACTAGCTAAACCCAACAACTAAACCCACAACCCTAAACCTTGAATAAAGATGTCATTAGGTAGATCTAAAGAATGACCTAATCTAACATAGTTATGGTAGCTAAAGAAAATGTCTTCAAGACTTTCCTTGATTAGAAGATTTGAAATAAAAACACCTAAATCATATTATAATACCATATATATTATAGTATAATGTAGCATCATATATTTGAGCATGTAGTGATGTGTTTTTTGGATGTTATAAGATGTTTTGAAATGTTTTAGTATATTATGGTATTGTGCCATAGTCTATATTAATATAAATCATAAAATATTGATTTAATAAATAGATGATGAAATTTTTAAATTTGAAGTGGAATTGTGTACCAAAGGTGTGCTATGCCACTTGTAGTCTAAAAAGTAAGATTTTATGTTCAAAATAAATATTAGATGTTGTAGCATAGTATAATATCATAATATATTATTTTACATTTTAAATTCTTTTAGTATTTTACAATCATGTTGAGCACACTAGCATTATTTATAAAAATGTTGATTTAGACTTTAAAATGGTGGAATTTGGCCAAATTCATAATAGGTAGAGCATGGCATCATAATATATTATTTCAATTTAAAATATGTAAGTGATATGACTAAAATATATAGTTTTTTTTTATTATTTAGACTAATTTTATGATTTTTTATCTTAAGCAATCCCTTGTGATGTGATATGCAATATAATATAATATAATATGTTATAGTGTATTATAATATAGGATGCCATAACATAGTGTAGCATCATGCATTATAGCATACTATGTATTATTACTACTTGTTGTTTAGCATATTTTAGTTTGTTATAGTATGATGTAGTAGAGTTTGTAGTATAATTCATAAAAATATTGATTTATGAGATGATGGGATTTGGCCAAATTTAAGGTAAGCTTTAGGGAACATCATTGGGGTGTGCTATGGTGTGTCATTTAATCAAAAGAATGGAATTTTGCATCCAAAATAAATGTTCATTTTTTCAATTTTATAAATTTTTTTGCTTAAAGTGATTCATTTTAAGGTGTAATGTAAGATAATATATTATATGAAAGCATATTAAAATTTAATGTACATAACAATATAACTTCACATATATATGAATGTGGTGTGTGTTACTAAATGTTATTGTACATTTTAGTGTGTTTTACTTTTGTTATAATACATTGGGTCAAAACTCACAAAAATGTTAATTTGAAGGTTGAGATGGAAGAATTTGGCCAAATCCATGGCAAATTAAGAAGCAACACCAAAATTTTGCTATTTTGTACAATTTCTAATTGAAAAATAACAATTTTACATCAAAATGAACATTATTCATATTTTGAGAAAATTTTGTTATTTGTTCCTTTTAAGTGATTCTAATGAGGTGTAATGTTAGACAATATATTATATTATAGCAAATTATAATATAACATCATATATTATAATATAATATAGTGTGTTAATTCACACTATAATATGTTTAGCATGATATTGTATAGTTAGTTTGAGCTTGCACCATCACAAATCATAAAATGTTGATTATAAGATGATGTAATTTGAATTACATTATTTGGCTTTTGGTTGAAGTATTAAAGGTGTGCATAAGAGAAGAAATAAGATTTGATGAGAATTCCATGTCAAGGACATGGAGGAGATCCACTAGGGATCACACATGCATTGGACATGACATGTGAGGGTATGTCGAGGGCATAGAAGAAGAAAATCTATTTGGGGATAAAGGTTTGAATTTGATTTGATTTATGGAAGAAGATCCACTGGGATAAGAATCTATAATCACCATGGATTAAGATTGAACTTTAATTTATTTTTTTTTTTGATGTGGAGGAACATCAGATATGGGCTCGAGTCCACTTGGGGATTGGTATATGAACCTTCCACTAGGGAAGCAGGTTATATCCATTGGGATTGGGATTTGAGTTTGATTTCATAGATTGTTTGGGGATGTATCCCGGGATAAGAGTTTGGTTGGATTTCTTTGATTTAGACTCTACTAGGGAGTTGGTTTAATTTGGCTCCACTAGGGTTGGTTTTGAATTTGTTTGCTTGACTTGTTTATATATGATTTGGGGCTCCACTAGGGAGAAGGGTGTGATTTAACTCCAGGGAAAATGATTGGGTTTAATTTGTCGAGTTAATGTATGGACCACTGTGCGATGGACCTTGAGAAGGCTATATCGGCCTTGACCTACCTCAGTTTACAAATCCAAAGGGATAGTCTACTAGGTGGTAGCCAACCTAAGGGGTTGCCTTTAATGTGCTGTGCTAGGAAGAAGGCATAGCTTACATCTTCCAAAGAACAACATTGGGGTGACTTGGATGCACACAAATCGACGACTTAGGCGACTCTTGAGTGAATGTTGTTGGGGACTTATGTCAACTCAAAGTAGTCAGATTAATTTTATCTTAATTTCATGTGATTTGATATGGTTTGTTTGGTTTTGTTTGATTTGAATTGAGGCATATCTTGGGATGTGAGCTTCGATCAAATTTGATAGATTTAATTTATGGACCATGTTGGTGATGGACCCAGAAGGGCTATATCGACTTATCTATCTCATATTTACAAATCAAAGGGATAGTCTACTAGCCATGGGGTAGAGCTAGCCAACTAAGGGGTTTCTTTTTTGAATGCTAGAAGAAGGCATAGTGACTTACATCTTCTAAAGTAGGGAACAACCACTGGGTGACATTGGTAGCACAAATCAAGCGACTTAGGGGATATTGAGTGAATGTGGGGACTTATATCAACTCAAGAGTAGTTAGGAGATTCTTATAGGGAGTTTTCTTCACTAAAGATAGGATGCCTTGGGAAAATACTAGGGGTGTCCTCTAATCCACAAGTGAATATATATTTTGTTTATATGTTTGTGTGGACCTGTTGGTGTGCGAGGGACCACCGAAGGGGCTATGTCACCTTGACCTATCTCGATTTGGAAACCAAGGGAAAATCTACACATCCAGATGGATTCTCCAACCCAGGTGGTTATTGGAAGAGCTGTCGATAGTAACAGGGTAGTGTCTAAATGGGGTTGCAAGGATGTGATCCAAATATAGTGCCATAGGGAGGTGCTTGGGGCATTATCTGAGCCTAAGCTTATAGGTGTGCGTGGCCAACTCAAAGAAAGCATAGCGACTTACATCACCATGAGTGGTGTATCTAAGGTGCGAACCAACCAACCTAAGTGTATCATGGTGGTGTATCCAGCATAGTGAGAACAACCAACCTAAGGTGCCCTTGGTGTGTAATGATCAATTTGGAAAGAAAGCATGTAGGCTTACAACTTTCCAGTGAAGATCATCGAGATAGTCACATGGGACGGATGCTATCGACCTAGAGTGACTACTAAGCGGGAGCCTGAAGGAAGACTGACTTGAAGCGGTCATGAGGAAGGAGGCAGGGGACTTATCCTAAACCTCAAATATACTTGACCCAATCGGTGCATGAAGGCTAATCCAAGAAGAAAGCATAGAGACTCATCCTCTTAAATGAAGCCAACATGAGGTAGCTTACCCATGCATAAGGCCTACCAAACTAATAAGGTGATGTAATTATGGCCAAGTAAGGAAGGAAAGTAGACTTACATCCTCAAAGCAAGAGACCATTGGGGTGACACACTAGGAGGGTAGTCACAGACCTAGGCATCTTGAGTGAGTGGTTATCTCAACTCAAAGTAGCAGAGACAAAAGATATGTGTTTTTTTATATGTTTGTGTAGTTTTGTTTTGTTTATGTGAAGGATAGGATGGCTTGGTTCTTTACACCTACCTAAACACATCATGGCGATTCAAAAATAAGAATACTTTCAACATGGAAGAGATTGAATTCAAAATGGAATTTTCATTGATGATAATTATTTTCAAACATGATTTATAATATTTCTTTAAGTAGAGATATTGATTGGAAGCATTGGGTCTCCCTTATGATTAATAAGCTAATTTCCTTGGTAGGCCTTCTCTATGGCAAAAGGGCCTTCCCAAGTGGGTTCAAACTTGCCTCCCATCTTGCAATGGGCAACATTTGGTCTCCTCAGAACTAAAATATGCTCTCATACTTGAGAAGCTCTAGGGCGGACCAATTTGTTGTGAGATTGAATCAATTGTACAACTTGAGGTTTTGGCATGCCCAGACATCTCTCCTCAAACCTTTCAAGCTCTTATAACTTCTGCTCTATTTTGATCTTGCTATACAACTATCCTTAGTGATGGGAGTTGGACTTCTAATGGTAGAATGGCTTGACCCATACACTAAAGAAAAGGAGTTGGAGTTGAGTTCTATGGTGCGGTAGGCCCATAGGCTTCATAACTCATGCCATTATCACTTATTGTTGTCGATTATCTTCTTCAGTATTTGGATGAGAGCTTTGTTGAAGGCTTCTACTAAGCCATTTTCCCTCAGGTAGTTGATTGTAGGATATCACCAATCTATGATGTGTCTCAAGGCAAAGTTATTGATCTCGGTGCTCTTGAATGTAGTACCATTGTTATATATATAATTCATCGAACTATATACGATATGGTTCCTAAAAATTAGAGCACATCTGATGTGACCTCTCAGCGAATCACCTTTACCCATTTGGAAAAGTAGTATTAGTAGCTAAGATGATTGATGACCCTTGGAAGGAGGAGGATCAAACCCACTATGTGGTACAACACTTTCGAATGGCCATGAGGCCAATGTAGGATGTAGAATGTTGGGTGGTTGGTGTAGGACCACACATGTATTTGACATTGGTGGCATCCTAGTATCCATGCAATCTTTGATCATCGATGACTAGTAGTATCTAGTCTCTTGATCTTGGCTTTCATCTTTGGACTTTGGTTGGCTCCACATAATCTAGTGTACCTCGGTCATGATCTTATGGGCTTCATGCTTGTCTAAACAACATAACCACATATGATCGAAAGACCATGTATAAGACACCATCCACAAGAGCATAGGAAAGTACTCCAATGGGCTTGAGACTTCTCTTGAGGTAGTTTCCTTTATTTAGGTAATCCATGAATGGTTTCAATCTAACTCCTCATCCTTCTTGGCAATGGAAACCTCCCCTTCAAGAGTACTTTTGATGAGTTCAATATCAATAAGGGATAAGACTTTGTATTTTGGACCTTTATTGATATGGACTCATCCTCACAACATGCAACTCCAGCAGCTTAAAACTATGGTGTTCTCTCTTGAGGAATCTTATAAATGGTAACCTCTAGGATTTGGGCCAATAACTCCATGGTGTACTTATGGTAGTGATGGAGCTTGGGCTTTATAACCTTATAGGACTGATTTGGTTGATAACTTGAGAATCCCGAAGATGTTGATGTTTAGATGGAATGCTAACTCCATCAATCGAGCCTCATATTGGCTTCATTGGTGCAAATATTGGGAGATGATATGAGAATCTCATCACATCATGGTCGGAAAGAGAACTATTCTTACCCTGCCTTTGAATAGTAGATTGGTTCTTCTCTCTTTGAGAGTGCACCATCAAAGTACATCTCCCGGTGGTGAATGCTAGTATCCCTAAGTTCATGATTTGTTCATGGGGAGATCATCACTAAGCGGAGTTAGGAAGTGGGTTTGCTACTAAGAAATCTAGTGCTTGTCCTTTCATACGAGGTATGAAGGTAATGTCAAACTAGAGAGGATCATGGACCATCATGCCAAATCGATATAGCGTCATGTCATGAGATAATTAGTGGATTGATCTAGAGATTAAGTTCACCTTATGAGGAAGCATGAGTGTTGTAGCTTTTGGGATGCAAAGATTAAATAGGCAATGCTTCTCAATGGGTGGATAATTAGCCTTAGTAGGGATTAGGATGGTGAGGTAGTAGAGTGCATTCTTTCCCTTCCATGGCTTGGGCCAACAAAACCAAGGAGTCATCTAATAGTGTAAAGTATGAGTGGCTTGCCGGGATAGGCTAGAACGGAGCATCATCAGGTAATGCTTGATGTCTTTGAAGGCATGCTCACACTTGTCATCCCACTTAAACTTGGCATCCTTTTTGAAAAGTGTTGAGAATGGCTAACATCTTCTGAAAGGTTGGATATAAAGCATCTTAGATATGCAACCTTGGAATGATGAGTTGAGTTAAACTTTTAGGGGTGGCATTTCTAATATCCTTGATCTTCTCATCGATTTGATTCCCTTATGGGACAACAAACAAGAATTTCTAAAGTTACTCGAATGCACACTTAGGTTCATTTTGAGGTTAAATTATCTTAACTATTTGAAAACTACTCTCAAGTCAAAGAGATGGTCTTCCTTTTCTCTACTTTTGACCATGAGATCATCGACATGCACTCGACTTGATGATGAATGAGTTTTGTCAAAGATTCAAGTCATAGCTTGGTATGTAGCATCCATTTTAAGGCGAAAGGCATGACCTTATAGTATAGATTGATGGGGTTCTAAAATAAGTGTTTCTTTCATCTTGGGGCCATCTTTATTTGGTTATATCGGATGAGCCATCCATGAAAAGAAGAAGAGGCAATGTCCACCATCGGATTGGTAGTGGAAATTCATCTTTTGGACATGCCTTATTTAAATCTCTAAAATCGACATATGTGAATTTGGCCATTCTTTTCTTAACTAGGACAACGGCTAACGGTAGGGTATTTTTTCTTCGGATGAAGCCATCAATCAATTTCTTGACTTCATAAATGACTTTTGTTGTCTAATCGCATCTAGAGCTTGCTTGATAGTTAGTAGCTCTTTATTGCTAGTTTATGGACTACATTAAGCCAATCACATCTCTTCATAACTCCATGCAATGAGTCCTTAAACTTTGTCAATAATATTAACTAAGTCATTGGTTTCAATTTCATTCAACAAAAGCGATGTATGTATGGGTGGATCTTCTTGATTCTAAGTTGATTTCCTTGAGCTCATCGATGGTTGACTTGATCTCTTCTTCAAACTCTGGGGTGCATCTTTGACTTCAAAATCATCTAGATCATCAAAGTTTCTAAGCATAGCTCCTCATATGAGTTAATGTGATTTGAAAAGAACTATCAATTCAAATGATTGGTGATGACTAAGCAATAATCATCATCGGTGGACCTATAGAATCTAGTCGATCTTGATTGAGAGCTTTTGCATTTTGTTCTTCCATATTCTTTGAAGTAGTCACTGTGCTTTGACCAAGTATGTGGGATTAACCCTTTCTTTGCTAAATTATGAACACAAGGCAACCAATCAAAAGGTAATTCTATTAAATCTTTATATGAATCATCCTCAAGTTCTACATCAACTTCTTGACTTGAGGATGATGCTCCCGAAAGAACCTCTAAGTCTTCACACATGTGGATGACTTAGGGGCTTCTAACTACCAAACCCTCGCTTTTGAGAGGAAAGTGGGGTTAGAGAGGTTCCCAAGTGATGCCTAACTATTTCACATATAGACTTGGATACACTTATGCTTTGCTTTGGAGATCTTCATCCTATCGGCTCAAGTGTCACCTCAAGGGAATCTACTAGAAGAGGATGGTGTGCTAACCATATAAGACTCATCTATGAACTATATTCTAAGTCTACATGGATAGTAGGTGTACTCCTAGTAGCTGGGACATATCTTTTATTGGGTGGCCAATAAGAGGTTTTCCACCCAGGACTACCTCTCTGGCCTCTTCCTCTCAGTGGAGGTCAGGTCATCCCATATGTTGAATGGAGTAACAAACTATGGGTGGAATCTAATGTCGGCTCCACTTCCTCCAAGTCTATTTCCTCTCCCTTTTATTTTCTTTTCATTTTCTCTTTTCTTTTCTTTTTCTTTTCTCTTTCTTTTCTTTTCTTTTCTTTTCTTTTATTTTTAAACTTTGGCCAAGTTTGAGAAATACTTGTTTTTTTTAGGGAGGTAAAACATCCTCATATGTCGACCTGAACTATAAATGGCTTGAGATCTCCTTTGACATAGATGATCCCTCTCACGAACTTCATACATGTAGAGGATGGAATGTTGTTCTCATGTATCCATGGTCTCCCAAGCAAAGCGTTGAAAGATGTATTTGATTCTATAATGTGAAACTTGGCTTTGGTCTTCCAATCATCTATCTCCAAGGGCAACACTATGGAGCCTAAGGCATATTGACCTCACTTTTGGAGTGATTCAATCTTCCCATCTTAGACTTAGGAGTCTTAGACACTAAGACTTCCTAGTCATAAGACACTTCTAACAATTAGGTAAACACTTAACTAAAAAGACTTAGAAGGGTTAACCATAGGATTAGGTTATGCCTTAGGGATTAGGATAATCACCTACCCAACCCAAATCCAATCCATGTTCACCTTCTCAAACCAAACCTCAAGTTCAATTCAAACATCAAATTCAAATCCAAATCCAAAACCCAAATTCCAAAACCAAATGATTGAAGCCCATGATCAAATCAAACTTGAAACCCTTCCTAAGCCATATGACCTATCCCATGGACTTAGCCAAATCTTAATCCAAATCAATCCAAAATCAATTGATTTTCTCATAATCAATTTATATCTTCAATCATCTTCTAAATATAAATCAAATCTACATTCAAATGATCAAAACTAAATCAAACTAAATCAAATTAAATCAAAACCTTCAGCCATATGACCTATCCCATGGACTTGGCAAATCTTAATCCAAAGTCAAACTCAATTGATTTTCTCACAAATCAATCATATTTTCAATCATCTTCACAAATTTAAATGAAATATACATTTAAATCATCAAAAAATAAATCAAACCAAATCAAAATCAAACTAAGCCACATGACTCCATGGACTTACCCAAATTCCTTCATTCAAAACCTCAATTGTTGATTTTTTCATCACCTTTGATCAATTATACAAATTATCAAATATCACAATTTGACCAATCACCAAACCAAATAAACCCAAACTAGCAAATTACAACCAAGCCAAATCCAAAACCAATGATTCATACCAAATCAAAATCATTTGAATATGACTTGACCTTCAATTGAGTCAAACCAAACCCAATTGGCCTCTTCAAAAAGTTATTAAATTGACCAAAATTGGTACAAATCAAAATAGAAACCAAATTGATTATAACCAATGCTCCGCTCATTTCAAATTGATTTGAACTTGACCAATGATTGGTGACTTGAATTGACTTCACCTTGAAAGTGGCTAAAGGTTCAAGTTGGCTTAAATCAAAAATCCAAATTGATTGAAATCAAAGCCTACAATCATCTTCAAATTGGTCAAGTAAACTAAACCAAACCCAACTAAGACAATTTGGCCAATTTGTCACCAATTGTTATTTTATTGAAATGAATTCAAATGAGCCAAATCAAATCTAAAGCAAACTAAACAAAAACAATTGAACCAAAATATCCCAAATGATTATATGAACAAACCTTGGTTTACATTAATTTGACCAATTAATTCAAAACTTTAACCTAATCAATTTGACCTAAATAAGTCAAATTAGGTGAAACCTAACAAATAAACTCCAATTGATTTGAAATTTGGCTAACCACTTTTGGCTCATTTCAAATCTTCTCAAATCAAATCAAATGCCAAATGATCATTCTACCCTTGGGTCAAGGGAATAGCATGAGATAAATCGCTCATGTAAGTGGTCATTTCTATGCCTTGGCCACTTGGTACTCTCCCAATAGTCCACCTAGGCACTAAGACCCCAACTGACCAGGGGTGGTTGGGGTAATCTCACCCTTCCCATTGGAGCATTTGAAACCCATAGGACACCCATGATTCTTCCTTGGCAACCACCTCCACCTTCAAACCAAAAGCAACTCACCTCCTCCCACCACCCATGACTCACGAGATGGTGATGCACTAGAAGCCAAACTCATCCACCATTGATCAAGATGAAGGGGTATACACCCTCATTTCCACTCAAACACACAAAATCATTCCAAAACCTAACTACCCAAGATGAGCTAGAGCCATTCCTAAGCTCCCAAGCTCATTCCTCAATCAAAAATGCCATTCATCATCCCAAAATAGGACACTCCCATTTTAACCTAACTTCCCCATTTCTCCATCAAACTCAAATTAACTTTGCATGCACCTTCCTAGGCCTCAGCAGAAAACATCATCTCCCAAGCTTCTCAAGCATGGGAATTGATCAAAGTGAGCTCCAAATCATCGGTTGTGGCCTTACGATGAGTGATCCAATTGTTCCTCACAGGCTTCATCTCCACTAGATGAAGCTTTTCAATCATTGAACGATCTTGAGCTCTAGTGAGGTATGCTTCCAAAATCCTTAGGCAAAAATGGGTTAGATCTTTTTTGAAAACATCTGTGTGATCTGATCCCTCGATGTATGAAGGTGTGGATCCTTTGGAGTTGATCCGAGCTTCGTAAGCTTGGATCAGTGAGAGCAATGGGCGTACTCCATTCTCCCTCACTCATGATGTTAGATCATGCACCATCCATTCCCCATGATCAAAATAAATGGTCATGATTAGATCTTCCAGATCAATATGATTTAATCTTATTAAGCTATGGGATTAATCATTGCCGATCTTTGATCTGATGGTGGACAAGAAAGCACATTCGCCAAGATCCATGTGAAGCCTGGATAAGTTTTAGCCAATCCCCACAATACGAAAGCACACCACGCACACCATAGCACTAATAGATTAGGCTTTAAAAGCTTAATTAATCATTTTAATGGTCAAACTTCTAAAAATCATAAAAAAATCATAGAGAAATAAAATAATGCAAATAAATACTCATTTTAAAGGTATTTTAGAGGAGAATTAAATTAAAAATTATTTTAACTAATTTTGAATAGTAATTAAGGTTTAATTACAAAAATAATTAGCTTAATTACTTCTTAATTACTTGAGCAATTAATCCCAAAATTTGTGGGTTAATTTAATGGATGACCTCTACCTCCCATGATTTTCTTGGGATTTATTGCTCACTTAATTAGGAAAATTGAGTAATTAAACCTTAACTACTCTTTTAAGTTAATTTATGATTAATTAATGTCATGAATAGTAACAAATTGGTTAATTAAGTTTATTAATCATTGTTCAACTATAAGTGAACTAAGGAATAGGGTTGGGACCCTTTTCACTAAGTTCATTTCACCCATTTTTAAAATGAAATTAATTAAGATTTAACTAATTAATTAAATCACTTAATCAAGTTGAAATCATAATCACATCAGACCTTAATTAATTAAATCGTGGTGTAGATATTTAGGTGTTTCATAACCTAAAGGAGTTTAATGAAATTATGGTTTGTCGACATGTGTGGGAAAACCATAAGAGTAATTAATTAAGTCCCTTAATCTAATTAACTATTAATCATGAGCCAATTGCATTAGGCCCCTTTTATTTCCTATGGTCATTACAAGTTTATTTTCCATGCATATTATGTTGGCTCATAATTATTTAATTAATTACTTTAAGGTGACATAGGTAAGGGTAATTAATTCATCTAATTAAGGGTTCAACTTAATTAACCCATAAAATCAACTTAATTACATTTCCTTAAATTAAATCAAATCAATAATATGGGAATGTGTTTAAAAAAACAAGTGATGATTTCTCTTCTCCTATTTAAATCAAATCAAATCCAAAACTTAATTAATAAAAAATCTTTGGTTTGCTTTAAATAATCTTTTTTGATTTGATTGTCCTTAAGAACTACTTTGGTTGAATGAATCACATGCTTATATTTTATTGTCCTCTTTCCAATCATGTTAAATCTGGTATGTCATTTGAATTCATGCATCCATCTTTTCAAAATCAAGTAAAATAAGATGGTTTTCCTTTATGTAAGCTTGCATGTGCTGATATAATTTATAATATGCATGGATATTATCACTATCAAATCCAAATGTATTTTTGAAAAGCTTATAAATGAATAATAATATGTGTTATGATGCTAGTTATAAATACATAAGAAATGCATGTGCTTATTTTAAGTGTATGAATGTTAAGTTTTCCTTTCTCATGTGTTGATTTATATAAGATTGAATGGTAATGGGTATATAATATGGACATCCGGGAACAATACATATAAACAAGGAGATATATATATATATATATATATATATATATATATATATATATATATATATATATATATATATATATATATATATATATATATATATATATATATATATATATATAAAGAGAGAGAGAGAGAGAGAGAGATGATTCAATCAAAAAATATATGCATTCTTTGCATGGTGTTCTTTCCCTCATTTATGTATATGTCCATGTGTGTCCAAGGAAAGCAAGTATATAGATATAGTCTGGACATCCTCGGAATACGAGGCTTTAGTTAGCCCTAAGGAGGTCATTTGATTACCTCACTTTCCTAGTTTAACAATGACATGTACTAGCCTATATCTTTGTACATGTATATGTGTATGTGATTAGTGAATGAAAATCCCATTTTACATTAAAATTGCATGCATTCATAATTGACTAAGTGGTTGAAGTAATTAGCCATATGATTTGGAGCTTACTTCCTATGTTCATGTATACGAATTCACATATGTTTGAATGCAAATGGATATAGTTTGGACATCCCGAATCTGAGGCTTTAGCTAACAAGGAGTTCATTTCTTTACCTCACTTCACTGGTTTAACAATGGCACATGCATATTTAATTTCATACTTATGTCCTTTTTGTATAAGAATTTGGATAACGTTTTAAATTAATATGTTAAAAGAATTCAATCAAATAAAATATAAATTCTAAACATACACATAAATTCATCATTTAAGCGTGCTAAAATATTTTGCATGTAAAAAAACACTTAGGATTAAATCATATGCATGTTACATGTGATGGAATGGAATGATTTAATATATGTAATGTGGCAAAAATTCAATTAAATTAATCTTAATATGGCTTTCATTTTGAATAGGATTATTTAAAGTGAACCTAAACTTAGGATTAGTTAAACCATTTAATAAGCCATTCACTAAAGAGAACTAAATCAAATTAATAAACTTTAGGAAATGACTTAAAGTAGGGATGAAAGAGGGTAATCCTCTTTTCCTCTCTTTATAACACTTAGTTGCTAAGTGTAATAAAATGAAACAAAAGAAAACACAAATTAAAATTCTCAAATCAATTAAACTACTTCAAGTGAAATCAACCTTTCATGTTAAATTGAATCCTTCTGCACTTAGAAAATACAACACTAATGCCTAACAAGACTTACCACTAAAGCTTTAATACATACATTAGAATTAAGTTACCAATTCTAGCACTAAGTTAGGATGGTGTATGATGTGATGTATGTTTTATTTTATGATGCATTATTTTAGATTATATGTTATGGTGTATGCTTCATAGACTGGAAGATAGGCCAATATTAGCCTAATCATTTTTTCTACAAGGGATTATGCTTAAGTGATGCTTAAAAATAAATGTAAATGCTATTTTTACAGATTCCTTAAATCCTAAAACATAATCCAAGTTAGGACAGGTGGGCATAGTTACCCATGTGTAGGGTGCTAAGTTCAAATTATAAATACAACTGCTTGGGATTATATGTATATTTAGCTAACCTCTATTTTGTAGGTATAGTTAGATTTACTTTTCCCACATAAATGTAATTTTTGCAATAGGAATTAGGATTAGTGTTTTGGGGAATTAGAATGAATAGTGGCCACAAGGCTTTGTCTTGGAGTGCCCTCTGATGCCTTTGAAGCAAGCACCATCCAAATCAAAGAAGGAACCAAATTAGAAATGAAGATATGAAGAAAGAAGACCCCATAGCATGTAATACAATTATATTTTTTTCTTTCATATTCTAGGTTGTATAAGGGTAGAGCTCAGCTACCCATCTTTCCTATCTTTGGGTTGTGTTTTAGATCAAGACGGCCTTTATTCTTTATATATTTATATATTTATTTGATGTTATGTTTACATTGTGCATTAGGACTGCATGTTTTTCATAGTTTCTTAAATAATTGATGCTTTAATGTGTGACTTGGATATGATTAGGCTCTTAGGATAAAAATAAAAAAATAAAACCTAAACCAAAATAATGAAAAAATAAAACCTAAACCTAAAAAATAAAATAAAAATAAAACTCAACCAAAAAATAAACATAAACCTAAACCTAAACCTAAAAAATAAACTAAAATGAAAAACCTAAACTAAAATAAATAAACCTAAAATAAATAAATTAAACTAAATAAAAATAAATAAAAAATAAACTAATAAACTAGATAAAGCTAAATTTAATAGTTTACTTAATTTAAAAAAACCCATAAACCCTAAATCTTAAACCCTAAACCCTAAACCCTAAACCATAAACCCTAAACCCTAACCCTAAACCTTAAACTGTAAAACCTAAAAGCATAAACCCTAAACCCTAAACCCTAAACCCTAACCTTAAACCCCAAATTGTAAACCTCAAAACCTAAACCTAAACTTAAAGTAACTAAATAAATTAAAAAATAAACCTAAACCCTAAAACCTAGTAAACCTAAACCTAAACTTAAATCATAGGAATGGGCAAAACCTTGACATCAGGAACATCACATCCGTGCTCCTAGATCTGGGTGGTGGAGGCAAAGGCAGAGGTGTCAATTATCATAGTGGATATAGGGGATCTGATGGATATGGAGGTGGTGGTCGGAGTAGTGGTGGTTATGGAGGTGGAAGGAGCAATAAAGGTTACAACCATGGTGATGGTAGAGGGAGAGATCTGGGATATGATGGTGGATCCCACTACCGAGAGAGGCCGTGGTGGTTCTAATGGAATTGGAGAACATAAAGAATGGTCGAAATTAGTTATGAAACTATGCCTTCATAGTAGAGAGTTCTAGTTATCATTTTTTATCTATGGTGCTCATGTCTTAGGGAACTTTGTGTGTTACTTGGTTGATGAAATGAAATAGAAGAAATGTTGAAAATGAATTTGTTCTCTGTTAGAAAAAAAACCAAAGCCCTAAACCCTAAACTAAAACCTAAACCCTAAAAGTAAAACCTAAACCGTAATCCCTAAACCCTAACACCCTAAACCCTAAACCATAAACCCTAAACCCTAACCCTAAACCCTAAACCGTAAACCCTAAAAGTATAAACCCTAAACCCTAAACCCTAAACCCTAACCTTAAACCCCAAACTGTAAACCTCAAAACCTAAACCTAAACTTAAAGTAACTAAATAAATTAAAAAATAAACCTAAACCCTAAAACCTAGTAAACCTAAACCTAAACTTAAACCCTAGGAATGGGAAAAACCTTGACATCAGGAACATCACTGTCAACCAGGCTCAGTCTAGATCTGGTGGTGGAGGTGATGGCAGAGGTGTCGATTATCGTAGTGGTTATAGAGGATCTGATGGATATGGAGGTGGTGGTCGGAGTAGTGGTGGTTATGGAGGTGGAAGGGCAATAGAGGTTACAACCATGGTGATGGTAGAGGGAGAGATCTGGGATATGATGGTGGATCCCACTACTCGAGAGGCCAGGGTGGTTCTGATAGGAATTGGAGAACATAAAGAATGGTCGATCTAGTCTATTGCTTATGAAACTATGCCTTTATAGTAGAGACGGTTCTAGTTATCTTGGGTTTTTATTTGCTCTATGCTTGCTCATTTTTTATCTATGTTGTCTTGGGAACTTTGTGTGTTTGGTTGATGAAATTAAATAGAAGAAATGTTGAATATGAATTTGTTCTTCGTTAGAAAACCAAAACCCTAAACCCTAAACTAAAACCAAACCCAAAACTAAACCTAAAACCGTAATCCCTAAACCCTAACACCCTAAACCCTAAACCTTAAACCCAAAAACCAAAACCCTAAACCTTAAACCTTAAACCCTGAACCCTAAATCCTAAACCCTAAACCCCAAATCCTAAACCCTGAACCCTAAATCCTAAATTAAACCTGAACCCTAAACCCTAAGAAGCTAAAAACCTAAACCTAAACTAAATAAAACTTAAAAATAAAATAAGTTAAAAATCTAAACCAAAATAAAATAAAATATAACTTAAACCTAAACCTAAACCTAAACTTATAAATAAAATAAAATAAATAATAAAAGCTAAAATAAAATAAAATAAATAAAAACCTAAACTAAATGAAATACTAACAAACGTAAATAAAATAAAACTAAACCTAAAATAAAAAATAAAATAAACCTAAAATAAAATAAAATAAAAACTAAATAAAAAATAAACCTAAAAAATAAATATAAAAATAAATAAAAAATAAAACCTAAACCCTAAACTAAAAAAAATGTAAACTTAAAATAAAAAGAAAATAAACCTAAACCTAAACTAAAATAAACTAAACTAAAATAAATAAAACCTAAATAAAACTAAACCTAAACCTAAACTAAATATAATAAAATAAACCAATAATTAACCTTAACCTAAACTAAAAAAATAAACCTAAAAAAATAAACCTTAAACCTAAAACCTAAACCTAAAAAAAATAAAATAAAAACCTAAACTTAAACCTAAAAATAAAAAATAAAACCTAAACCTAAAAAATAAAATAACAATAAAACTCAACTAAAACATAAACCTAATCCTAAACCTAAACTTGAAAAATAAACTAAAATATAAAACCTAACTTAAAATAAATAAACCTAAAATAAATAAATTAACCTAAAAAAGTAAACCCAAATAAAAATTAAAAATAAACTAAATATACAAAATAAACCTAAATTAGTTTACTTAATTTTTAAAAAAATATTAAACCCTAAATCATAAACCCTAAACCCAAAACCCTAAAAAACCCTAAACCCTAAACCATAAACCCTAATCCTAAACCCTAAACCCTAAAAGCATAAACCCTAAAACCCTAAACCTTAAACCCTAAACTCTTACCCTAAACCCCAAACCCTAAACCTAAACCTAAACTAACTAAATAAATTTAAACCTAATAATCATAAACCTAAACCTAAACCCTATGAATGAGCAGAACCTTAACGGTAGGAACATCATTGTCAATTAGGTTCAGTTTAGATCTGGCATTGGAGGCGAAGGTGAAGGAGCCTGTTATCGCAGTGGTGGTGGGGGATCTGGAAGTGCTGGTGGATATGGAGTTGGTGGTCAGAGCAGTGATGGTTATGGAGGTGGGAGGACCGAAGGAGGTTACGGTGGTAGCGGAGGGAGAGATCAGGGATATAATGGTGGATCGCGCTACTTGAGAAGCCAGGGTGGTTATGATGGGAAATGGAGAAAATGAAGAATGACCATTTCGATATGCTGCTTATGGAACTATGTCTTTACAGTAGAGACGATTCTAGTTATCTAGAGTTTTTGATTTGCTATATGATGCTCATTTTTTATATCAAGTCACTTGTGTCTTAGAAAACTTGTGTTACATGAAATAAAAAAAAAAGAAATGTTGAATATAAATTTATTCTCTGTTAAAAAAAAGAAATAAAAATCCTAAACCCTACACTAAAACCTAAACCCTGAACCTAAAACCTAAACCTTAAACCCTAACCCATAAAACTTTAAAAATCCTAAACCCTAAACACTAAACCCAAAAACCATAAACCCTAAACCCTAAAAGCTAAACCTTAAACCCAAAACCCTAAATCATAAACCCTAAACCCTAAACTCTAAAGCCCAAACCCTAAACCTTAAACCCCAAACCCGTCTACTCCCCCTCCTTTCAGATTTCAAAACATGTGGAGCCAACATAGTGACTTCACCAATGTCGCTATCACTAATTGGATGGCCCCGCTTTTCTGGATAATTCTTTAAAGGTATGACTCGTATGGCTTAAGCTCAAAAGACTTAAACAAAATCTTAATTCTGGAACAAACACATTTTTAAAAATCTATTCACAAATCTTAAAGCTATGGAACAAGAGGTTTGTTCTCTTGAAGATGCTTCTCAACCGATCCTAGTAAACTTGAGGAGTTGAACATTGCCAAGAATAACTTGCTTAATTATCAAAACATGGAAGAAACCTATTCAAAAGTCGCAAGCAAACATATTGTCGATGGTGACGTAAACACCGTACTTTCATGCCATTTGTAATAAACGAAAAGCCTTAAACTCGATTAAGAAAATTAAGAACTCTAATGGTGAATGGATAACCGATAACAATGATATTAAGGATCGTCATTCATCATTTCCAAACTTTATTAAATTCTAAGTCGCTTTAGATACTTTATCAAACACCCATCTTATTCCTTCTATGATTAATGAGGATAATCATTTACTCACTATGTGTACTTCAAGAGGAGATTAGTAATACTCTTAAGAACATGAACACGACTCAAGGTCATGGCTATAATGACCCACTTCTTTCAACACTGTTGGCCATTTATTAAAACCGATTTAGTTAATGCTGTTATTGATTTCTTTGATGGAAATCCCATTCCCAAATACTTTTCAAGCACTTCTATTGTCCTTATTCTCAAAACTAACAATCAATCTTGGATTTTAGACCGATTAGTCTTTGCACCTTTTTCAAAACTCATTGCTAAATTAATAAATAATAAAGCTTAGCCCTTTGCTTCCTAAAATCATCTCCCTAATCAAACTGGTTTTGTTAAACACAGAACAATATCGGATAATATTCTTCTCGCTCAAGAAATGGTTCATGACATTGATATCAATTCTAGAGGAGGCAACATCTTATTCAAACTGGACATCGCTAAAGCCTTTGATAATCTCTCATGGGATTTTCTCTTTCAAATCCTGAATTTGTTTTTTTGATAGTTTTATCCGGATTATAAAAAGATGTATCACGAATGTTTGGTTTTGGTTATCATGAATGGTGAGTCCATAGGTTTCTTTCCTTCTAGCCATGGTTTGAGGCAAGGTGACCCACTATCACCTTCTCTTTTTATCATCGCTATTGAATACCCATCAAGGAGCGAATGATCTTTTCGCTCTAATAAGCTTTATGTCTTTAAACTCATGGAGGTTTCCTATTTCATCTTTTTTTGATGATTTCATTATCTTCAAGAACGGTTCCATTCAACATGTTAAAACCATCAAGAACCTTCTAAATGATTTTGGTAAAGTTATTGGTCTTTTCTTAATGAAGGAAAATGCTATTTTATTCCTTCAACTAAGATTCTCTCCAAATTACTAATTTTAAGCAAAATCAACTCCTCTTAATTACCTTGAGCTCCACTTTTCAAAGGCCAAAAAAGATCACACCTTTTGATGATCTAATTCAAAAAATTTCTAACAAAATTTTTTGGGAATTTCATTTACTCTCTTTAGGTTACCTTGATCAAGAGCACTCTAAATTCCATGCCCATATACCTTCTTCCAAACCATTGTGCCTACCAACTCTACCATAAATAGAATTGAGTCTCTTAAACAAATTCTTCGGGAACCAATACATCCTCTAAAAGAATGAATCACATCTGGTCTAATAGTTGTGGTACTCTTGAAGAGGGAGGTCTATGTAAATCCATCAAAGAAGTTATCCATGCCTTCTCCTACAAACTTTGGTGGAACTTTAGGAGCAAAAATAGTCTAATTTCATGACTTCTAAATATTGCTGGGGTAAACATCCTCTCATTTGTCCTTTAAATCGCGATTCTCCTATGTGGAGAAGACTTTGTCACAAATGGGATGCGAATCCTTAATTTTTTGGGGCATAAACTCAGCAATTTTTTTTTTTTGGCAAGACAACTGAGTGGTTGGCTCCATTGATGACTTACTACACTCACTCCACCTTCGCTATTAAAGTTAATTCATTCGCAAAACCACATGTGGAACACTAGTAAGATTACGATTCTATTCCTTCCACTTTCTTAATTATGATTACTAGTATTCCTATCCCCTAACAATCATAATCATTATCTTTAAGTTATCTCATAATGGGATTTCAACCTTAAAATGTGTGGATTCACATTAAAGACAATCGTGATTCTTCTATTGTGTTCTCCAAAATTTGGAATAGCAATATCCCCTTCTTACTGTCTTACTTGGTGTATCCTAAAAAACTTTATTCCTGTTGACTCTTTGTTGTGGGGTAAAGGGTTTTATTTACCCTCTAAATGTCAATGTTGTTCCCATATTGAGAATGTTAACCATGTTTTTGTTAATGGGACTATTGCCTCTAAAATTTGGATTTGGTATGACAATCTATTCAACACTATCAATTTTAATTGTTTTTGTACTTTATATCAACTTCTTGAAGTTTACTTTGACAATGCAATTAAAGGTCATATTAAAATCATAATCGCCATTACTCTTATTTGGTTCATATGGATGAAATGAAGCTAAACATCATGGGATTCGTATGAATCATATGAGGATTATTGCTAGAACTAAAACAAAATTTGTGACTTATTTAAAGCCAATTTAATCCATCATAAGCATTTTAAAGCAGTAAATCATGCTAATAAACTAGGCCTCAACCTTCCGCACAGCCTCTTACTATCGAAATGATAGAATGGTTTTGGAAAACCTCTTGATCATATTATTAAAATTAATACCGATGGCTCGCTCTCATAATGGCTGTGGAGGCATTTTCAGGGATTCTAAGGGTATTGTTCTATGTGCATTTGCTTATCCCCTTATTTCCAAAGCATTGTTCCTTATACCGAGCTTATGGTCACACAAAGCTCTAGAAATTTGTCTTCAAAATGAGCTCAATATTTGGATAGAGGTGGATGCTCTTCTACCGATTGACCTTTTGACTTCTACCAATATGAGCAACGCTTTGTTTGTACTACCTCAAGCAAACTAGGGCTCTTCTCTCTCAAATTTTACCATCACTCATGTTTGTGAAGGTAACGCACCTTGCAAATTGGGTGCTAGATTAGACAAGATCATCCTCTTTAATCAATTTACATTACCCAAATACTGGTCCGGTTAACTCTTGGACAATTTCGCTTCCTTACCTCGAATCTAACTCTTCGCTCTCTTTTTTTTGGTTTTCGTTCCTTGTGTTCTAACTCTCCTTGACATTTTTCTTTTACTGAGTTATATTTTACTTCATTTTGTGCATGAAGAGGACATTTGGTTTTTTTGATACTTATCATCCTCGATGTTGTTTTACTAGAACTGGACCCCATTCATCATGCCATTTCTGCTTCGTGTTTTGGTGGGATCCTGGGTGCTTTCTTCCTTTCTTCCTCGCTATCGATGATCTTTGTGCTTTCTCATAGTTTCACGACCTTCTTACCCTTAATGGTCAATTTATGTTGCAATAGTTGCTCTAATGGGAGTGACTGATTGCAATTATTTGGGTTCGCCACTGGTGGTCGGAATCATATATCTTTTGTTTATATTGTAATCCCAGATCTATTGTGGCCGCTATTCTTGGATTGGAGTGCCATTTCTAGTGTGGTACTATAGTCCGATGTTACTGCTTTAAGACTTTGGATGTTTGTGGATTTGGTTTATCTGATTAGTCTTCGCTACTGCCTCTTAACCTACTATAATATCCCTTTTAGTCGTTAGCAGTGCGATCACTATGCCTTATCAATTGTTCTACTTGATCATAAACTATGGTTGGTATACTCTCAATGACTATTTTGGCAAGCTGTGGTATTTCTCCAAGGATTGTGGGTCAATAGGGATATTATTGCTTATGAATGTTGCTTATGTGGTAGTTTTTTTTGTCGATTTGGTTCCTTGAGGTTTCGTCATCTTGTCTGGTTTTGTTTTCCGCGCAACAAGATTGGATTTTCTCAATGGATCATTATCCGCATTTCCGTGATTGTGGGTAATTTTGTATTCACTGATTTTTGGTTTTCTATTTTCCTTGTCCAGCAAGATGCCAACATCTGGATTGTTGTTTGTCCTTGCTGTGGTCTTCTCTCCATTTGTTATGTTGTGAACATGCCTTTTTTAAATATCCTTTGTTTGTTATGCTGGAAGGGCATCAATGGTTTATCTTATAAGCATAATGGGATTATTGGCAATCCTATTGGTTATTATTGTCACTATCCTTGGTAGTGTTGGATTATGGTGATTAAGCACCTGTCACCGATCAATGTAATTTGCTTGGGGTGCTATTCATTATCTATCCTTCCATTTACTTATATATAATTTTGGGTGGCCTCTTGGCCTGGTTGGTCTTAGCGTCTGTTATTGGTCAGACTGGATTGTGTCTGTTGCTTGTTCGATGTTATTCGATTGCTTGGTGGACTTTGCTTTGAACCCCTTTTGGTCTTTTAGTTGCTTATCATCGACTAATGTGATCTATCATATCTCGATGTTGTTTCTTTCATCCTCTCTCGATAAACCCTGATTGTTGTTTATATTGGATGGGGCATTATGGCATGCTATGGTTTTGTTGTTTTGATTATTTCATGTCCCGAAATTTCCGGCTTGGTTTATCCGCCACCCTTGTTGGCTCCTTCTATGTTGGTCGCAAGATTGGTCTTTCGCTCAGAAACATTTACGCTCTTGATGCTCGATGGTGATGGTTTTGGAGATTTCTCACTGAGCCTTCAAGATAACCGCTTTTATGGACTAATATCTACTCGATTGGGAGGTTTTATGGCCAGTCCTTCCCTATCTTGAATGTTGCCATCTTCATTGTTGCTGTCTTGGCTATTTTTTGCTTTGGTTATCCATTGTCATATCTTTTTTGCATTCTATTTTACATTGTTGCATTACTTGTTTTACTTGTTGGGTTATTTTTCTCAGATGCTGCTATTTTTTTACCTGCTCGTTCATCTCAATGTAATTTGCATTACTTGTTGTCTCTATTCCTATCTCGTCAGCTTTGGTTTGTGCAATTTTTTTTTTTTGAGTCAGCCTATTCCGAAAGAGTGGTGTTATGGGAAGTTGCCTTTTGTTGTATTGTTCTCTCTATTTCTGTTGAGTCGGATTATCAATTTTGACCCAGATATGTCGCCATGGGAGTCAGCTCTAAATGTCCTTACTTGTTGTTAGTTTGGTTGGTTGCTCTTTTCCGTGTTGAGCTATGCGCCTTCCTTTACAATTGTCTTTCTCCAATTACTCATATGGACATAAGGGGTTGTTTCACTCGAAAGTTTCAATTATATATCTTATGATGGGAAGGTGAACTATAAGATCATTGACTTGATTAGCGGATTGCGCCAGTTATATCTCATCTGCTATTTTTTTTGGTGGTGGGTTTATATCGGTTTCACTTGGATATGAGGCTCGCTAAGATGACTAATTCCCCTATGTTTATATACTCGTCGGATGACTATATTGTCGATATCTTTCTTGAATGAGACAACTTACCATTTAGCTCATTGCAATTACCTCTCTATTTTAGATATGATTGTGTTTAGGATTGCGTAATAAAGTTCATAAGACTATCAACAACCGGGTGTTACCTCTCAGTGTTTGTTGGCTATGATGGATGTGATCACTCCCTTTTGATATGGTAGTAGCTCATGTGATGTAACCCTTCTAATGAAGTTTGGATGCTCAATTTTGCATCTACCCCAATTTGGTGTGATTGAGCGAGCCTTCTTTATCAACTTTCCATTATTCCTCGCTTTTATTGTTTTCATTTATCTCTCTATTTGTATTATTTTACCTACTCTAATCTCCTCTAGTGTCACTTTGCGTGTGATTCTCCTTTGTTCTCTTGCAGTTTGCTCCATATTACCAAGCTCTTACAACCATCGAGCATTGGCCTTAATCTTCCTTTCGATTATTATGTTACATATTATATCTTTTGATTGCTTTAATATTTTCTCTTGCTTTTGGATGTACTTAGATGGGGATTTACTCCTTAGGTGATTGTAGCTCTTTGAAAGATTTGAGTTTATCCTCTTTAAGGATCTTGTAACCTTTTTTGTGGCAATAAAATACCCTATAATGGGGTTTCAAAAAAAAAAAAAAAAAAAAAAAAAAACGTTAAACCCTAAACCCTAAACCTTAAACTAACCTAAAACCCTAAACCCTAGACCTTAAAAAGCTAAAAACCTAAACCTAAACTAAATAAAACCTAAAAATAAAATAAATAAAAAATTTAAACCAAAATAAAATAAAAGCATAAATTAAAACCTAAACTGTAAATAAAACTAAACGCATGATGGAAGAGTGACCGCTCTAATAACTCTGAAGAGAATAGAGGAAGTTACTCAATGCCATCTCCACATGATAAAGGCAAGGGGGAGTCATCGGCACCTCAAATACCCACAGTCTTTTCTGCAGCAAAGGCAACAGAGGCTGACACCTTTTTTAAACACCACAAAACCAAGAGTGGGCAAAGCCGAATCTCTAAAGCACAGTTTGAAAGGGAGTTGGGTCAGCTGGGGCCTATCAAAGCTATACCACAAAAATAGAAAAAGAGTGAATTTTATTTTGACGACGGGAGGGATGCCTCCCGCAACGTCCACTTATGACTTCCATCATAATGTGGAATTGCCGAGGGGTCCGAAAAAAGGCCATGGGCCACTACTCTCGAAATTCTTGAGGAGCATCATGCTCTATTTATTGGCCTTATAGAAACTAAAGTGGCGGACATCACTAGAAGGGACATTGATCAAATTGTTGGGCGCAACTGGAGTTTTTTACAACAACTTGCTGTAGGAAAATCTAGAGGCATCCTTGCTCTATGGAGAAATGATTTAATTACTTTCTCTCCTCTCACGCAAAATGAATAATGCATTGTGGGAGGCATACAGCTGTCAGATAAAGCTATATGGAGGGTGACCATCTGTTATACTAACAAAGACTACCACACTCGGTGGAGACTTTGGGACACCTTAACTCCCTTGTTGAATACTAGCTTGCTAGCCATTGTTGGGGGAGATTTTAACTGTATCTATGAGGCCAAAGACAAAAAAGGGGGGAAGCCTTTTAAAAGCTCACCGGCAGCAAATGAGATGATGGAATTCCTCACCAATGGGGACTTACATGAGCTGACTTTTACCGGCCCAAGATTCACATGGACCAACAAAGAAAGATAAAATAGAATATGGGTGCACCTTGATCGCTTCCTCATCAACTCCATTGCATCCAACCTCCTCCCCTCTGCATAGACTAAACACCTTTCTAGGATTGCATCTGATCATTGCCCCATTGTTCTCCAAATCAGCTCTAAGGAAATGTGGAAATCACAACGGTGGCTGAAATTTGAAGACACCTGGCTTTCATATCCTATGGCTTGGAAATTAGTGTGGAGATGTTGGCAAAGTAACTATGAAGGGTCCAGGGCTGAAAACTTGGACAGGAAATGCAGCCATACACTAAGGAACTTATTCCACTGGAGCAAAAACAAGTTCAAAGATTTGAGTAAGCAAAGGGACTCCCTACAAGAGAAAATTCTGCAACTACAGGTGGCTGATTGCTCTCCACAAGGGATGACCGAACAGCAAGAAAAAGACCTCCAACTCAAAGCAAATGAGCTGAACTCAACCCTGGCCCATTTATTTTGTTGGTGGTGGCAAAGAGCTAAAGTCAGGTGGGATGAAGAGGGGGACGCCAACACACATTACTTTCACACCATTGAATCTAGAAGAGGTCAAATAGAATCAACACCCTCAAACTTGATGATGGCCGATAAGCCCCCCTAATCCACCAAGCATTTATGAACTTTTTGGAAGTGGTGCACATCCTATTACTACTAACAATTGGCCTTCGCTTTGAAATCAACACCATCCCATCTCAGTCTGATCTTTTGGAAGCGGATATCAACGAGGCGAAATTTGGGAGGCGATCAAATCGATGGGTACGCGTGCCAGGATTGATGGAATCACAACATCCTTCTACAAGTACTTTTGGAGGATCATTGGCCAAGAGCCAAGAAATTTTTTGTAGTGGCACCATGATTCCTCAGTGGAAGGAAACCTTAGTTATTCTCTTGCCCAAGTCCTCCAATGCTAATTGTCCTACGAAATATAGACCCATAAGCTCAGAACCTACAAAGTCATAGCAAAATCCTAGATACCTGAAAACATTCTACCAAACATCATTTGGTGCCTTTTGTGCCTTCTAGATCTATCTCCCACCACCGCTGGCCCAAGAAATTATTAATAAATTCCAATACTCCACCTCTAAGGAGGGATTCATGGCCATTAAAATTTACATGGAGCAAGCATACGATAAAATGAGCTGGAAAACCTTAACTATAATTCTACATAAATTTGGGTTACCAATGAAGTTCCAGAATTAGATCCTCCAGTGCATTTCCTCGCCCTCCTTCTCCCTCTTGTTAAATGGGAAAAGAACTGAATGGATACAAGCTAGTTGTGGATTCCGACAGGGGTGCCCATTATCTCCCTATCTTTTTATCCTTTGCTCAGAACTACTATCCTTAGCTATCAAGCAACACAGTGCTGAATTTGGTGTGCCTATCGCCAATGGGGGAACACGCATATGACACCTTCTTTATGCGGATGATATTTTATTCACCACAAAAGCTTCCATTGCCCATACAAAGGGTGTCCTCCAAATTCTGAAAAACTATTGCAAGTGGACGGGGCAGTGTATCAATTCCACCAAAACTGTTATTATGTTCAGCAAATCCACACATAGATGGAAGGCCAACAGAATCACTAGGCTCACTAGATTTAGAAGAGTTGAGGAGCTTGATTACTTGGGCATAAAACTTGCCATGAGGAAATTAAAAACAGCAGATTTTCAGCAGCTACTACAAAAGGCAAGAGACAAAATCAGCTCATGGGGAGTTAGACACCTTTCAATGGCGGGCTGAGTTACACTTATAAGGACATCCTTACTTTGCATATATATGTACCAAACAACCCACACCAAAATTCCCAAGGGAATTACTAAGGAGATTGAAAAGCTTGCTAGGAACTTCCTTTGACAAGGAAATAATAACCAGCATTGCATACACTATGTTCCTTGGGACAAAATCGCATGCCAACCAACAGGTGGCCTTGGCTACATGATCGAAAGCTGGAATGGCCCCTAAAGAATGGCTTGGGAATTCCTCTCTAAACTGACATGTTGCTCCACAATTGCTTGATTGAGAAGTATGGGCTAAACCCATGGGGAACCCAAACGGGGACTCAATTGGAGAATTATTCGATGGCCACCCTAAATCAAATTTAAAATGGAAGATTTGCAATGGTAAAGCGGTGGACTTCCTAAACTCCACTTGGATATCCGACCTACCTCTTTCCAAATGGCCAACCTTCCTCAACATGGAGTGCATGGAGGAATGGAATATAGAAACACGATTGCTGAAAATAGAAGGTGGAGAACAAAAAACCTGCAGACTATTCTTTGGAGCTTGCTGAACTCATCTCCAGCATTCCCATTGGGGAGGAGCACCAGAATGACATCCCAGAGCTCATCAAGGCACCTATGGGGACAACTCTCACTTCTATATTATACAAAATCTGCTTTGCTAAAATTTCAGATTGGCCTTACAGCATGCAGAATTTGAAATTCTCACCTAGGGAAAAGCTATTTTGGTGGCGGCTCATCAAAGACTCCTTGCCAACTAACACTTGGCTTGCTCGTCGGGGTTTAACTGACACCACCCTTTACCCTTGGGGGTGTAATCGAGGAAGAGGCGTCAACACATTGATGTCAATGCTCGTCACAAACAACATAATCAGTTTTGGCAACATGGGGTTTCAATCCCTTTTTGACAAATTGCGTGTCCCTCAGTGCAGTGACAACTTATGTTGGGCTAGAATGTCTTGTGCAATTGTTTACCAGATTTGGAGAACTCGTACTGCCAAGACTCACGGCTGTAGCTATGGTACCTCAAGGATTATTGCTGCCTCTATACTTAGCTCCATCACACATTCTACCTCTTTTCCCTTCCAGAAGCAATGGGACATCACCCAGCCCTATGGGCTTATCAAACCTACATTGTGGTGTCCTCCCCCTCCTGGTTGGATCAAGGCAAATGTGGATGGCTCCTTGCTTTCTAATGGGTCGGCTGGTATTGCGGTGGTCTTAAGGGATGAGAGTGGCAACTTCATCAAAGCCATGGGTCATTGCTTCCAACATTGGGACAACCTGTTGTGGAAGCCCATGCTCTATACCCAACACATCATTGAGCCTTGGATGACAGAGTACAAAAGAATTGTCATTGAAGGGGACAACATTGGGGTGGTGGACCACCTCAAGCTCTCACTTCATAATGAGATATGGCAGAATCGACTCCCTAACGCTCCGGACATCAGCTTTCTGAAGAGTTTCCACCAGGTCATTTTTCTTACACACAAAGATCTAACAATAGCTTTGCTAACTTTTGTGCATATGTAGCTACTAGTTTTGATTTTGTTTGGCATAGCTCAGATAACCACACTATTCCTCCGCAATTTTTTATGCTTTTGGAGGAGGATAGGAAACATACTATTAGTAGCTAGTTTTTGCTTTCTTTTGCAACTTTTATAACTTGTAATCAGTCTTTTTTCATTATCAATGCAAAAGCATCTTTCAAGGAACCCAAAAACTTTGTATGCCCAAAAACTTTAGAAAAAACTTTGGGGGGCTCTCATTTCCATGAAATTTTTCTCTCTCCTTGGTGCGACTCTCCAAGAACTTATTTCCTCCATGGAGGGGGGTGGCCGGCGGTCACCTCCTCCACGAGACAAGGCTTCAAGAAGGGAAATTTGAGAGGGTGGTAAGGGCTCGGGTACTGCTCACTCTGCACGGGGTGGTGGCAAGGGGGCAGTGCATGGAACGGACAAGGGATGTTCAGGGACAGACGATCGGATGGAGGCTGATCTTGATCTTGGGAGACACTTGGCGGAGTCTGCAGAGCTCTGCCGCCTTGGACAGGAGCGGCTCGGGTTGGCCGGCATTTGCATTGGGACGGACGGTCTGTCGGTTCTTGATTTTGGCAAAGAACTCATGGATTCTGCGGCGGGCGCTGTAGTCCACGCATGATCTGAGATTACCTGGCGGCTATGCTGGCCGAAAGCCTTCTGCAGCCAGTAGCGGCGTGGGCCGCGGAGGAGTCACGATGGTAGGCCATGGCGTGTGGCGCAGGAAGCGATTGCGCGGAAGCGTGGGGAGCGGCAGCGCGAGCGCGAGATTACATGGGAGTGCGCTAATTGCGCATGCAGCATAAAATGCTGGCGGGGTACGAATCCGGCGGCTGCCGGCAGTAATGGGGCGAAGTCGAAGAGGAGGCTGGAGGATGCTGGCGTGGCCGTGGCATCATGAGGTGCGCAGAAGGTTAGCGCCATGGTGGAGCCATTGCCAAGAAATGGCGTCTACATGCTTGATCGAGACAATCGGATTCGGCCATCGATTAAGGACATGCTTGGACAAGCAGCTGATCTCACCGATGGAGGATGATGGGGCTTCGGCCCAAGCTTCTTTGGATGATTCTACTAGCCTTGCACATGTTGGACACCCACTCTTTAGTGGGACGGCTGTCCATGACATCCATATGGCTGATTCCAATGCTACAGGCTAGTGCACACAACATGTTTGTGGAAATGTCTCTGAAGACCCGACCACCTTTTTTTGGGGGACTCTCAATGGCTCAGCTAAGGGGCCTATTCCAGCTACCTCAAATCCTTTGTTTGACAACCAAAGCTCACCTAGGAGGCCTTTGAGAGCTCCAAATGGGGAAAACCCGAAAGCTATGCATGGCCAACCTGGGCTTGTCCAATCCAATCCCTGGAAGAAGAAGGAGTTTATCAAGCTTGGCCCAATGGACAAAGCTTCAACCTATATGGAAGATGGCTCCACCATTAAGCTTGATGATCAAGCTGTTGATGATAACCAAGAAAAGCTTGAAAGGGCTTTGGTGGGGAAGATTCTTGGGAGAAGACCCTCTTTCTTTTTCCTTAATGCTGACCTACAGAGAAAATGGGGTCAATGGGGGACCTTCAAGCTGGTGATGGTTTCCCCGAACTATTTTGTTTGCATTTTTGACACAACGGAAGCAAGGGATGTTGTCCTAATGAATGGGTCATGGTTTGTGGCAGGGAATGTCATTGGATTGGACAAGTGGACTCCTACTTTCAATCCAAAATCCCTTCATGGCTTGTCCTCCCCTATCTGGGTAAGATTTCCTAACCTACCTCTCCTTTATTGGGATAATATCAATATTGCTAGAATTGCTTCTTTCTTTGGGGAGTCATTGTGGGTGGATCACCAAACCAACTTGGGGCAGCGTATGCTAGGGCGTAAGAGATCTCCAACAAACTCCCCACTGGAGTATGGATCAATGGAAGACACGGCCGGTTCTTCCAACCAATTGAGTATGAGGGCATTACTCAGTTGTGCTTTGCCTGTGGCAAGGTGGGCCACAAAGTTGATTCCTACCTAAGCATTCCACTACCTTTGCACCGGGCTTAGGTAAATCCCAACCTCCTCCTCCTATGCAGGATAGCAGCAAGGATCTTTGAAGGACAAAACCCAATCTCAGGGTGCTGAGGATGGGGAGATTAGCACTTCCCACATTTCCACCAGCATTATGAAGGATAGTCATGGCAAGAGGATGGAGCATCAGCCTGCTGCCTCTCACTCTCTTCCCACTCAGCCACTAGCTTCTACTCTAGATGATTATGGACCTTGGGTTCTGGTCACCCGGAAGAAGAAAACTAAGCTTCCTCGCATTGAAGGTAGGGAAACAGGTCACAAACCTTCTGTTCCATCTTCGGTACCCCAGCCACTCTTCTACAGAAGACCCTCCCTTCTATTGATACCATCAGTTCTCCTACTTTCCAAGCCCCCGCTTTGGAGAAGCCCAAGAAAGCATCCAGGGAGAGGCTAGTAAGAGTGGTAGCGAAACCAGGGTCTCGAAGGCCCACTTTGAGAGGGAGCTCCTTGATTTAGGATGGATTGAGGGTCTCCCAAAGAAGAGAAAGAAGACTCCACTGACACCAACAAGCGGCGGGGACGCATCCCCTATGGTTGCTTAATGTCCTCCATCCTTTTCTGGAACTGTAGAGGGCCCGCAAGAAGACTACGGGCAACTACCTACACCACCTCATAGGTGGCCATGACTTGTACATTATTATCTTGGTGGAAACTAGAATCGAGCAGATTTCAAGACATGAAGTGGATAAACTAGCTGGGAGGAATTGGCATTTTCTCTGCCATCCATCTATGGGGAACTCTGGAGGGTTGATCATTCTTTGGTGACAGGATCTAGTTGACTTCTCCCCCACTATCATTGTTGATCAGATGGTGATAGGCACCATCTCCTTGCCTAACACTGTGCAGTGGACCATTGGTTGGGTTTATGCTAAAAAAGACTACCATTATAGGAGGGTGCTTTGGAAACTTATTGAGGAAAATGTGGATCAACAATTTCCTGCTATCATTGGTGGGGATTTTAATTGCATTTTGCAGCAAGGAGACAAGAAAGGTGGGAAGAGGTTTTCTTACTCTCTAACAGTCTAGGAGATGGAAGACTGCATGGCCTCAGCTAACCTTCATAAGCTTGATTTTGTTGGGCCAAAATATACCTGGACCAACAACAAGGATGGGAGGAGCAAGATCTGGGTTCATCTTGATCGGGTCTTGGTCAACTCTCTGGCCTCTAACCTCTTGAGGGATACCAAGGTTTGCCACCTCTCCCGTATTGCCTCTAACCACTGCCCTCTTTTGCTTTCAGTTATTTCTACTTCACTTGACCCGCCTCAGAGGTGGGTGAGATTTGAGGACACTTGGCTTTCCTACCCCATGGTCTGGAAACTGGTGTGGAAGAATTAGAGCAAGGATGATTTTGGATCCAAAGCTGCTATTCTCCAACAAAAGAGTGGTCGTACTCTACGGGCCCTCTTTCATTGGAGTAAGAACAAGCTGAGAACTTCCACTCTCTCAAGGATAGCTTGGAAAAGGATATTACCATTCTCCAGAGTTTTGACTATTCTGATGAGGGTCTTACTTCTGCTCAGGAGGCTGAGCTTCGCTCCAAAGTGATTGAGCTGAATTCTACCCTTACCAGACTCAATACTTGGTGGAAGCAAAGGGCTAAGGTTAGATGGCTTGAACAAGGGGATGGGAACACCCACTTCTTTCATACTGTGGCCTCCTCAAGGCACCGAACCAACAGGATCAGCTACTTGAAGAGGGAGGATGGGAGCTTGGTGGATAGCCCAGAGGCTATTACTGATGAGTTCATTACCTTCTTCAGGCAGAAATGGGTTGAGGGAGTTGTCTCCCTTGACAATTGGCCGACTATTCCTGAAGATCTTTAGGTACCATCTACTGCCAAACCTCTCCTTGATGCATTTGTTTCTGAACAGGAGATTTGGGATGCTATCCACACAATGGGGGCCAATCGATCTCCTTGCTTAGATGGAATTTCGGCCACCTTCTTTAAGCAGTTTTGGCAATGTGTGAAGAAGGATGTCATTGTCGCTATCCAAGAATTCTTTGTCACATCCCGCATGGAGGACTCTTGGAAGGAGACCCTTATTGTTCTGATACCTAAAGTTGTTGGCACTAATAGTCCTTCCAAATTTTAGCCTATCAACCTGTGTCAGACCATCTACAAGGTTGTTGCAAAAATCTTAGTAAATAGGCTAAAGCACCTCCTCCCTGGCCTTATTTCTGAAGAGCAGGGAGCTTTTGTTCCTCAAAGGAACATTTCACATCATTGCTTACTAGCCCAAGAGATATTCAATAAATTCCAGCATTCAACCTCTCAAGTGGGCTTTATGGCAATCAAGATTGATATGTAGCAGGCTTATGACCGTATGATTTGGAAAACTCTGAAGATGATGCTTTCCTTGATGGGATTTCCTGATTGCTTCAGCAATTGGGTGATTCAGTGTGTTACTCATCCAAGATTCTCTATCTTGTTGAATGGTAGAAGAACTGGCTGGATTGACGCTCAGTGTGGATTCAGACAGGGATGTCCACTTTCACCATACTTGTTTATATTGTGCTCAGAACTGCTGACTTTGGCTTTTAAGCAAAGGGGGCTAAACCTGGGCATGGCTTTGATTGGAGGTACCTGCATCTCTAACCTCCTTTATGCTGATGATATCCTCATTACCTCACAGGCGTTGGAGGTGCATGCCAAACAAATAAAGAGCATCCTTCAGGACTACTGTACCTGGACAGGGCAGAGGATTAATTGTGCCAAGTCTACCATCTTATTCAATAGAGCTGTTAAAAGATGGAGGACAAATCGCATTGCTAGATTGCTGGGATACAGTCGTGTTCAAGAAATTGACTACCTTGGCATCAAATTGGCAATGAGGAGGCTTTATAAGAGTGATCATTCCCTCGATCCAGTGCTAAGGGAAGATTATGGTCTTGGGGTCTCGACACCTCTCCTTGGCTGGCCGTGCTACTCTCATCTCTTCTTCCCTCCTGCCAGGTTCTATTTATCAGCTTACACACACCATCATGCCTTTGAATGTGTTGCAGGATATTGAGCGACTTTGCAGGTCCTTCCTATGGGACAAGAACTCCACTCAGAGGAGTATCCATTATGTCAAATGGCTACCATTTGTACTCCACAAAAGCTTGATGGACTTGGGTTCCACTGCCTCACCTGGCAGGCCCCTTCTGCTTGCTAGACTTCCTTGAGCCTACATCCCTTATCCACCGCTGCCTGCGGGAACGATATGGTGCAGATTTATGGGACATGACTTTGAGGAGGGGTGACTCCAAGACTTGGGTTGTCCTTCTGAGTGGAGCTCAGAGCCTCGAACCCCTCATTCGGTGGAGACTTGCTGATGGAAGCAAGGTTCAGGTTTTTTCACATATCTGGCTGACCGACTCTCCTCTTTCCAGGAGACCCACCTATATGGATGCTGCTAGCCTTGAAGACCAGAGAGTGGCCACTTTCATTCAAGCTAACAGATCCTGGGATATAGCCAAACTGTAGATACACTTCGTCCAGGAGTTAGACGAGCAGATTACAAGGGTGGCTCTTCACCCTGACTTACTAAAGGATGAGCCAGAGTTGATCCACCTTTCGCTAAGTAAGTCTCTGACTGCTTTAGCCTATGCAATTCTCTTTCCTTAGGAAAGTCTTACACATGTGTGGCTCCAGAAGTTCAAGTTACATCCCCGAGAAAGGTTCTTTTGGTGGCATATTTTGAAGGATGCTTTGTCAACCCTCACTTGGCTGCATAAGAGGGGACTTGTGGAAGATGTCCAATGTCCATGGGGATGCTCAGAGGCAGAAGACTTGGACCATATTCTGACCAGGTGCTCCATCACGATTGATGTCCTTTAGGTTCTTTCCTCTTGGGGGTTTGTTATCCCCTCCTTTGCAAACTCTCAAGACCTCTTCAGGGGATTTGATTGTACTCCCAGGGCCAACATGGCCTGGGGGAGAGCTTACTGCAGTATGATCTATCAAGTTTGGAGGACTAGGAATGCCAAGACACATGGCCGACCACATGCTACACCAAAGATTCTTGCTGCCAACATTTTAGAAGCATTCACCAACACTTCTACCATCCCTTTCCATGAGCAATGGGAGCTCCACCAGCCTCATCGGCTGCATACCTCTTCTTCCTGGACTCCCCCCCTCCCGGTTGGCTCAAGGAAAATGTTGATGGTGTCCTTCTCTCTTCTGGCCTTGTAGGTATTGGTGTGGTGATCAAAGATGAGTCTAGTAGATTCATCAAGGCTGTAGGGCTTCATCTCCAGCATTGGGACAATATGGTTGAATGGTCTAAATAACACCTTGAAGACTTTTAGCAGCTTTCGGTGCAGTTCCTCCTCGGGCACCCGGACATTGGCTTCCTCAGAGACTTTCACCAGGTGCTCTTTACTCACACCGTCGAGAGAAAGCACCCGACTTGCATTCGTGCTACCCAAGCTAATTTTGTTTAGCATTCTACTAATGCTTGTAATATCTCGTCTACTTTTTCTTTATTTTAGATGACGATAAGAAGCTTGTGGCTTCTGCTTAGCCTTTTTTAGTTTTGTTGCACACTTGTGCTTATTTGTAATTCTTTTTTATATTAATGCAATATGCAACTTTCAAGGAACCCAAAAACTTTGGTACAACTTCCGCATTGCCAGCTTAATGCCTAGGTAGTCCATCTCCTGGACTCTCCTACATCCAATAAGCCTAGTGATGCGGTTTGTCATCCATCTTTTTGTTGCTTTGCTGAACAGAATGATTGTCTTGGCACAGTTGATGCGCTGACCCGTCCAGGCACAATAATCAACAAGGATGTCCTTGATTTGCTTGCCATGAGCCACCAAGGCCTGGGAAATAATCAATATGTCATCAGCATAAAGAAGGTTGAAGATGCAGGTACCTCCAGCAGCCACTGGCATGCCTAGGTTGGGCCCCCTTTGCTTAAATGCCAGTGTAAGAAGCTCAGAACATAGAATGAAGAGGTAGGGTGAGAGAGGACACCCCTGACGGAAGCCACAATGAGCGCTAATCCACTCAGTCCTTGACCATTCAGCAAAATGGAGTACCTAGGGTGAGTGATACACTGGATCACCCATTTGCTGAACTTGGCCAAAAAGCTCATTAAAGATAGCATCTGCTCCAGAGTTTGCCAGCTCATCCTATCATATGCCTGCTCCATATCCACCTTGATAGCCATAAAGCCAACCTGAGAGGTGGAATGTTGGAACTTGTTGAAAATCTCCTAGGGCAAGGAGGCAGTGATGGGAAATGTTCCACTGTGAGACAAAAGCTCCCTGCTCTTCAGAAATGAGGAGTAAGAGATGCTTCAACCGGTTCACTAAGATCTTCACAATCATCTTATAGATGGTTTGACATAAGCTGATTGGCGGACTTGGAGGAGAATCGGCCAACTTGATCGAGGACGATGAGAGTTTCCTTCCATGAATCATCCATGTGGGAGGTACAAAAGAACTCTTGGATAGCAGCGATGATGTCGGTCTTCACACATCTCCAAAAGTGTTTGTAGAAGGATGAAGTGATCCCATCCAGGCCCGGGGCCCGATTGGCCCCCATAGAATGCAGAGCCTCCCAAACCTCTTCATCAGACATGGGAGCATCAAGAAGGGGAGTGATGTGAGAAGGTACCTGCTGCTCAGAAGGCAAAGAAGGCTAGTTGTCAAGGAAGACAGCCCCCTCAGCCCATTTCTACTGAAAGAAAGTGGTAAAGGCCGCAGAATATAGCCTCCGGGATATCCACCAGTCTCCCATCATCCGCCATAACACTACTGGCCCTATTGGTGCGATGTCGAGAACAAGCAACGGTGTGGAAGAAGTGTGTGTTACCATCACCCTGCTGTAGCCATCTAGTCTTCACCCTCTGCTTCCACCAAGTGTTGAGCCTAGCCAAAGTAGAGTTAAGTTCAACAACTTTGGAGCGAAGCTCACCATCTGAGCCATAGTGAGACCAGTGTCAGAACAATCTGCAATCTGAAGGGTGGCAATGTCTTGCTCCAGCTTCTCCTTGAGCAAGTGAAGGTTCTTCAGCATGCTTCTACTCTAATGGAAGAGGGCTCGCAGGGTGCAGTTGCTTTTCCTTTGGAGCACAGCTGCCTTGGTACCGTAGTCAGCCTTGCTCCACTTCTACCACACAAGTTTCCATGCCATCGAGTAGGACAACCAAGTGTCCTCAAAACGTAGACCACTTGGCTCAAGTGAAAGAGAAACTAGCAAAGCAAAAGTTGGCGTGATCGAATACAAGGTAAGTGATGAACCTTGGTATCTCTGAGAATGTTCGAAGCCACAAAATTGACCATAACCCGATCAAGATGAACCCAGATCTTGCTTCTCCCATCTTTCCCGAAGTAGAGGTATCAATAGCAGGGAGTAACTGTTGTAGGGGTGGAGCCTGTGGTGGTGCTCAGAGTATGAGTAAAGTAGCGAGATAGTTTAGCAATTTTTCTCCTCCCTTAGCTTTCAAGGCTCCTTGAACAGGCCTCTTCTTTTTCCTAGTAACCAGCACCCAAGGCCCATACTCAGTAGGAGTGGGATCTGATGGCTGGGTGGTGATGGGGTGGTGGACGGCTGGCTGGTGCTCCAGGCCTTTGCCCTTACTAGTACCAACAGTGTTGGTACTAGTCTGAGGGGTGCTACACTCATCTCAGCTACACGGTTGGAAGTCCCATAGATGTAGCCATTAGCGCATAGGGAGAAAGCGGTGTGGCTTACCCATGACTGGTGAAGGTGGAGGAGCCCTGGAGGTGGGGCAGGAGTCCACTTTGTGGCCAATTTTTCCACAAGCAAAGCATAGTTGGGAGATCCCTTCATATTCTATAGGCTGAAATGACCTACCATGTCTCCCATGTATCCATACTCCTATAGGAAGCTTGCTTGAGAGATCCAATCTGATTCACACTCTGGCATACATGCTCTGTCCCCAAGAGTTGGTCTGGTGGTCAACCCATAGAGGTTCTCCAATGAAAGAGGCTATTCTGGCAATATTTGTGTTGTCCCAATATAGGAGGGGTAACTTAGGGAATCTAACCCAGATAGGTGAAGACAAGCCATGGAGTGATGTAGGGTTGAATGAAGGGGACCATTTGTCCAATCCAATGACGTTACCTGCTACAAACCAGGGACCATTCATCAAAACAGCATCTCTGGCTTCTGTTGTATCAAAGATGCAAACAAAATAATCTTAAGCAACCATAATCAATTTGAAACTTCCCCATTGTCCCGACTTCCTCTGGAGATCAGAGTTAAGGTAGAAGAAGGAAGGCCTTCTCCTCATGATTTTCCCCACTAGAGCCTTCTCTAGTTTTAACTGGTTGTCCTCTACAACTTGATCATCAAGTAAAATAGTGGTGCCATCCTCCATAAGTGTTGAGGCCTTGTCTACAGGCCCTAGCTTGACAAATTCTTTGCATTTTCATGGGTTTGATGGAGTGAAACCCATTCGGCCATGCCTGGGCCGAGAGGTATCCTCATTGGTTGGTCTTTGGAGAGGCCTCCTATGGGGGCTGTGGTGCTCAAACAAAGAGTTGGAAGTAGCAGTTCCTTGTCCTTTAGCAAAATCATGAGTAACTCCCCAAAAAAAAGTGTTCTGGGCTTCAGAGGCATTTCCTCAAACACTTTGTGCCTGTCACCGGAGCATGATCACAAACCATGTGAAGGTCCGGTCACCCCCATTAGGTTTTGGGTGTCCGACTTGACATGCTCAACCTCAGAAGAAAAGCCCATAGCATCAAAAAATAGCCCCCTCTTCCTCACCCAAAGCCATGGGATCAGGGTTACCTGGATGACCTGGTCAGCGCCTTTGTCTCTTGCCCTCGGTTGTCCCGCAGCCAGCATGAAGAGACAAACACCTATCGCGTGCACTAGCCTCCGGCCGGCATCCGGCCGCTTAAGCAAGACTTACTCGCGCAGCATAGTGCAGGTGGCTCAATTACACTAGCTCAATGCGCCCATGTCTCACAAGCCACGCCGCACACTAAGCCTCTCCAGCACCCTTATCATGCATAGCCTGCCCATGTCGTCCACCAATTGCGGCTGCCATGCCATGGTGCAGGCTCGTGCATTCACGACGCGGTTCAATCTGCGCTACTTCGGTTGCTCACCCACGCTCAACGGCCCTCCCGTTCATTTGCCCATGTCGCTGGCTAGCCAGATTTCCCCCGCACGCCCGTCGCCGGGCAAGATCAAGTCCCCTGCGGACTCTAAATCTGCCGCAGGCATGTAGAGTCTAGTTGGGTTCTTGCCAAGATCAAGAACCTCCAACCCGTCCATGCCAGTGCAGCCACTGGTCGATCCGTGCGCCTCCTCCATGCCAACGGCCCGTGCATCACGGTGTAGGCGGCGTAATGAATGAGCGATGGCAGACTTGCCACCCTCTAGTCCTCCTTTGCCCGTCGTTTTGTCCGTGAGGTGGCAGCACCCCACCATGAGAGAGAGAAGGTCCACCGTGTTCATTTTGCCGCCTTGATGGCAGGCGGTGCTTGCTCGTCAATCCTTATGCAGGGGCGGGCCAAGAGACCTGATGTTGGCAAGAAAGCGAGCACTATTCATTACGCGCCTCTCACCCTGCAGACGTTGCATGGAGATGGCATCTGGTGGCCGGTGGATGCATTGTTATGGATGGACTGGAGGTTCTTGATCTTGGCAGAACCCGCCTCGAGAATCGCAGTTGCCCGGTGCGGTTCAGAGACGAGGACTGATCTTGCCTGCAGCGGCGTGCGGTGACAATCTTGTGGCTAACCAGGTGGCAGCGGGCCGGCTGAACTCTGAATGGGAGGTGCGCCGTGGGCGGCGAGGCCGCAGCAATCCGGCGAGTGCGCAGATCCAAACCGCAGCGCGGACATGGCACGCAATTAGTGTCGGTAGCAATGCAAACGGTGGAGACATGGCATGTGAGCTAGCGCACATGAGAGGGGTGTGGCGAGCACTAGCGGCAGTGGCGGGCTGCCCTGGCGGCGCCGGCGATGGCACCACGGGCTCTAGCGCAATGCGGTGCACACTAGTGAAGGCTTCATTTGTGCAAGCGGCAAGGATGCCAACCAGGAGGCTAAGCGACAGTCTTATCCGCCCTGCGGGGAGCGGATAACAGCGGCAAGAGGCAAGGCGGTGCGAATAGGACATCCAGGTAACCCTGATCCCATGGCTTTGGGTGAGGAAGAACGGGCTATTTTTTTCGATGCTATGGACTTTTCTTCCGGTTGAGCATGCAATGGGAAATGGTGACAGACCTTCACATGGTAATCATCGATATGCACAAATCTTGTGGAAATGCCTCAAAACACTTTTTTTGGGAGTTACTCATGAATTGTTAAGGACAAGGAACTCTACTTCCAACCCTTTGTTTGAGCACCCATGGGCCTCTTCAAAGACCAAATGAGGATACCTCTGCCCATGCATGGCGAATGGGTTCCACTCCATCAAACCCAAAGAATTTGTAAAGCTGCCGACATAAACTTCAACACTTATGGAGGATGGCACCACTATTTTACTTGATGATCAAGCAGTTGAGGACAACCAGTTAAAACTAGAGAAGGCTCTAGTTGGGAAAATCATGGGGAGAAGGCCTTCTTTCTTTTACCTTAACACTGATCTCCAGAGGAAGTGGGGACAATGGGGAAGTTTCAAATTGATTATGGTTGCTCAATATTGTTTCATTTGTATCTTTGATACAACAGAAACTATAGAGGTTGTATTGATGAATGGTCTCTGGTTTGTAGCAGGTAACATCATTGAATTGGACAAATGGTCCCTTCATTCAATCTTGCATTACTCCATGGTTTGTCTTCACCTATTTGGGTTAGATTCCCTAAATTACCCCTCCTATAGTGGGACAACACAAACATTACTAGGATAGCCTCTTTCATTAGAGAACCTCTATGGGTAGACCACCAGACCAACACTTGGGGATAGAGCATGTATGCCAGGGTGTGCATCAGACTGGACCTCTCAAGAAGCTTCCTACAGGAGTGTGGATACATGGGAGACATGGAAATTCATTTCAGCCTGTAGAATATGAGGTGATCTCCCAACTATGCTTTGCTTGTGGCAAAGTTGGTCACAAAGTGGACTCCTGCCCTTCCTCCAGGGCTCCTCCACCTACACCAGTCACGGGTAAGCCACAATCTACTCCTCTTATGCAGGCTAATGGAAACATGTCTGCAGGGACTACAACCTCGGTGGGCGAGGAAGGTGAGTGTAGCACCCCCTGAGTACCAACACTGGGTAGTAAGGCAAAGGCAGGCATCAATCGGCCACCATGTCACCACCCCACCGATCCTCCTCATCTCACCCACCATCCAGACCACCCCACCGGGCCCGGCAAGTCATTTTAGCTGAGAAATGAGGTGATCTCCCAACCAGCTTTGTGTAAGTTGGTCACAAAGTGGACTCCGCCTTCCTCAGGGCTCCTCCCACTGAGGGGTAAGCCACAGCTCTCCATGCTGAAACATGTCTGCTGACTACCAACCTCGTACAGGAAGGTGAGTGTAGCACCCACCTGGTACCAACTCGTGGGTACTAGTAGGGCAAGGCACGAGCATTCGGAGCCCACCATCCGTCACCACCCACTTCGATCCCACTCCGAGTATGGGACTTGGGGACTAGGAAAAGAAGACTAGGCCTAGCCTTGAATGCTGGAGGAGGAAAAGCCATAAGCATGGCTACTACGCCTTCTCATCTCTGGAGCACCACCACCGTGCTCCACCCCTCTGAGACTCTGATGTTGATATCTCTACCACGTCTTGGCCTTGAGGACAAAGGCCTGTTGGAGAAGGTTACTAAGATCCAGGAGCAAACCACATCTCTAGGGCCCACTTTGAGGGAGCTCCAGTTCGAGTGAGGTTCTTCCAGTGGAAGAAGACTATGGTTACACCATCGATGGCTGAGGCATCCCCATGGTTTCTTGATGTCTTCCATTCTATTAACTGTGGGGTGCAAGAAGACTAGCACTATGCCCTGTCGGTGGACATTTGTCTTATTGGCGGTGGAGTGAGGAGCAAATTTCTAGGTGGGAGGTGGACAAGCTAGGGAATCAGGACAGCAATTTCTCTCCTCACCCGGGGAACTCTGGAGGTATGATTATCTTATGGAGACATAAGCTGGTTGATTTTCTTCCTCTTATCCTTTCAGACCAGTTGGTCTTGGGCAAGGTCAGCATGGCTGATAGTTCCTAGTGGATGCTTGATTGGGTGTATGCCAACAAAGCCTACCACTGTAGGAGAGTGCTTTGGAAGAATATCAGAGATAGTGTGGATCTGCAGGTTCCAACTATCATTAGAGGAGACTTCAACTGTATTCTGACAAAAAATGACAAGAAAGGGGGGAAAAGGTTTACCTATTCTCAGGCTGTGCAGGAGATGGAAGATTGCATGACCACTGCTGACTTGCATGACTTAGACTTCATTGGCCCAAGGTATACTTACACTAATAACAAAGATGGGAGAAGCAAGATCAGGTTCTTGATTGGGTTCCTCATCAATTTTGAACATACTGAGATACCAAGGTTCATCACTTACCTCGTATTGCCTCTGATCACTGCCCACTTTTACTTTCAATTTCTCCTGCTTCACATAAGCCACCACAGCGATGGCTACGTTTTGAGGACACTTGGTTGTCCTACCCGATGGCGTGAAAACTTGTGTGGCAGAAGTGGAACAAGGCACCTACGGTACCAAGTGTTCCAAAGGAAAAGTACACCACGCCCTCTTCCATTGGAGTAGAAGCATGCCGAAGAACCTCCACCGCTCAAGGAGAAGCGGGCGACATTGTCACCCATAGATTGTTATGACAGTCTCACTACGGCACAGGATGGTGAGCTTCGCTCCAAAGTTTTTGAGCTTAACTCTACTTTAGCTAGGCTCAACACTTGGTGGAAACAGAGGGCGAAGACTAGATGGCTACAGTAGAGTGATGGTAACACACACTTCTTCCACACCGTTGCTTCTTCTCGAGATCGCACCAACAGGGTCAGCGGTGTTATGGCGGATGATGGGAGACTGGTGGATAGCCTGGAGGCTATATCTGCAGCCTTTACCACTTTCTTTCAGCAGAAATGGGCTGAGGGGGCTATCTTCCTTGACAACTGGCCTTCTCTGCCCTCTAAGCAGCAGGTACCTTCTCACATCGGGCCCCTTCTTGATGCTTCCATGTCTGATGAAGAGGTTTGGGAGGCCCTGCACTCTATGGGGGCCAATCGGGCCCCGGGCCTGGACGAGATCACTTCATCCTTCTACAAACACTTTTGGAGATGTGTGAAGACCAACATCATCGTTGTCATCCAGGAGTTCTTTGGTACCTCCCACATGGATGATTCGTGGAAGGAAACTCTCATAGTCCTGATTCCCAAGGTAGTTGCGATTCCCCTCAAATGCAGGCCAATCAGCTTATGTCAAACCATCTATAAGCTGATTGTGAAGATCTTGGTGAACCGGTTGACGCATCTTTTACCGATTATTATTTCTGAAGAGCAGGGAGCTTTTGTCCCGCAATGAAACATTTCTCATCACTGCCTCCTTGCCCAGGAGATTTTCAACAAGTTCCAATATTTCACCTCTCAGGTTGGCTTTATGGCTATCAAGGTGGATATGGAGCAGGACTATGATAGGATGAGTTGGTGAACTCTGGAGCAAATGCTATCTTTAATGGGCTTTTTGGCCAAGTTCAGCAAATGGGTGATTCAGTGTGTCACTCATCCCAGGTACTCCATTTTGCTAAATGGCCGAAGGACTGAGTGGATTAGCGCTCATTGTGGCTTCCGGGGTGTCCTCTCTCACCCTATCTCTTCATTCTGTGTTGTGAGCTTCTTACACTAGCATTTAAGCAAAGGGGGCCCAACCTTGGCATGTCAGTGGCTACTGGAGGTACCTGCATCTCCAACCTTCTTTATGCTGATGACATACTGATTATTTCCCAGACCTTGGTAGCTCACGACAAGAAAATCAAGGACATCCTTGATGATTACTGTGCATGGACGGGTCAACGCATCAACTATGCCAAGACTGCCATCCTGTTCAGCAAAGCTGCAAAAAGATGGAGGACAACCCGCATCACTAGACTTATTGGGTTTAGGAGAGTCCAGGAGATGGACTACAGGAATTAAGTTGGCAATGCGGAAGTTGTACAAAAGGGATCACTCCCAGTTGATTCAGTGGGCCAAGGAGAAGATTACTGCCTGGGGGACGCGGCACCTCTCACTGGCTGGCCATGCTACGCTCATTTCTTCAACTCGATGTCGGTCCATCACCTGACACATACTACTTTGTGCGGAGAACAAAAGATGTGCAGGTCCTTCCTTTGGGACAAGAGCTCTACCCAGAAGAGCATCCATTATGTGAAATGGGCCACCATTTGTACACCCAGGAGGATTGGTGGACTTGCATTCCATTCTGCCACCACTTGGATGGGCCCTCTGAGGGCACGGCTAGCTTGGGACTTCTTATAAGCTGGTTCTCTTCTCCACCGCTACCTATGGGAACGTTATGGGGATGATATCTGGAATAGTTCTCTGAGGCGGAAGGACTCCAAATCTTGGGCTGTTATCCTAAGTGGAGCTCAGAGCCTTATACCTCTCATCCGATGGAGGCTTGCTGACGGAATCAAGGTTCAGGTTCTTTCCCATACTTGGTTGGCTAACACTCCACCTTCCAGGAGACCTACCTTCATTGATGCTACTATCCTTGAAGACCTCAGGTGTGCTCCTTCATACAGCCAGACCGATCGTGGGACAATACAAAATTGGAGCTTCACTTTGGGCAGGATCTGGTGGACCAAATCAGAGGGGTGGTGCTGCACACTGACTTAGCGGCAGATGAGCTAGAGCTGATACATCTTCTCTAAGCAAGTCCCTCACTGCACTTGCTTATGAGGCTCTATTTCTACCCAGTGGTACTATCAGTCCGTGGCTTCAGAGGTTCCAACTGCATCCACGAGAAAAGCTATTTTGGTGGCATGTCCTGAAAGGGGCTTTGCCGATGTACACCTGGCTCCATGAGAGGGGGCTGACGGAGGAAGTCCAATGCCCTTGGGGTTGCACTGAGGAGGAAGACTTGGAGCATATTCTGACCAGATGCTCTCTCATGATGGCTGTCCTGCAGGTTCTTTCATCTTGGGGATTCATTATACCTTCCTTTACTAGTTCACAGGATCTCTTCAAGGCATTTGACAGCACTACTAAGGCAGACTTAGCTTGGGGAAAAGCCTACTGCTATGTCATTTACCAAGTTTGGAGGACTCGGGATGCCAAGACTCACGACCGCCGACATGGGACCCCCAAGGTGCTTGCTGCAAACATCTTGGAGGCATTCACCAACACCTCTGCCTCTCAATTTCGAGAGTAATGGGAGCTCCATCAGCCACATCGGCTATTTTCTCACTCTTCTTGGGCTCCCCCCCAGATGGCTAAAGGCAAATGTTGATGGTGCACTCCTACCCTCTAGCATGGCAGGTATCGGGGTGGTGATTAGGGATGATACTTGCAACCTCATCAAGGGTGCTGGAATTCACATCCAACATTGGGATAGCACATAGGTTGAGTTGCAGGCTATGCTTGCAATTAGACAGCTTCTGGAGCCATGAATGTATGAATACAAAGGGCTGGTCTTAGAATGAGACAACCACAGCGTGGTGACTTACTTACAGCAGACCATGCAGCAGAGTTATTGGACTGCACTACTAGCACAGGCACTAGATATTGGCTTCCTTAGAGACTTCCACCAGGTGAACATTTCACACATTTGCAGGGACCATGGCTTGGCGGTGCATGACTTGCTGAGTAAGACTTTGTTGGCACTCTTATGATACTTGTATGTTTCCTCCATTCTTGTTGAGGATGATAGAGAGCATGTGGCTCCTGCTTAGCTTGTTTGTTCTTTCCTTTGCACTTTTGTGCTAGTTGTAACAGTTTTTTACATATTAATGTAATATGCAACTTTCAAGGAACCCAAAAACTTTGGGAGGCTCTTTCATTTCTCTTCTTTTCTTCTCTCTCTTATTTTCTAGTGAGAGAAGCTCTGGTATCTTGGGTGACCAGGGTGCCTCACTCAAGGAGGAGTGGGGGTGGTGGTAGCAAGGAGGGCAGCCAGCATGGTGGTGGTGGTGCTTTGGACTTGAGAGCGGCCAACATGAAGGGAGGTGCTGGTGGTAGTTCGGCCAGTAGAGGAAGTCAGCTAGGGAGCTCAAAGGGGAGACATGGCAACCACGACTCCAAGGAGGATGACGGAGGAGATGGGCAGTAAGGAGGAGACAGTAACAAGCTAGCTTCTAGGGCAGAATCTGGCTCGATTTCAGCAGTCATGGCAGTAATCAACATGGAGATAGACTCCATTGATGGCAGCAACCTAAGGGAGGAAGGAGGGCTACAAGCTCATGGCCTTGATGGAGAAGGCACGGCTCTAGGGTCCAATAGAGCAGTAACTCCTAATGGAGGTGTCGACAAGGATGCAGGACAGGGAACATTGCAAATGGAGGTTGATGCGGCTGGTGGCAATTGCCAACAGGCAAGGAAGGAGGCGCAAGGCCACGGCTCTGCTGCAGAGGCTACAGTAAGCAATGGAACAGTAATCAAAATTTTGCAGGACAAAGTGCACTGCAAATGGAGGTTGATTCTGCTGGTGATAGCAGCCCACGGGCAAGGAGGAATTTTCAGACTCACGGCCTCATAGCAAGCGCCATGGAGCTCGATGCTCCTACAACTGACTCTACATGATTCACCGTCAGTCGGGCAAGTATGACCAATGGAACAGTTCCTATGCTCCTGCTTCCATAGGCGGCTCCACCCCAAAGAATCATGTCGATATCATGGAGCATGGCATCCAAGTGGGGCATTTCAGATAGCATTGCACAAATTCCCACTCAATGCGGCATGTCTCTACGGTTGGGTCCTCGGCGCACCCGGACAAGTCGACTTCCAACCAATCCCTGGATCCATTGACATCATTGCATCCATCACAGGTATGAAGAATGCCAATTCATTCGCAAGTGCTGATGATCTTCACGGGTTTGGGGCAAGTGGCCCACAACAGTTAAATTACAATTCCCTTGTTGTAGATTCATGTGTTGTGTTAGATATGAATGTTGAACAGGGAAATATTGCAAGCCTTCCACACCTACTAGAAGGGGCTGAAACTGACCCCCAATGCACTGATTCCATGTATTCTCAGACATGCACACAAGGTGTTTGTGGTTTTTCCTCAAAGACTAGATGGGGAAATGGTTGAAGCAAGCGATTTTCGTCCCATGCAGAGGGGTCTAATGCATCTGCCCATCTTCGATGGCTTCAACAACAAATAACAAGATCACATGCTCGGTTCTCTAACATGAAGGGTTGCCAACCGGCCAGTTTTTTAGCCAATGGATCAGGGGCTGTCCAAAAATTATGATCCACTGAATAAGAGTGCTACCTCTATGCCACAAGACATGAGGAGACAAGGTACAGCTACAACCAATGCTTGGAGGCGGCCAATAGTTGTCCCGCTTGCCAAAATCATTTTTGACAAAGTTAAAGATAAGGATGGGGTGGGAGTAACCCTTGACGACTAGCTCGATGCAAAACAATATCCAGAGACTAGAAGCAGCTCTTGTTGGAAGACTGTTGGGCAAGAAACTCCCCTTCTACTTCCTCAATAATGACCTCAAACACAAATGGAGCCAGTGGAGAGAATTCGAATTAGTTCTTGTTGGACCTGATTGTTTCTTATGTATCTTCCAATCTGTCGAAGCACGTGATACTTCTTAGTAATGGACCTTGGTTTATCGCTGGCAATGTCATTTCCATGGACAAATGGACTCCGGATTTTTCCCCTGAGTCGCTAAAAGGATTAACTACCCCTTTATGGTTGCGACTCCCAGGTCCCCCCTCATCTATTGGGATGAAAATAATTTGGCCCGAATTGCTTCATTCGTTGGCGAACCAATGTCGATGGACAACCAAATAAGCAAATGGGGGCAAAGCACATATGCTCAGATTTGTGTTAAGGTTGACCTATCAAAGAGGCTACCTCCTGGTATATGGATCAATGGCTACAAAGTCCGCTTTTTCAGAAAGTGGAATACGAAGGGATTACACAACTATGTTTCCAATGTGGAAAGGTTGGACATAAAGTTGAAGCTTGTCCTGAAAAGGCCAAAATGCATGCTCATACAACACCTTTCAGCATACCCAACACTTCCCCAACCCTTTGCCAAACCAAACCACCTCCAAGGCTTTTCAAGAGCAGAAAAATAGCAATCATTCAGAGAGCAGTTCAGCAACAATGCAAGGCATTCCCTCCATGGATCAAGTGTAGCAAAATGACATTCACTCTTTGGAACAAGGGCAGCAACAGTGCAAAGCTACATCAATCAATACCAATACAGAAACCAGCACACTTCTTGCTGAACAACCCAACCAAGCAGAATGCTTTGATTGCCAACCCACCGCTGATTTACGCACCTATTTGGCACCACAATCCAAGGGAAAGGAAGCTATTAGTGATACTACAACTCAAATTGAGCTGGACAAGTCATATGGGCCATGGACATTGGTCACAAGGAGGAAGTCTAGGCCTCCTAAAGCAGAAAATCAGACCAAAGGGGAAACTTCAAAAGCTAGATCGGTTGCTGAACAAAATAAAAATTTGTACAAAGAAAGAAGAGATAGCACTCATTCTAAAGACTCCATAGGGCAAAACAACAGAAATTCGTTGCAAACTCACCAAGACAAGGGCAAGGGGGAACCATCCGCACCTCAAATACAAACAATTTTTTCTGCAGCCAAGGAAACTGAAGATGCCACCACATTATTCAAACACAACAAAGCAAAAAGTGGGCAAGGTCGTGTCTCTAAAACACATTTTCATGGGAATTTATCACTTGGGCTGATAAAGTGATACCGGAAACGAAAAAGAGTGAATTCCACATCGACGGGGGGGGACCTCAGTCCACCCATGACTTCCGTCATAATGTGGAATTGCCGGGGAGTCCGTAAGAAGGCTGCGGGCCACTACCTCCGACAAATTATTGGAGAGTACCATGCTCTCTTCATCGGCCTTATAGAAACCAAAGTGGAGGACATCACCAGAAGAGAAATTGACAAAATTGCGGGGCGCAATTGGGATTTTCTGCACCAACCTTTGGTGGGAAAATCTAGAGGTATTCTTGCGATGTGGTGAAAGGACTTAATCACTTTCAACCCTATCATTCAGAACGATCAATGCATTGTGGGGAACATCCAATTACCAGGACAAGGCTAATTGGATGGTGGCTATTTGTTATGCTCATAAGGATTACCACATCTGTCGTGGGCTTTGGGATACAATTATTCCTTTGTTGAACACAAAAATTCTTACAGTAGTGTGGGGAGATTTCAATTGCATCTATGACCCTAATGACAAGAAGGGGGGGAAACACTTCACCTTCTCTCCGGCGGCCAAAGAGATGATGGATTTTTTGGCCAGCGGAGACCTCCATGAGTTAAATTTTACCGGCCCAAGATTCACATATGGACCAACAATAAAGATAAAAATAGTTGTATCTGGGTTCTCCTTGACCGCTTCCTCATAAACTCCACTACCTCCAACCTTCTTCCTCTTGCACAGACTAAACACCTTCCCAGGGTTGCATCGGATGACTGCCCCATTGTCCTTCAACTCACTTGATGGAGTGGAAATCACAATGGCGAGATTTGAAGACACCTGGCTTTCTTATCCTATGGCTTGGAAATTAGTTTGGAGGAGTTGGCAAGGCAACTATGATGGGTCCAGGGCTGATAACTTGGATAGGAAATGCAGCCGTACACTGAAGAACCTATTCTACTAGAGCAAGAACAAGCTTAAATACTTGAGTAAGCAAAGAGACATCCTTCAGAGGAATGCAGCCTTCTGGTGGTGATTGCTCGCATGGGATGATGGGTAAGAAAGAGACCTCCGCCTAAAGCTAATGAGCTGAACTCCACCCTTGCCCGTCTCTCTTATTGGTGGTGAGCCAAAGTCGTGGGGTTTGAAGAGGGATGCCAACACCCATTTCTTTCACACAGCAACCGCTGAAAGAGGTCCAAGAATCAACATGCTTAAAATGATGGCCATTTGAAGACCTGGTCTTGATCCACCGTGCCTTTATGAATTGTTTTCAGCAGAAATGGAGCACTCATTCTATCACTACTGCCAATTGGCCTTATTTTATTGAAAGTAACAAAATATCCTCTCAAATTGCCGAGCTCTTGGAAGCGGACACCAATGAGGCTGAAATTTGGGAGGTGATCAAATCTATGGGTGCTAACCGTGCCCCTGGGATTGATGGCATTACAACATCCTTCTACAAGCACTTTTGGATAATCATTGGCCAAGATGTCGTGGCGGTTGTCAAGGAGTTCTTTTACAGTGGCATCATGGCCCCTCAGTGGAAGGAAACCTTGGTCATTCTCCTGCCCAAATCCCCAATGATTCCCATAAATTTATGTAGAAGCCTTACAAGCTCGTAGTAAAAATTCTTGTGTCTCGGCTGAAGAACATTCTCCCAAACATCATCTCTAAAGAGCAGGGTGCCTTTGTGCCTACTAGATCCATCTCCCATCACTATTTGGTGGCCCAGGAAATTATCAATAAATTCCAACACTCCACCTCCAAAGAGGGATTTATGGCCATCAAAATTGATATGGAGCAAGCATATGACAAAATGAGTTGGGAAACCTTAGCTATAATCCTACAAAAATTTGGGTTACCAACGAAATTCTAGAATTGGCTCCATGCGTTTCATCGCCTACCTTCTCCCTCCTGCTAAATGGGCAAAGCATGGATTGGATTCATGCTAGTTGTGGGTTCCGACAGGGGTGCCCGCTATCCCCTTACCTTTTCATCCCGCCACTATTATGTCTAAGCAACATAGTGCTGAATTTGGAGCTGTCATTGCCAACAGAGGAACTCACATATCACACCTTCTTTATGCTAACGACATCCTCTTCGCAACTAAAGCTTATATGGCTCATGCAAAGGGTATCCTTCAAATTCTAAAATTATTCGATGGGCACGCATCAATTCCAAAAACCGTCATTCGTTGACAAATCTATACATAGATGGAAGGTAAACAGAATCACTAGACTCATGGGCCTCAGAAGAGTTGAAGAACTTGACTACTTGGGCATCAAGCTTGCTATGAGGAAACTTAAAGCTGCAGATTTTCTACAACTTTTGCAAAAGGCAAGGGACAAAACCAGCGCATGGGGAGTTAGACACCTTTCTATGGCGAGCCGCCTAACACTTATAAGAACTTCTTTGCTATGTATCTCTATGTATCAAGCAACCCACAACGAAATCCCCAAGGGAATCACAAAGGAGATTGAGAAGCTTGCAAGAAACTTTCTTTGCAAGGAAATAACAACCAACATTACATACACTACATTCCTTGGGACAAAATCTGCATGCCTATCAACAAAGGGGGGCTTGGCCTGCACTTGGCGAAAGCTGGAATAGCCCCTTAAGGGCTAGAATAACTTGGGATTTCATCTCTAAACCTGATATGCTACTCCATAAGTGCTTGGCCGAGAAGTATGGGTTGAACCCATGGCTTAGAGAACCCAAGCGGGGGGACTCCAATTGCTGGAAAATTATTCAGAATGGTGCTGGTAGCCTGAACTAGAACATAAAATAGAGGATTGCTAACGGCAAAGAAGTTGATTTCCTTAACTCTGCTTGGATTGCTGACCTACCTCTCTCTAAATGGACAACTTTCATCAACATGGAATGCATGGAGGAATGGAATGTGGAGAACCGATTTGATCATGGGAGTTGGAAATCTGAAATTGCATGTCTTTGGTTTGGACCTTGCTGAATTAATTTTCAGCATTCCTATTATGGAGGAGCAACTACATGATACTCTAGAGTTCATCAAGTCACCATTGGGGACAACTCTCACCTCCATAATATACAAATCTGCTTTGCTGAACTTCCAAACTGGCCCTATAGCATGCAAAATTTGAAACTTCCCCTTAGGGAAAAGCTCTTTTGGTGGCGCTCATCAAAGACTCCTTGCCAACTAACACTTGGCTTGCTCGTCGGGGATTAACTGATACCACCCTTTGCCCTTGGGGGTGTAATCAGGAGGAGACTACTGAATACATTACTTTCCAATGTTCTTTAACCAATACCATAATTCAGATGTTGGCCAAATGGGGATGTTCTATCCCAATTTTCAGCAACTTGTATGATTTGCTCCAAGCTCTCATTGAGGTACGCAATGATAACTCATGTTGGGCTAGAATGCATTGTGCTATTGTCTACCAGGTTTGGAGAACCCGTACTGCAAAGACTCACGGCCGTAGCCATGGTACTCCAAAAAGTATTGCTGCGTCTATACTAAGCTCCATCACACATTCCTCCTCCTATCCTCTCCAGAAGCAATGGGACATCACCCAGCCCTATGGGTTGATCAAACCTACTTTGTGGTGTCCTCCCCCTCCTCGTTGGATCAAGGCTAATGTGGATGGCTCCCTCCTTCCCAATGGGTTGGCCGGTATTGCAGTGGTGCTAAGGGATGAAAATGGAAACTTCCTCAAAGCCATGGGTCATTGTTTTCAACATTGGGACAACACATCAGTTGAATTGGCGGCTATGCTCTACACTAGCAAAATTATTGAGCCGTGGATGACCGAATACAAGGGTATTATCATTGAAGGGGATAATATTGGTGTGGTGGATCACCTCAAACTTTCTCTTAACAATGAAATATGGTAGAATCGACTTCCAGATGCTCCTGACATCAATTTTCTAAAGAACTTCCACAGGTTATTTTTGCTTATACACAGAGATATAACAACTATTTAGCTGACTTCTGTGCAAATATAGCTACTAGATTTGATTTTATATGGCATAATTTAGATTGTCACACTATTCCTCCACAATTTTTTATCCTTTTGGAGGAGGATAGGAAATATGCTGTTAGTAGCTAGTTTTAGCTTTCCTTTGATGTTTCTTTTACTTTGTAATCAGTTTTCCATTATCAATACAAATGCATCCTTTCAAGGAACCCAAAAACTTTGGATCAGCTCTCATTTCCAAGCCCCTCCTCTCTCTTGGGTGTGGAATTTCCAGACCTTCTCTCTCTATGGCGGGGGGTGGCCGCCGGTCACCTCCTCACCGGGACAAGTCACAAAGAAAGGATGGAAAGCTTGCGGGTTCTATAAACTCACTGAGGCGGCGATAAGTGGGCGGCTGGATCATCCATGGTGGTGATGACGGGCCGGACATTCTTGATGGCAAGAAGTTGGGCACAATTCATTCTGCAAGGCCTGGATTTATTGTAGATCCTGCACAGGCTAACGATAAGGAAGTGGCGCAAGGCTCGGCCACCGTCGTGCTGGGATGGACGGGTCGGAGGTCCCTAATCTTGGCAAGAAATCGGCCACTGTTCACTCTGCAGGGGCTGGAGAACAAGGCTTGGTGCTCAGATCGACCGGTACTAGCACTGAGATGGACGGTTTGCCGATTCTTGATCTCAAGAATCATCAGACTCTGCAGGCTGCAGAGGCTTCCTTGTAAGTCTGCGTGATCCCGAGCTTACGGCGATGTGCGGCAAACTTGCGGCAAGCCGAAATGGCCTCCCACCCTTGGTGGTGAGGAGGATCTGCGCGGTGGATGGTCGGGTGGCGCAGGGGAGAAGCGATTACGCGGCCGGTGAAATGGCGGCACGATCAGCGTGATATGCGAAGTGCGCGGCTGCGCTAATTACGCGTCGCAAAATCTGGCGGGGCAATTCGCTGGGCGTGCTAAAAGCGCGGAAAGGACAAATGTGACCGGGCGGGACGAACATCGCCATGGGGCGCTGCCAGCGGAGTGATTACAACAGCTAGCGTTGGGGCATGCGCTACGGGATTATGGCATACGCCACAGCATGGCAAGTGGGACTTGCTAGAGACAAGCACTACGCTGCAAGTTAAGGGTCCATGGCAAAGGACTACGGACAAGCTAGAATGCTCAAGGACTTGTCCGCGGCAGCAAGGAAAGTCAGGACAAGCTTGGACAAGCTGCCGGCCTCACTGAAGGAGGTAAGATTGATCCAATGGCTATTTTGGAAGATGAAGAGGCTTCAACCGAGACCCCAATGGATGAGTCTACTGGTCTAGAACATGTCGGACACCCATACTTTGATGGGGTGGCTATCCTTGAAACCCATATGGCTGATTCCAATGCTACAGGTCAGTGCCCACAACCTGTTTGTGGAAATGTCTCCCGAAAAATTATTTTTGGGGGGTTCTTGATGGCTCAGCCAAGGGGCCCATTCCAACTACCTTGAATCCATTATTTGACAACCTAAGCAATCCTAAGAGGCCTTTGTTGAGGGCTTCAAATGAGGCTAACCCCAAGGCTTTGCATGGCCAAGCCAGTCATGGCCAATCCAACCCTTGGAAGAAGAAGGATTTTATCAAGCTTGGGCCAGTAGATAAAACTTCAACCTTCATGGAAGATGGCTCCACCAATAGGCTTGATGATCAAGCTATTGATGACAACCAAACAAAGCTTGAAAGAGCTTTGGTGGGGAAGATTCTAGGGAGAAGACCCTCATTTTTCTTTCTTAATGCTGACCTTCAGAGGAAATGGAGCCAATGGGGACCTTTAAGCTAGAAATGGTGGCCCAAGACTATTTTGTTTGCATATTTGACACAACAAAAGCGAGAGATGCTGTCTTAATGAATGGCCCTTAGTTCGTGGTGGGGAATGTCATTGGATTGGACAAGTGGTCTCCTACCTTCAATCCAAAGTCCCTTCATGGTTTGTCATCCCCTATTTGGATAAGATTCCCAATTTACCCCTACTTTATTGGGACAACATCAACATTGCTAGGATTGCTTCTTTCTTTGGGGAGCCGTTGTGGGTAGATCACCAAACCAACTGCCGACGGCAGAGCTTGTATGTCAAGGTCTGTATTAGGCTGGATCTCTCCAACAAACTCCCTATTGGAGTATGGATCAATGGAAGGCACGGCCAGTTCTTTCAGCCAGTCGAGTATGAGGGCATTACACAACTGTGCTTTGCCTGTGGCAAAGTGGTCCACAAAATTGATTCTTGTCCAAGCACTCTAGCCACTTCCTCTACACCTGGCTTAGGTAAATCCCAACCCCCTCCTCCTATGCAGGCTAGCAGTAGACATCCTTTGAAGGGCAAAACCCAACCTCAGGTAGCTGAGAAGGGGAGACCAGCAACTCCCGGATTAACACCACTATTGAGGAGGATAGTCAGGGCAAGGGGATGGAGAATCAGCCTGTCGCCTCTAACCCCTCCCCCCTCCATCGTCTTACTTGATGATTATGGACCTTATGGTCACCCTAAGAAGAAAACCCCTGTGCCCCTTGAAGGCCAAAGTAGGAGAAAAACCAAGACACAAACCTGGACTTACTAGTACTGCTCCATCTTCTACTCAGGTGCCCCCACCTCAGGCCCCTCTCCCACAGAAGATCCCCACCTCTGGTGATACCATCAATTCCCCCATCTTTCAGGCCCCTGCTTTAGGTAAGCCCAAGCAACCAGCCTGGGAGAGAGCTGCTAAGAGCAGTAGTAGCAAGCAGAGGGTCTCTAAAGCCCATTTTGAGAGGGAGCTCCATGACTTGGGGCAGATTGAGGCTCTCCCCAAGAAAAGAAAGAAGACTCCACTCACACCATCGGTGGGGAAGCGTCCCCTATGGTTACTTAATGTCTTCCATTCTCTTTTGAAACTATAAGGGGGCCCGCAAGAAGATTATGGGAACTACCTACCACCTCAATTGACCGACCTTTATTATTGGCTGTGGAGACCAGGATTGAGCAGATTTTTATGAGGGAGGTGGACAAGCTAGCTGGGAACAGCTGGCAATTTCTCTATCACCCTTCGGTGGGGAACTCTAGAGGTATGATTATCTTATGGCGGTAGGAGCTAGTTGATTTTCTTCCTCTTATCCTTTCAGACCAGTTGGTCTTGGGCAAGGTCAGCATGGCTGATAATTCCCAGTGGATGCTTGGTTGGGTGTATGCCAACAAAGCCTACCACTGTAGGAGAGTACTTTGGCAAAATATCAGAGATAGTGTGGATCTGCAGGTTCCAACTATCATTGGAGGAGACTTCAACCAGTATTCTAAAATGACAAGGGGAAGGTTTACCTATTCTCAGGCTGTGCAAGAGATGGAAGATTGCATGACTACTGCTGACTTGCATGACTTAGACTTCATTGGCCCAAGGTATACTTGGACTAATAACAAAGATGGGAGAAGCAAGATCTGGGTTCATCTTGATCGGGTTATGGTCAATTCTGTGGCTTCGAATAAACTCAGAGATACCAAGGTTCATCACTTACCTCGTATTGCCTCTGAGCAATGCCCACTGTTACATTCAGTTTCTCCTACTTCACATGAGCCACCACAGCGGTGGCTACATTTTGAGGACACTTGGTTGTCCTACCCGATGGCATGGAAACTTGTGTGGCAAAAGTGGAGCAAGGTCGACCACTTCTGGTACCGTGCAAAGGAAAAGCCGCATCAAGGCCCTCTTCCATTGGAGTAGATGCATGCTGAAGAACCTCCACCTACTCAAGGTGAAGCTGGAGTGGGACATTGTCACCCTTCAGACTGCAGACTATTCTGATGCTGGTCTCACTACGACACAGGATGGTGAGCTTCGCTCCAAAGTTGTTGAGATTAACTCAACTTTGGCTAGGCTCAACACTTTGTGGAAGTAGAGCGAAGACTAGATGGCTACAGCAGGGTGATGGTAACACACACTTCTTCTACACCGTTGCTTCTTCTCGACATCGCACCAACAGGGTCAGCAGTATTATGGCGGATGATGGGAGACTGGTGGATATCCCGGAGGTTATATCTGCGGCCTTTACCACTTTCTTTCAGAAGAAATGGGTTGAGGGCCTTCCTGACAACCCTTCTCTTCTCTGAGCGCGGTACCTTCTCACATCACTCCCCTTCTTGATGCTTCTGTGTCTAATGAAGAAGTTTGGGAGGCCCTGCACTCTATGGGGGCCAATCGAGCCCCGAGCCTGGATGGGATCACTTCATCCTTCTACAAACACTTTTGGAGATGTGTGAAGATCGACGTCATCGCTGCCATCCAGGAGTTCTTTGGTACCTCCCACATGGATGATTCGTGGAAGGAAACTCTCATTGTCCTGATTCCCAAGGTAGCTGGTGCTGATTCCCCCTCCAAGTACCAGCCAATCAGCTTATGTCAGATCATCTATAAGCTGATTATGAAGATCTTGGTGAACCGGTAGAAGCATCTTTTATCGGTCCTTATTTATGAAGAGCATGGAGCTTTTATCCCGCAATGGAACATTTCTCATCACTGCCTCCTTGCCCAAGAGATTTTCAACAAGTTCCAATATTCCACCTCTCAGGTTGGCTTTATGGCTATCAAGGTGGATATGGAGCAGGCCTATGATAGGATGCTTAACTCGAGCGATGTTATCTTTAATGGCTTTCCAAAGAAAGTTCAAAGAAATGGGTGATTCAAGAGTGTCACTCATCCTGTGTACCCATTTTGCTGAATGGCGTATGACTTAGTGGATTAGCGCTCATTGTGGCTTCCGACAGGGGTTTCCTCTCTCACCCTATCTCTTCATTCTGTGTACTAAGCTTCTTACACTAGCATTTAAGTAGAGGGGGCCCAACTTAGGCATGTCAGTGGTTACTGGAGGTACTTGCATCTCCAACCTTCTTTATGCTGATGACATACTGATTATTTCCCAGGCCTTGGTGGCACACGGCAAGCAAATCAAGGACATCCTTGATGATTACTGTGCTTGGATGGGTCAGCACATCAACTGTGCCAAGACGGCCATCCTGTTCAGCAAAGCAGCAAAAAGATGGAGGATGAACCGCATCACTAGGCTTATCGGGTTTAGGAAAGTCCAGGAGATGGACTACCTAGGCATTAAGCTAGTAATGCGAAAGTTGTACAGAAGGGATCACTCCTAGTTGATTCAGCGGGCCAAGGAGAAGATTACTGCCTGGGGGTCGCGGCACCTCTCACTGGCTGGTCGTGCTATGCTCATTTCTTCAGCTCTGATGATGGGGTCCAACTATCAGCTGACACATACTACTTTACCTATGAATGTGTTGCAGGAGATCGAGAAGATGTGCAAGTCCTTCCTTTGAGATAAGAGCTCTACCCAGAAGAGCATTCATTATGTGAAATGGGCCACCATTTGTACACCCAAGAGGATTGGTGGACTTGGGTTCCATTCTGCCACCACTTGGACGGGCCCTCTGAGGGCACGGCTAGCTTGGGATTTCTTACAGAAGCGGATTCTCTTCTCCACCACTGCCTACGGGAATGTTATGGGGATGATATCTGGAACAGCTCTCTGAGGCGGGGGGACTCCAAATCTTGGGTTGTTATCCTAAGTGGAGCTCAGAGCCTTCTACCTCTCATCCGGTGGAGGCTTGCTGACTGAGAACAAGGTACAGGTTCTTTCCCAAACTTGGCTGGCTGACACTCCACTTTCCAGGAGACCTACCTTCATTGATGCTGCTCCCCTTGAAGACCTCCGGGTGGGCTCCTTCATACAGCCGGACCGATCCTGGGACACTGCAAAATTGGATCTTCACTTTGGGCAAGATCTGGTGGACCAGATCAGAGGGGTGGTGTTGCACACTGACTTAGCGGCAGATGAGCCAGAGCTGATACATCTTCCTCTAAGCAAGTCCCTCACTGCACTTGCTTATGAGGCTCTCTTTCCACCCAGCGGTACTATCAGTCCGTGGCCTCAAAGGTTCCAATTGCATCCACAAGAAAAGCTCTTTGGTGTCTGAAAGGGGGTCAGTGCCAACGCTCACCCCGCCTGGAGAGGGGCGACGGAGGAAGTCCAATGCCCTTGGGGGTGCACTGAGGAGGAAGACTTGGAGCATATTCTCACGGATGCTCTCTTGTTGTCCCAGGGTTCTTTCATCTTGGGGATTTATTATGCCTTCCTTTACCAGTTCACAGGATCTCTTCAGGGCATTTGAGAGCACTACTAAGATAGACTTAGCTTGGGGAAAAGCCTACTGCTATGTGATATACTAGGTTTGGAGGACTCGGAACACTAAGACTCACGGCCGCCCACATGGAACCCCCAAGGTGCTTACAGCAAACATCTTGGAGGCATTCACCAACACCTCTGCCTCTCCATTTTGAGAGCAATGGGAGCTCCATCAGCTATATCGACTGTTTCCTCACTCTTCTTGGGCTCCCCCCCAGATGGCTAAAGGAAAATGTTGATGGTGCACTCCTACCCTCTGGCATGGCAGGTATCGGGGTGGTGATTAGGGATGATACTTGCAACCTCATCAAGGCAACTGGAATTCACCTCCAACATTATGATAGCACACAGGTTGAGTTGCAGGCAATGCTTGCAATTAGACAGCTTCTAGAGCCATGGATGTATGAATACAAAGGGCTGGTCTTGGAAGGAGACAACCACAGCGTGGTGACTTACTTACAGCAGACCATGCAGTAGAGTTACTGGACTGCACTACCAGAGACAGCACCAGATATTGGCTTCCTTAGAGACTTCCACCAGGTGATCTTTTCACACATTTGCAGGGACCGCAACCGCCTGGCAGATTACTATGCATGACTTGCTACTGAGTCAGACTTTTGTTGGCACTCTTATGATACTTGTATGTTTCCTCCTGCATTTATTGTTATTTTGGAGGATGATAGAGAGCATGTGCCTCCTGCTTAGCTTGTTTATTCTTTCCTTTGCACTTTTGTGCTAGTTGTAACTGTTTTTTATATATTAATGCAATTGCAACTTTCATGGAACCTCAAATTAGTTATATTATTTTGAAGTTTTCATGATTATCCATTAATTAAATAGCCTAATTAAGTAATTAATCACATTGGCGCCACGTGAAGGCTGACGCGGCACACGCTTTCCACGTGGCGCAACAGGAGTGGTCACTTAAGTTGTCACATCAAGGTGCGCGTCCGGACTACTGCTTTCCTCACTGCTCGATCAAGGATGGACCAGATCAAGCTCGTGGTTCTTAAGGGATTAAATTAGGGATCCTACGCATCTTGATCATGGCCATCCATCCAAAATGTGTGGATGGACGGCCCATGATCCATCTCTAAGCTTGCTTGCGGGAGATGGCCACCGTCCATATTTTGTGGCATGATCCAAGCTCAATTGAGCTCGGATTGAGCTCAAACTCAACCCACACCATCATCATGCAAAGGAGAAGACATCCAACGGCTAGTTTTACTTGAGATGAAAATCCACTTCACAAAAGACCACACACTCTCTATTCTAGGCTCGATTTTGATACATACCTCAGGAGGCTATCACCGGTGCTCGAATTCGTTGAGGTAGCTTCGTCTAGTAGAGATGAAGCTCTATTGAAAGTTTCAAGTCTTGGGATTGAGTAGATCTCTCTATGGACCAAGCTCACCTTCAATTGCTCACGGCCTTGATCAAAGTGCCCTCTCCCTTTCCTTGAGAACTTGGATGAAACTTGGAGTGAGTTCGATTGAGTCCTCTGAAGAAGCTTGCAAGAGGAATTGGTTTGATTTTATGTATTGGATGAGATGGATATTTGAGGGAGCTCCCTATTTTCATTTTAAGAGAAACCGAAAATGGAGAATTGGAAATGGGTTGAGGAAGCTTGGGGAGACTTGCAAATGCTTGCTCTGAGTTCCCTAAGCTCAATTGAGTGTGTGAATGTTAAATTGAGTGGAATTAGGGAGAGTATTTCACCCCATAGTTGAATCAGACGGCTGCAAGCTTCCTTTTCATTTTGATCCAATTCACCCTATTCAATGGGTTTGTTAGGCAGTTTAGAGTGTCACGGCATTCGATTTTGGGTGTGGAGTGGAGTAGTGAAACTCCCATGTGCTTGAAATGAGTGGAGGAAGGATTCCCAAGTGCCCATGTCAAGTGAGGTGGTCGGTTTTGACCTTGGGTTGGGTTTGGCTGACCCAAACCCATTGGGTCATGTGCACTATGTCTATTAGTGACCATTTGGTCCACTAAGAGAATGTCAAGTGTCCATGAAAAGGAATTGACCAAATTCCAAGTGGTTTGATTTTGGGTTACCCTATGGCCTAGGGGTAAAATGGTCATTTGGCTTGGATTTCAGTTTGAATATGTTTGGTATGATTGAAAAATGGGTTAGACCAAGTTTCAATGAATTTGGAGTTGATTTGATATGATTTGGCTCAAGTTGACCCATTTAGGTCAAAATGAGTCAACTTGGGTCAAATTGGGTCAAACCAAGGATTGGGTCAAGTTCATATGACCATTTGAAATATTTTGCATCATTGGCTTGGTTCAATTTGATTTAGGCAAAATTTTTAAAATAAGCATGCTTAAAACTTTAATTAGCAGATTAGGCATATTTTTAAGAAAATTTAAAATATAAGCCGCTTAGCGAGGCGGTGATCAGATCAGATACGCCACGCCTGCTAAAAGCGACCGCCAAAAAAATTTTAAAAAAAATTGAACGGAAATTGCATAATAGGTTTATTTGATTCGTGTATTTGCATCAATTTTAATTTTAATTTTTTAATATCTAATTTTAAAAAAAAAATAAAATATAAAATAATAATTTTGAAAAAGTTGAAGTACCTAAAAAAATAATTGCAGAATTATTTATAGGTTTATTTGATTGGGATATTTGTAATTTCTGTAATTTTTATTTTATTTTTTTAATTTCTAATTTTAAAAAAATAAAAATAATAATTTTGAAAAAGTTGAGTACCTCTAAGAATTATTTATAAGTTTATTTGATGGGCGTATTATATTTACTTGTAATTTTAATTTGTATTTTTTTAATATTTAATTTTAAGAAAATAAAATACAAATTAATAATTTTGAAAAAGTTGAAGTACCTCAAAAAAAATTAGATATTAAAAATTAGATATTAAAAATTATTAATTTGTATTTTATTTTCTTAAAATTAGATATTAAAAAAATTAAAATTAAAATTACAATAAATTATAAATACTACCGATGAAATAAACCTATAAATAGTTCTGCAATTATTTTTTTGAGTTAATTCAACTTTTTCAAAATTATTATTTTATATTTTATTTTTTTAAAATTAGAAATTAAAAAAAATTAAAATAAAAATTACAGTAAATTACAAATATTCCAATCAAATAAACCTATAAATAATTCTGCAATTATTTTTTTAGGTACTTCAATTTTTTCAAAATTATTATTTTATATTTTATTTTTTTTAAAATTAGATATTAAAAAAATTAAAATTACAATAAATTGCACACCAATCAAATAAACCTATTCGCAATTTCGTTGAATTTTTTAAAAAAAAAATTTTTGTCGCTTGGTTTAATGGGCCGACTGCAGATACAGTCAAGACTAACGCCTGCTAAATTTAATTATGCTTATTTTTAAATTTTCTTAAAGATATGCCTAATCCGCTAATTAAAGTTTTAAGCATGCTTATTTTAAAAATTTTGCCTTTGATTTATATTTGAATTTGGTTCATTTGATTTCATTTAGGTCAAATGGGTCAAGTTGACCAATTTGACCCATTTGACCTATTTGGATTAGGTTATAGGTTGGTTTATGTTTGGTTGATCATTTGAAATGGATTGGTATCTTTTTTCCAATCAATTTGGTTTATATTTAGATTTGGCTCAATTTGACATTTTAGGTCAAGTTAGGTTCAAGGTCAATTGGGCTAGGTTGGGTCTAGTTGGCCAATTGGGGCTTTGGTCAAGTTCAACAATCATTTTGGAATGAACTTGACCCATTAATTTCAATCAATTTGACTTAGATCAAGTTTTAACACATTTTTACTTTTTAGATCGAGTTGGGACAACTTGGGTCAACTGGCCAATTGGGCTAGGTTAGGCTCAAATGATGACTTGGTCAAGTTCAAACATTGATCATGAATGAGTTTTGATCAATGGTTTCAATCAATTTGACCTATGGCGGATTTTGGCTTGTTTAGGTTTCATTTTGGTTAAGTGTTGACTTGGTCAACCCTTAGGTTTGACTTAGTTTGACCCAATTTGAGTGATTGATCATCTCATAATGATAGTTGCTCACAATGTGAGGTTTAGTTGGGCTTAGTTCAATCCAATTTGGATAGGATTAGAATTTGGCTCATAAAGGGTACTTTAGGTCACTTTGGATCAAGTGAGTCTAAGTGGGTCAAAATGGCTTGGTCAAAGTTTGATTTGAGTTTGATTGAACTCATATATGGACTTATGATTGAAATATAAATCCATTTACAAGTGGTTTGAAGTCAAATGAGTTTTGATTCATTTGACAATTTCAAGTTCAAAAGGGTGAACATGAGTTTGACTTGGATTTGATTTTTGAATTTAGTTTTGGTTTAATGATTGAAGTTTGCATTTATATTTGGATTCATGATTGAAGAATTGATTGAATCATGAAGAAAAATCAAGAGTTTGGCTTGATTTGAGTTTGATTTGGCTAAGTTCAAGATTTTGACTTGAAAGGCTTAAGTTGGATTTTGATTGAATTTGAGTTTGAGTTTTGAATTAGTTTTGGTTTGATGTTTAAAGTTTATATTTATATTTGGATTTATGATTGTAAGATGAAGAAAAATCAAGAGTTTGACTTGATTTGAATTTAATTTGGCTAAGTTCAAGATTTTGACTTGAAAGGCTTAGGTTGAATTTTGGTTGAATTTGGATTTGATTTTTGAATTAATTTTTGGATATTTGAATTTATATTTTATTTATATTTGTGAATAAAAATGAGAATATAAATGGGTTACGAGAAAATTCCTTGAGTTTGAATTGATTTCAATTTGATTTAGGCTAAGTCCATAAGATAGAATCAAAGGACTTAGGAAATATTTTGGAGTTTGGAATCCAATCATGGGCTTCTATCATAAGTTTCAATTATTTGGAATTGATTTATGATTTGAGAAAATCCATTGAATTGGTTCAAGGTTTGAGTTAGAGTTGGAGTTGATCTGAGTTTAGAGAAAATCAATCAAGTTGTGAATTGATTTGAGTTTGACTATAGGATAGACAAATTTTCCTAACACTCCTAAGGCATGACTTATTCTTATGGCTAATTTTTCTAAGTCTCTAGGGTTAAGTTGAGTGTTCACCTAATCACTAGAAATATCTTATGACTAAGAAGACTCTTAGTGTCTAAGAAAAATCCTATGTCTAAGATGAAGGGGTTGAGAGCTCATTCTAAAAAAGAGGTTAACAATATTCAACAATCTCAAATTCAAAATTCTTAAACTATAAATCTAGATTTAATCCTCTATTATTAAATTAATAGAGTCGACGGAATCTTGAACAATAAACTAAATGTCCAAGCAGAGTTGATTGAAGATATTAGCTAGAGGGGTCATTATTATCAAAATATTCAAGATATTTATATTTGACAATTTCAAATTCAAAATTCTTAAATATAAATCTAGATTTGATCCTCTATTATTAAATTAATAGAGTCGACGGGATCTAGAATAATAAACTAAATGACCAAGCAGGTTTATTTACCCTAATGATTGTGTTGATTGAAGATATCAACCAGAGGGATCAATATTATCAAAATATTTAAGATATTTATATTCAATATTCTTAAATTCAAAATCCTTAAAGTATAAATCTAGATCTAATCCTCTACTATTAAATTAATAGAGTCGGTAGAATCAATAAATTAAATGACCAAGCAGATTTATTTTCCCTAATGATAGCTAAGTTGATTGAAGATATCAACTAGAGGGGTAACTATTATCAAAATATTTAAGATATTATATTCAATATTCTCAAATTTAAAATTCTCAAAATATAAATCTAGATCTGATCCTCTATTATTAAATTAATAGAGTTGACAGAATCTAAAATAATAAACTAAATGATCAATCATTCTTAAATACACCTGCATAGGCCCCGACACTATACTGAATGCATGAATTTAATATATGGGGATGTTGCGCGGGTGATTCCTCGATTTGGTCTTACGACCAAGTTCGTGTTAACAAAACCTAAAAATTCAATGATAATATTATAAAATTTTCAACTTAGTAAAATCTAAGAAGTTAATTATGTCATATAATTACAAAAAATAACCTAAACTTATTGACACGGCTTCCCAAGTGAAAAGTCTCAAACATGATCCTCTACGCTTAAGCTAGAGTTGACAAGATTTAGATGATTATAAATTTTGAAAATTTAAACCGATCCTCTATAAAAAAATAAAAAAAATACAAAAATAAAAAGAGGTAGAGTTGACATGGTCTATTAGTCAACAATAGTCATGCGATCAAAAGGCTGTCACTATTAAGGTTTAAATGATCAATCTTTATATATTCAAATTCAAATCAATTATAAAATGATCAAGTATTTAAATAAAAAATAAAAAATATAAATTAAATGAAATTAATTATTTAAATTTAAAGTAAAATCTATCCACATATTTGCAATCGTTTGTTGAGGGTGACAAATTAAGAAAACTTTTGCTCACAAAGAGCTAATGTCAAGTCAAATACATAACTATTTTCACACTCAAATAATCTTACCCCCATAAGAACATGGTTCATGTCCTCTGTCCACGTGATTTTGTCGTAAAATAGCATCACATGAATTGCGGTTACGACCAAAGCCCTCTGATCCGGTGGCTTGTCGCAAAATGACATCACTAAATTATGGTCACGGTCGCAGCCCGTATGTTCCCCAATGGCTTTGCTCTTTGAGCTGTGAACTATAGAATACATTTGATTTAGCAAAAAGCCCTATGTTAGCTAAGATGGACTTAAACTTGTCTCCTTAGATAAACATCACCCCAAGTCTACAAAGATTATTTGGATGATACAACACATGGATATTGACAAGGATCCTTCGATCAGATTGGGTCGACTACCTCCTTTGATTATGTAGACTAAGAACCATACGGGATGACGGAACCATGGGATCTTGATCGGGCGCGTCATTATTCCCTCAACCTTCCGCTTTAAATTAAAGTGATGAATTTCATAAATTCATAATTTTACACTCAACATGCTACTACTATACGCTACGCATTTAGCAATCTAACAACTAGTCTTAACCAAAAGTTCTCTTTCAACATTGAGAGGAGTAAATAACTATAGGTATTTGCGCCTATAGGAAACATGGAACTAGATCTTAAGTCCTCACAAATTGAGGGCAAAATCTCTGGGCAGTGTCTTATCTACTATTTCATCTTCCTTCTGAAAGTTTGACCGACATTTAAATCATACTCTCTTCATCTAGAGGACGATGGCGAATTTTTGGAGCCCACATTGGTATCACATAAATACATTAACATATGCATTTAGGTATGAAATAGTAATGATAAATATATGCATTTATATGTATTACAAGTGGTCTACAATATCAAAAAAGTTCATATATATATATATATATATATATATATATATATATATATATATATATATATATATATATATATATATATATATATATATATATAGTACATATAAGACATTCATAGAACAACTCATCCAAATAAGATAGCGTTGATCACAATTCAAGAAGAAAAATAATAAAATAATTAGCCTAAACCTTTCAGCGAGCTATGTTAGAACTAATCTAGTTAAAGAACCTCAAATTAACATGTGGATAAATGACTATGAATACTACAATGCCGGCAATTTAGAATCAAATCATCTATAATGAGGTTTTAAGAACATACGTTTACTTAGTGCAGTTAATTATGAATATCATTTCAATATGGTCACAAAAGCTCATTGATATGGGACCGTCGGTGAGAATTGGGTCTGGTTCAGTGAGTTGACTCACTCCGAGTGGAATGAACCCGAAGTTAAGTAATAGTGGAGATTATTGCCTCGAACCGTTGGATTGCCTATTTCCGTTGGATCTAGCACTTGATTGTGTTTTTGAGCCAATCGCCTGATTTGTTTAGTTCTTTCTCCGCCTCTTGATCCAGGTTGATTGCACGGTTCTTGATTTCCTTTCTTCCATTAGATCTCGTTAGTGGGTTACAGGTGTCATTAGCCGGAGAGATTGATGCTTCTTCTCGAGTGCCCGATGATTAGTGGGATCCAGGTGTTACGAGCATTGCCGTCTGATGAATCTTCTTGGTGAAACTTCCTTTTTGAAAGGGGAAAAGGCGCAGGGGTTAGGTAAATCGGCTATTCGAGCAGCCGTCACTCAAGAGAGAGAGCCGGGGAAAGAAGAGAGAGCCTGAGGGGAGATGCCGGAGTTTCTGTCGGAGAAATGAGTTTTCCGATGAAGGAAAAAAGCCGTGAGGAGGAAGGAGAAGGGGATCTAGTGAGGAGAGTAGTTTGTCAAAATGTTTTCTTCCCTTTATTGGGATATCTTCCTTCTATTTATAGTTTTCTTTTCTTCATATATCCCAGATCTAGACCTTCTATACATGCTAACGGTTTTTACACTATTAATCTTGCTTATTCGAAGTTAGGTAATGCGTAATGTTACTACTCTTCTTGGTTTCTTGATTTTATGTCTTGTTCCTTTGGTAGTTAATTCTTATGGTTTTATTTACTGTGAGGCTCAAAATAGTTTTGTTGATCTCTTTGTTCGAGTTGTCTCCAGTCTTGTATTATTAAAGTTTGTATATTTTTTTTGGATTTTGATAACAGGATCTTCCTTATTCACCGATCTCTGTTGTAAAACTGTTATTCTGGTTTTTATTCAGTAAATATTTCAATGTGTATGTTGTATTTTGGGAATATTTGTTGAAATATTTTAGCCAACTTGGCCTTCCTTTTTGTTTCTTGTTAATTTGGGGATATGGATTCATATCATTACTCTCCCCATATCATTGTCCTCAAGGTCAAAGTCAAAAAATACTTCCTTTATTTCTTCCTCTAACACCCAGGAAGCCTCTGTAGCTAGAAGTCCCTCCCATTGTATTAAGACTTCTTTAATTTGATGATCTCCTTGTTGTATTGTTCTGTGATCTAAAACTTTCATAGGCCTGACTAACATCTTCCCATCTCTGAACTGAGTTGCTAATTTTGCTGGGTGGTTTTTACTGATGTAGATGTAGGATCATATCCCCTTTGTAGTACTGGTTTCTACCTCTGTATTGGTAGCTGTGTTACAATTATATAGTCCAATTGTAGTTGTAGGTCTGGCAAACCTATCTGAAAATGATTCATCATTTGTATATGATTATATGAGACTTCTATTTGTCCATCTATTTGAGGTCGGAAAGGACCTTGTGCCAAACTGACTTATTACTATGGAATATCTTATTTGAAGCTATGCTCTATGGTATTCTATGTAGTTTGGATATAAAAAGAGAAAAATATGAATTATAAGTGGTCAACTAATGGAAGGCTAATAATTATGCATACTTTAGATAGTCTTTCTTATCTTGGATTGAATAGCTGATAATTGAAGCTTATTTATGATAGTTCTTCTTGTACATATTATTTTTCTATTCGAGTATCTTGCCGTAGTTGATACTCTTGGTCATCATTTACCATCATTAAGGAAAATAATTTGGATTGACATAGATGTCCTCTATGATATTTTTCATCACGCTTGAAGACGCCCTTTCTTTCTTCTTTCTTCCAACTATGTAGCTGTCAAAGTCTAAATTGGTATTGTCTGTTTAATGTGACTGTTGTTGTGTTGAGTGGTATTTGTGGGAGTAGGCAGTAGGGGTGATTGATATATCTATGATTATTTTGCTGGTGGAGCTTGGTTGACTCTTTGATTTCTGGTCATGACAATTTCATCAGCTAGTCTATCTTCCATTAGCTTAGCTAATTGAAAGGCCTGCTGAAGGAAATTGGGTTGTAAGGCTCTTACTTCCCTCTTAATATCATGTCTTAGCCCTGATTCAAAACAGCTTTGTAGAAATTCAGGTGGAATACCTGAAATTTGATTAGCTAGTTCTTCAAATTCATTGTAGAAATTTTGAACTGTTGTTTTCTGTTGTAGCTTAGCTAATTCTCCTCTCAAATCTCTGTATAGAGATGGACCAAATCTTTGAATGATCTGTTCTTTGAACTGTGTCCATGAATGCAATTATTTATTTAGGTGCATCTATTGATACCAGCTTATTGTAGGTCCATCCATGTATACTGAGGCAATTAAGAATTTCTAGTCCTCTGATAAGCTATAATATTGAAAGAATTGGTCCTGGTGTACCAACCTCCGATTTTCTCCATTAAACCTTGGCATATATACCTTAACAGTCTAATGTTTTGTGTGTGTTGTCTATTTGGAATAGAATTTGTAGCGGTACATACCGTGATTGTTATTGGTCTTGATAATTGTTATCCAATTTTTCTTCTATGGTCGATCTCTTGAAGCTTCATTTAATATTATAGTGATGGAAGACATTTGCTCATCTATTTTATTGAGTCTTGTCACACATTCTTCTAATGTCTTGGTTGTGTGTCTTGTTCCTTCTGCCATTGCTGGTTATGGTAATCAACAAGAGCACCAATGATATGTGTCTGATGAGAATTGTCCGGTCTGAGTTGACTCACTCGAGTGGAATGAACCCCGAAGTTAAGTAATCAATGGAGATTATCTGCGCCTTCAACCGATTGCCTATTTCTCTTGGTTGTTAGATCTAGCACTTGGATTGTGTTTTTTTTTTTTTGAGCTGCACCTTGAATCGTCTGATTTGTTTAGTTCTTTTTCTCGCCTTGATGCTTTCGATTGCTTCTTGATTTCCTTTCTTCGTTAGATCTGTTAGTGGGTTACAGTGTCATTAGAGAGATTGATGCTTCTTCCATCGAGGAGCATCGATCGATTAGTGGGATCCGTTGCATTCATCCGATGAATCTTCTTGGTGAAACTTCCTTTCCAAAGGGGAAAAGGCCAGGGTTAGATAATCTATTATTCGAGTACCGCCGCAGAGAGAGCGGGAAAGAAGAGAGAGCGAGGGAGATGGAGTTTTGCCTGATAAATGAGTTTTCGTGAAGGAAAATCGATGAAGGGAGGAGGAAGGAGAAGGGGATAAGCTAGTGAGGAGAGTAGTTTCTTGTCAAAATGTTTTTCTTCCCTTTATGTTGGGATTTCTTCCTTCTATTTATAGTTTTCTTTTCTTCATATATCCTAGATCTAGACCTTCTATACATGCACCGCACATACTCATATTAATCTTGCTTCGTCATTCTGAAGTTGAGGTACGGCAATCTGCTACTACTCTTCTTGGTTTCTTGATTTTATGTCTTCCTGCCTTTTGGTAGTTAATTCTGTTATGGTTTTATTTACTTTCAGGGAGGCTCTGAAAATAGTTTTTTTTTAACTATTTTTATTTTGAGTTGTCTCCTGAGTCTTGTATTATTAAAGTTTGCATATTTTTTTTTGGACTTTGATAGCTGCTGTTGTAGATCTTCCTTATTCCTACTGATCTCTGTTGTTATAAAACTGCTATTCCGCTTGGTTTTATTCTCAGAATATTTTGGTCCAATGTGTAATTAGACTTTCTGTTGATGTTGTATTTTGGGAATATTTGTGAAATCTTTTAGTCAACTTGGCCTTCTTCTGTCCCTTTTATTTCTGTTGTTAATTTGAGGATATGGATTCATATCACTCATACACAATTAATTACCTATTGAAAAGACAATGATGTTATACTGCCATCCAAGGGTTGGGATGCATCTTCTTATGAAGTGAACATCACTTGAAGGAATTGATTATATGGTGTACAGATTTCGATCTGCATATGATTACAAGAAGAGAGGAAATCAAAGAAGTAAGATTGTTATCATTTAGAAAAAACAACAGCAAAAAATAATCATGCTAATTACTATGGCAATCTAATCATTGTCCTGCACACTTGAGTTTACGTTTCTCCCACTTTCGCCTAAATTTACCGCTTTATGGGTGTTCATGTCTCAGATACAATGAAGTTAAAGCATGAGATCATAAAAAAATAATCTTCTCATACATATGGCCACATCCTCAAAAGACTATAAAGTATATCAAAATCAACCAAAATTAGAGAAACAACTAACGTCAGCTTAAACATTTCCAATAACCACGGCGTGCATGAAGGAATAAAAAAAATAACAAAAAAAGAAGAAAAAAAATTGCTAGGAGAAGCATGGCGTACCAAGAAAAATGAAGACCCCTACGTGATAATGCGCAACCGGCCACTTATTCTGATACGGCCTAATTTCTGTAATTGAGTGAGGCTTGAGAGAATGGATCTGATCCGTGTTAAATTCGGGTCTGGTTTGGTTTGAGTGAGGTTCAATGAGTTGACTCACTGAGTATTGGAACCCTACCGAAGTTACAATACAATGGGAAATAGATCGATGCGCGCTGATGCGATGCGTTGTAACTTGGTCTAGATCCGATCACCGATCGAAAGTGTCTTTGAGCTTGAGCTTGAGCCGTCAGATGCTAGATGATTCCCCGTGACCCTTGGATGTGTTTCTTGATCATGCGGTTCTAATATTCTAATGGCTCGAGGATTATAGTGTCGACGAGGATGATGAAGTGAGGAAAATGGCCGCCGATGCTAAGGAGCGCCGTGGGATTAGACTCCGCTTGATGAAGCTTCCCAAGAAGCCAATGGGAACCATGTACCGCCTAGCAACATTCTCATTCTTTTGAGATCTAGAGAGCTGGAGAAGATGGGTCCTGAGGGAGAGAGAGAGTGCTTCACCCACCGTAGGGAGGATTCACCACGCCTACCGTGGGAAATGTCCAAGGAGGATGGAGGAAGGGAGACAAGAGAGGAAGAAGGCTGCTAGAGACAGGAGGAGTTTCTTGAGATAAAGTTTTTCCCATCTCTTGTCTTGCTCTCATCCCTATTTATAGTTTTTTGATGTTCTTCCTCTATCTTCTATGATTCATAACTCACTCATATGCTGCTAATTATCCGCTTTTGTCTAATAATATCGGGGATCTTCTTGATGCTTGTAGTCGCTTATCGTTAAATTTTGTATCGTCGTATTTTCTCGCCGATTCTTTGAGAGCTTTTATTGTTCTAGTAATTATTGTTAACTTGTTTTGTAATACTTTTCTATTTTATTTCTTTATTCCTCTCTGTTCTGAGGTTATAATTTATTCTTTGTTTTATAATTTCTCCATACTCATGAAATCCTTTAGCCAATCCGCCTTCTTCTCTTGTGTGTGTTTGGGATATGGGTTCACATCATTACTCCTCCCCACCTCGACCTTGTCCTCAAGGTAAAAATCAAAAAACTTCTTCTATTTCTTTCTCTACCCAAGAGGCATCTGCTTCAGCCCTTCCCATCAGATAGACTTCCTTGATCTGTTGATCTCCCCTTAGTGTAGTTCTGTGGTCCAACACTTTGATAGGTTTAATAAGCATTTGTCCTTCTCTGAAGTGGTTTGATAATTGTGGATGTGAAGTCTTGTCGTATGGTTTTAATCTGATATATGAAATACATTATGTATTCTTGTTGTTGCAGTAATTGATTTTATAAGCCACGTGTCCTATTTTCTAGTACTTTAAAAGGCCCATAATATCTCCTTTGTAATTTGGTGTATTGATTCCCGCCACTTAAGTCTGCCTATATGTATCTTGACTAATACTAAGTCATTGAGTTTTAATTTCTCTTCTATGCTTACCCATTTATTTCATTCTGCTTTTGTGCTTGTTGTAGATTGGTTTTCATTTGGTGTAAAGATCCGGTCTCTCGCTGTAAATGCCTTTCTACTTCGTGTTGGATGTTGTCTCATTGTGAGGTATTACAGGAGGGGGAAGTCTGCCATATATAATTTGAAAAGGGGTCTTCTTTGTTGATGTGTTGATTGAAGTATTATATGAGAATTCTGCCCATGGTAGGAATTGTAACCATACCTTAGGTGTGTCCAAAACAAAGCTCCTTAGATATTGTTCTAGGATTCTGTTAGTTACCTCTGTTTGTCCATCTGTCTGAGGATGGTAAGCACTACTGTGTTTTAAAGTAGTCCCACTTAATCTGAACAATTCTTGCCAGAAATTGCTCATAAACAAAGGGTCTCTGTCTGACACTATTCCTTGTGGAATACCATGGAGCTTAACAATGTCTGTGATAAAAATGAGCTATATAAACGAAAAATTATTTGGGAGGGTCAAAAAAATGGGCATATTTTGATACCATCCACCACTACTAAGATGGTTGTTTTATTATGAGACTTGGGTAAACCAAGAATGAAATCCATTGTTACCTCCTCCCATATGTCTTGTGGTATGGGTAATGGTAGTAACCTCCGGCCTCTGTATCATTTTCTTGACTGGGCAAGTGTTGATACAAAATGTTTAATTTCCTTTTCATGTGTTTCCAATAGAATTGTTGAGTGACTCCGAGTCTTCCTGATGCCTCCATGCCCTCCTATTGGTGTTGAATGAAGCTCTTATGATTTTGTTTTTTGAGTTCTAATCCTTTGCTATGATAATTCTCTTTGAATTGAGCCCTTTACAAGTCTCAGATTTAGGAATAATTCGATTTTAGAAATTTTCTTGTATAATTCTTGTAATTCCCTACTTTTTTTGTCTCCTCTGTGATTTGTTGCATAAGACTATTGTTTTGTTGAGTATATATTGATAGGTTGGATGATATTAAGGATTCTGTTTGATCTTCAGTAGAGTTGTCTTCTGTTTTAAATATTTTTCTGGACAGTGCATCAGCTGCTTTGTTTGTAATGCCTAGTTTATATTCAATAGTATAATCATATCCTAGTAATTTTATCAAAACCTTGTCGTGTATTTGAATTGTTTGTCGATTAGTTCTCTTATGCTTTTTGATCGCTCGATAGTAAATTTATTGCCCAAGTATTGTCTCCATCTTGCAACTCCAATTATAAAGATACAATTCTGCAGATATGTTGATTCTTTCCTTAAGGTCGGTGAAAGTTGTTTACCAAGTAAGCAATAGGATGATTGTGTTGTATGAGAACACTCCTTGTGTGCATCTGCTTCAATGATAAAGGGTCGATCAAAGTTTGATATGCTAACACCGGTAATCATGTCATTGCTTGTTTTAATTTGATAAAAGCTGTTGTTGCCTCTTCTGTCCAGTGAAACTGTTGTTTGGCTAACAAAGAGGTTAGGGAAGAAGCAATTGTTGCATAATTTTTGACAAATTTTCTGTAATAGCCAGTTAAACCCAAAAAACCTCTCAATTCTTTGACTGAAGTAGGTAACAGCCATGCTTACACTGCTTGAATTTTCTTGGGATCCACTTCTATGCCTTGTGCAGATAAAATATGTCCTAAATACTCAATTTTATCTTGTACAAATGAGCATTTGGAAGGTTTAATAAACATTGAATGTCGTTTGAGTTGTTTCAAAGACTTTGAGATGATATTGGTGTAACTCCAAGGTCTTATCAGAATGAGAATGTCATCAAAAAACACTAAGACAAACTTTCTTAGAATGGTTTAAGGACGCATTCATCAAAGCTTGAAATGTTGGTGCATTTGTGAGTCCAAAAGGCATAGCCAAAAACTCATAGTGTCCTTCATGAGTTCTAAAAGTCGCTTTTATAAATGTCCTCCTTGCCATTCTTATCTGATAACCCGACCTTAGTCCGCTTAGAAAATAATGTAGCTCCATATAATTCATCCATGAGTTCTTCAGAGTTGGAATAGAAATCCGTATAGGACTTTATTGAGGCTCAAATCTATACAAAACCTCCATATGCCATCCTTCTTTTTGATTAATAATGCTGGGGAAGAGAAAGGGCTGATACTTTCTCTGATTATGCCACTTTCCAACATTTCTTTGATTAACTTTTCAATTTCGCCGATAATGTGGATACTGTAATTTTAACTCTCACAGTTCCGTGTTGCATGGATTTGATGGTCTATATTCCTTCTTGAGGTAATCCTGCTGGCTTTGAAATAACTCCGGTAAGTGCTTAATATTCTTTGTATTCCTCAAGGAAATTTATTGAATTCTATTATGAGGAATCTATTTCCTCCGTATTTGACTCATCTGGAAGCAAGATATTATTTCTTTCTGTTGCCGCAACTTAGTGAACTGATGAAGAGAATTTCCCAATCGTTGCCAGATTTCTCAAATGCACTAATCATTAAGGTAGAATTTCATTGTCGCCTTCTTATAATCAAATATACATTCACCCAACCGTTTCTAACCATTGAACCCCAAAACTATATCTCGCTTCCTTGCATGGGTAAATGATAGCAATCATAAAAGTATTGCCTTGTAGTTGAATAGGAGATTAGAACATATGCCCCAATATTTTAAAGTTTCCCATTGCACTAACACTTGAAAGAGATGGAGTTACTTGAAATCAATAAATTTTGCTAATTTTGATTGAATGAAATTGTGAGTGGATCCACTGTCAATCAAAACTTATACTTTTTTATTACCAATTAAACCTTGTAATCTCAAGGTTCTAGGATTAGATTGACCTGTAAATGCATTGAGGCTGATTTCAGGAAATTCTTCTTGTATATTTTGTAATTCGTGTTCGTTCTTGTTGTAAATACCGGTCCGATCCTCATTGATCACTAGAGTAAACATATTTTGATTTACAAATGTCCTCGTGATACTTCTCATCACATTAAAGCATAATCCCTTCTTCCTTCTTTCATCTAGTTGTTGGAGTCGGCTCGGATGGGAATGTTTTGTTTATCGAGCATCACATTGTTTTGGTTGATTGCTGGAATTATTGGTGAGGTGTTGGCAAAGGTGGTTGATAGCTTTGATTTTATTTATTTTGTTGAGCTTGGTATGCTCTCAGTAGTTTCTTGGCATTGTTAACTCATCAGCCTGCCCCTCCATCGCTTTAGCTAACTGAAGGCTTGTAGGGAGCTAGTCGCAATGCTCTTACTTCCCTTTTATATCTGTCTTAAACCGATAAAATGTAAGAATTCGTGGAATACAAACTGATCAATTCCTCAAACTCATTATAAAATTGTTGTACTGTATTTTTCTGTTGTAATTTAGCAAGTTCACCCCTTAAATCTCTGTACAAAGATGGGCCAAATCTTTGAATAACTTGCTCTTTAAATTGTGTCCATGAGTGAAGTCGCTTATTAAGATGCATCCACCGATGCCTTAATGTCCATCCATCCATATGCATGCAATTAAGAACTTCTGATCTTCAGATAGGCTATAGTATTGAAAAAATTGATCTGCCTTAAATAGCCAACCCCTTGGGTTGTCACCATTGAATCTTGGCATATCAACTTTGACTGGTCTAGCTGTTTGAAATTGAGATCTAGAATGATTAGGAAATTCTGGTTGGTATGAGTTACATACCTGTGATTGTTGCTGATCTTGAGAGGACTTATCAAGTTTCTCTATCAATCTTCCTGATACTTCATTTAGTATTAGAGTAATGGATTGCATTTGCTCATCATTTTGTTCACTGCTTACACATTCATCAATAGTTTTCCGTCTTGTGCCATCCGCCATTGTTTGAGTGGTAATCAACGAGCACCAATGATACGCCCAATCGTAATTGAGTGAGGCTTGAGAGAATGGATCCGATCCGTTAAATTCGTCCGGTTTGGTTTGAGTGAGGTTCAATGAGTTGACTCATCGAGTAAACCCTACCGAAGTTACAACCGGGAAATAGATCGGATGCTCGAGCCGTTAGATGATGCGTGTAACTTGGTCGCTAGATCCGATCACGGATCGAAAGTGTCTTTGAGCTTGAGCCGTCGCCGATTGATGATTCGCGTGACCCTTGGATGTGTTTCGATCACGTGTTCTAATATTCTAATGGCGAGTGGATTACGTCGACGGCTGGGAGGATGATGAAGCCGAGGAAAATGGCCCGATCGCGTAAGGAGCCGCGGATTAGATCTCTACCGCTTGATGAAGCTTACAAGAAACCACTGCTTGAATGGGAACGACGCTAGTCTAGCCATTCATTTTGAGTTCTTGAGATCCAGAGAGAGCTCTGGAGAAGATGGGTCTGGAGGGAGAGAGAGAGCCGGTGCTTCACCGGTCGTAGGGAGGATTCCAGCTACCTCTACCGTGGGAAATGTCCAAGGAGGATGGAGGAAGCTTGAGACAGAGGAAGAGGAAGAAGGCAGAGAGGGAGGAGTTTCTTGAGATAAAGTTTTTCCCATCTCTGCTTTCGCTCATCCCTATTTATAATTTTCGATGTTCTTAATAGCTATCTTCTATGATTCTCTAACTCAATTCGTATGCTGCTAATTATCTGCTTTTGTCTAACTCAATATCGTTGGGGATCTTCTTGATGCCAGCTGCTTATCGTCAACTCAGATCTGGGTATTTTCTCGCTTCTTTGAGAGCTTTTATTATTCTAGCTGGAATTATTGTTAACTTGTTTTGTAATACTTTTCTATTTTATTTCTTTATTACTCTCTGTTCTGAGGTTGTAATTTATTATTTGTTTTATAATTTTTCCATACTCATGAAATCCTTTAGCCAATCCGGCCTTCTTCTATTTTTTGTGTGTCTGTTGTTGGCTTGGGGATATGGGTTCATATCATATTCGCCAACCGCAACATTTTCTTTCGAGTATACTATCTCGGATTCACTGGAATCGTTCATCCGACTGGAGATAACGCCCAAAATCCTCGTCGACTCCTATGAGAAGGAATCCATAGATTATGAAAACGCTTAAATAACAGCAAATTGGATCCTCTTGCTAGGGGTTCAAAAATAAGTAGACAAAGAAATGCCGTATAGTTTCTACCTGGTGCTGCAATGCAGTGCAGTCGAAATCATCGGAGAGACCGTGCAGATCCACCTCCTGCATTGCCGGAGAAATTTGACGGGAAGAAGCTCAGAGGATTGGATTCTAGATAGAACAAGAGGGAGCTCTGGAAGCCTTCGGGGCAGTTTGGGTGCAGGATTTGAGCAGGATTTAAGCCGGATTTAACTTAAATGACAAGTTAAAAATCAGAGGCTTTGTGTAATCCACTAAAGCCGCTTTCGCGTGGTTAAATTCGGATTTACTAAATTCTGTTCGTCGACGGATTTAGACAAGCAGAAGAGCGCGAAGGAAGGTGGCAGGAAAGACGATGGTTACCTTCGCGACGTCTCCCTTCTCCTTTTCTCCTTTTCGGGCAGCAGCGGAGCTGAAGGGGTAGAGAGATGGGGGTTCCGAACGCCGAAATCCCTCCAATCCCTTCTCTTTTCCGGGTTATCTTTATTTTGATTTATTTTTAATTTATTTTAAAATTATTTAGATAATGATTAATTAATAGTTTTAAAATTAATAATTAATTTATATATTATATTATGATAATTATATTAAAATTTTGCCTGAAAATAAATATATTTTAATTAATTTAATTATGATTATATTATTTTAATGTAAAATAACTTAATAAAATTATTATTTACTTCACTTTTTATATTATTAATTAACTATGATTAATAATATTCTATTAAATAAATTAATATAAATAATTAATTATAATAATTAATATTACTTAACCATAATTATTCACTTAAACAAATTTAACTCAATAGAGATTATTATTTTAAATAATTTAATAAGTTATAAATTAAATATTAATTAGTCTAATTAAGATTCAAATATACTAAATAAATATAGTAAAATATACTTTTTAATATAATTTTTATTAAAATTGCATTTAATCTAACTAACTTAAATCCTGAGAATTTCACTGAATTTAATAGGATTTACTAAATAGTCTAAATTCTACTTGAATTAAAGTGAAATAAATGAAAGGTATTCCAAAAGAAATTTGAATTTATCGGCCCCGTCATGACTCATGACAACTATTGAAGTAACACGACTGATATTTTTTAAGGATATAACAAAAGTTTCTTTTCAATTAAAGTACATTCAATAAGGTTACGAATTATTTATAAAATTAGTGGTAATAAAATTTATTAAATTTACATCAAAATTAAGATCCCAAAATAATATACTTCATATATATACTTTATTATATCAATAAACATAAATACCATGAAAAACAATCTTTCTCTTTAAGAATATGATGCGTTTAAACATTATTAGAAAGAAACACAGCTTAAATAAATTGTATATTTTAAAAAAAATATATTTCAATTAAATACTCATCAAGAATGAATATTTGTAAGAAAAAACTAAGTAGATTTATGACTTTGCATTATTGTAGAATAAATTTACACAAATTGTCCCTCAAAATTTGCATATAATTATGAGTAGCCTCTAGAAGATCTTTTTTCAAGTTATACTTACGACCGAAAAAGTTGTTCTAAGCGTACTGTGCTACTATTATAGCGTGTTCTACGTTAGTTAACTAACGAAAGTAACACTAAACAAATATTTTAAGTTTCGATATAAATGAGCAAATACTTAATAATCATTTGTTCGATGTGTCAAATTAATTTAAATAAAAAATTATATTATATTATATTATTATTATTATTATTATTATTATTTATATATTATTATTATTATTATTACTATTTTATTATTATTTTTATTTATTACTATTATTTATTACTACTACTATTATTATTATTATTATTATTATTATTATTATTATATTATTATTATTATAATATATACATAAACATATTTACATATATCACTATATATTAAAAACTTTATATGAAAATATTCAAATTGAATCCTCCCTCATATTATTATCATTGTATTATTATTATTTAAATTTAACATAACAAACATTTCAAACTCGATATATAAACGAGCAGAACACAAACAAAATAAATTTTAAATGAGCCGAATACGAATAAGAATTATGTTCGCTCAAGCTTGACTCATTTACACCCCTAGTTATACTTAACAAATCCAACATGAAAAAAAAAAAAAACATAGAGTTGCATTAGATAGTAAAAAGTCAGCATAAAAATTGTCAGTTTACTAAAAACAACACATTTATGACCTAAATATAATGAAAAGCATGCAAGGGTTATTATTCACTATACATTACGGACAAAGGTGGGCTAACAAGTTTATTTTTGAAAATACAATTAAGATAAGAACTTAAAATATACATACTCTTATAAGTAAATTAATAAAATTAATAGATATTATGATTAAATATCTTATATATTCAAGATCTATGTGGGTTGGAGGGAATCACAGATAAATAACAATAGCTGAAGAGATTATATAACCAATCAGCAATAACTCAATGCGAACATTTGCTTCTAATTATAGTGACATATGTTAAAAGAACCATAAAATATGAATCTAGATTTTTTTGTACCAAACCAAAGTGTTCGACACCACAATGTGACGTTGTCATGTGATATGCACATTTTGTTATTAGGGCTGAGAAATTAGCTCGAAGATCGCATTTCGTTCGAAAGTCGACTAATTTCAATCGAGATCGGCTCAAAGAACGAATGATTTTCGAGCCGTAAATGTGGTTCGAATTTATCGAGCCGACCGAGCGAACCTATGGCTCCGGCTGATCGAAAACGGGCTCGCTGCCCGCCCGCCGGCAACAGCCCGAAACGTCGCCGTCCGATTAATTCGACGGGTGAGATTAATTCCCTAACGAGCCAAACGAGCCGGCTCGTTTGCATTTTCGAGTCGAACGAGCCGGCTCGTTTGCATTTCGAGCCGGTTCGTTTGGATTTCGAACCGCCGATGGATTTCGTCGTTTCCGCTGAGTCGGATCGAGCTCGAGCTCGATTCGATCCGACTGCTCGAACTAAACTTTCGAGCCACGATTTCGAGCCCAATATCGATGAGCCGATTTGAGACTATGGCTCGTTCAAATCGCTCAACACACCCCTATTTGTTATGAGCTTGTGCTTCATAGAAAACAAAGTGATGCGTAGAACTAGGACATCACTTCACTCCTAAAGCATGCTTTTAATAACAATTCCTTTAACTATCACTTCTAACTCCATATAAATCCACTTTGTTCGCTATCTTGACACCATATTGCTACTATAAAGGAAAGCATTTTCATAAACTAGCTTGCTTACATCATTGAGCATTCATCAATTCAATCTGTTCCTAAAATTCATTTCTCGTAAACATGTTGAAATGTTCATAAGGTGTTGAAAACAGTAATTATAATCTCACAAAGTTTCTAATCACAATGTTAGATTCTCATAATATCTGCATCTGCATCAACAATGATGTGAGCCAAGAATGATCAAAACAAAAATAAGTAACAACTTTCAATCGAAAACTTCATTTCGAGGACTTGTTTTTCACCAATCTATGCCCAACTCTCGTGAGAAGAAAAGTTCTTCAACATAGTGAATGACAGGACCAGAGGCCGTTATGTATTTCTGCATCTGAATTCTAGCTGATTCCTCTGTAACAAATAAACAGCGTAAGGCAATCAATCAAGATATAATCAACACAAACACGGACACATGTACATATGCATTATGCATATACACACAAATTACATTGAATAAGATAATTAAAACTCACCGTCTTCGTTCAACTTCCTTAAAAGTTGCGATTTTGAGGGTAGCGCATACATTCCTGCAGCAACTGCCTTCCTAATTGCCCACCCATGATACGGAGCAAAAACTTTGGAATAAGCTACAGATGCAGGATTCTTAAGAGAGTTCCCACTAAAATATAAAGGGAAAGGAAATTAACAATGACACAGAAAATGAAGATCAAAGCTCAGAACTTGTACTACTAGATTACTAATTAGAGTAATCATTACCTTACCCCCTAAATATTTAAGGTCAACTTCATTTTCAATGCACATGGTGTTATCCAGACCCCTTGATCTATATTTACAAGAAATGTATACTCTCCCATTCATTCCTGTTGAGTTTGCATGACATATTAAATCTATAATGTACAAATTTTAACACAGCTTCCATCTGAGTTGCTATTGGTCGAAACATTTTTATTCCTAGCTGTTAGGTGCTCCAATCACATGACATTTTGAACTGCCTTCACTCCACGTTAAGAGAAGAAACAAAATGTTATTCAGCCCTGTTCTGCTGATTTACAGTTATTCCAAAATGAATCATTCAAGATATTAATCTAACGTGATGATGTTGTGGATTCACAGCATTACTAACCCACCAACAATGACATGACTCTCAAGGTTTAACCCTTCAAATCAATTCGAAGGAGACAGCAACCATCCATTCAGCCACAATTTGTCAGGTGGGCCTATCTTATGTGCAAGACCAAAAATAAGCTCACAAGAGAAAATCACTGTTGATGAACAGTGAAAAAACTTGGTATGTATTTTGAGAGAACACAGGATGGAGATGCAAACATATATTCTATTATGAAGAACAACATCAGCCAATATCATATCTATAATAGCATTTATATCTTCAATTAGTTTTACTTCTAAAATGGTGCACAATCTTTCTCAGCATAAGGGAGATTTTCTTTAGATTGATGCTCAGTTTTGCTAAAATGAGACCCAATATAATGGATCATGTCATCTTTAGTATTGTCTTGAACAAATACAGAATCAGTCCACCAAGAATTTTCTACAAAATGAAGACCCGTGGATGTAGAAACTATGGGTGCTGAAAAAGATTCATGTTTACCATGCAATCCAAGGCACATTCCAAAATTCAACATTAGTAGAGTAATATCTTTCAAGACAACAAATTTAGACGTCAACTTCTTATGAAGCCTTGCGCAACACTGCTCAATCAAACAATTGTCATCCTCCATTAAATTGAATCACCTCTTGAGAGTACTTTGTTTAACAGTTAAACAACTTCACCACACCTGCAATTCTTTCAAGCATAAAGATGAAGACAAAACTAATGTAAGCACCAATGTTAGGTACTCCAAATGGCAATGGGATTTCAAGCTGTCTTCACTCCAGAAATAAAACTGAAGCCTCCAAGTGAAGAAGAGAAGAAAGAAACTGTTTAAAGAAAAATAATTTTACACTGCCATGGTAGCCTCGTTCTACTTTACTTGAAAATTTTCCAAAGTGAAATATGGGATTCTGATATTACCAACCATCAGTTTGTTACATGATACAAGAATTAAAAATATCTTACAAAGACAATAACACTTTTATTAACAATACATGATAAATGTTATACTCATAGGGAGTACATCATACAGTATTTGATCCCCATCTCTCAACTTTATAGGCATCAAGCATCTAACTAATAAGGGAGAGGGATGTGTGGTTCACCAAAATCATATGAGAGGCTCTAGATGATTATTTTATAATAAAAAAAAGGATAGCATAAAAGAGAACATAACTTCTAACAATAAATTTAGAGAGTTAGATAAAGAAGTTTAGCAATAGCATATAATAATCAAGAATCATAGATAAAGCATAAAAAAATAGAATATCACATATGCATATAGATCTTATAAAACAACAATAAGGCCCTTTTGCTGCATAAATCAGTGTTTACAAACTAAGATGTGACAGCAAAGGAGAGTAGCATAATAAGAACATTGATAGTGAATGCGTGATTCAACAAGAAAGCATGGTTTAGAAAAGGTTATACTCATGAGTCAATGATATTGAAACTAATTGAAGATAAAATAGTATAAAAAATAGACTTTGACGAGGGTGTATATGGCACAGGAAAAAACATATACCAATAGGGTTAAGATTGCACGAATTCACAACTACCCGTGACAGAAATCCCAATTACTGGATACGCCTTTAATTATGTTAAAAAAAAAGTGTTGGAGAGAAGTAAAAGTCAAAGGACTTTAGTAATGTTGGTTCTCAAACTAATATCATTGTAAGTTAGCTGGTAGAAATATATGTAGTTCCTAGAACTTCACACCTGAGTTTATCTACCGGTATGAGGTAAAGATCCTTCTCTTGAATGATATTAAAAATGTTTTTGTGGCTATCATTAATGAAATAATATAAATTAAATATTCAGCAATCACAAGGATAACTTCAAACGTACTCTGCTGTTAGAATTTCCTCAAAAAGCACCTTGACCATGTCAATTCCACGTTTCACTCTAAGAAGATTTCGTGAATGACTTCCAGCTTGCCTTATGCAATTGCTCCTAATATCTAATTCAAGCATAGACTGCAAAGTTGAAATAGATTTTGCGGCTTCTTTAAGATCTTCAACCTATTGTCGCCCAGAAAGAAAGGAAATTAAAGCTAATTAGTATTAGAGAAAATGTAAGCTCGGGAACCATCAATTATACTGCACTATCAATGGACTCTCAAATCAACATTTACTAACAATTTAAAATTTTGACATTTAGAACATGCCCAAATAAACCATGAAACCGATAAACATAAAAAATATAGGAAGTTCTATTCAAACCACAAGATAGATTAGAATAAGTATGATAATCCAGTATGGTATAGTAACGTAAATTCATATATGTAGCTTGTCTGAAACGTCTTTGAATGTTGCTAGTATTTGAGTTAGTTGGTCATTCTGAGCACAATATCATCTCCTGCACATAATAAACAAAAAAAAAGCTGGACATGACAACCTGTGGGATCCGAAAATTCGCCACCGACATCTTTCGGAAAAAAGGAAAGAGTTGTTTAAGTGTACATAATTTCGTATGCTAGAATGGTAGAGAAGACACTACCCAGAGATTTCGCTCTCATTTGGTGAGAACTTTTATACCTGATTCGTTTCCTATGCAAGCCCCTAGTTAATTACCTCCCAATACCGAGAGCACTTTCGAAGCTACAATGAATCATTAACGAAAGAGATATAATCGCAGTGAGTGAGTTTAACTTATGAAATTTATCATTTTAACTTAAAACTTTTGTGAACGATGACGCTCGATCAAGATCCCATGGTTCACATCCCGTCGCACATCCCCTGGTCCGCTAGTGAGGAGGAGTCGACCCAACCCGACCGGCGATCCTTGTCAAGAATACGTTACGGCCGCCCGTCTGTAGACTTGGAGTTGTTCAAGGACAAATATAAGTCAACCTTAGCTAACATAGCTTTTTTGCCCAACCAAATACATTCTACATTTCACTCAAAGAGCAAAGTCGAAACATACTGGCCGCTGGACCGTAATTTTGCATATCGCTATGAACCACGGCCGAGGGCTCAGTGAACCGCCATTTATGTGGTGCCATATCAACAAAACCACGCGACAGGACACGGCCACGCCCCACGCTTTAAGAATATTTTGTAGTTATATATTTAATTTCTTTCGCGGAAGAAAGTTTTCTTAATTTGTCACCCAAGACAAACAATCATGAGTGAATTGATTTTATTTATTTTTATTTTTTTTATTTTTTTAAAGTTAAATAATTAATTTCATTTTTTTATATATTTTTGTATTTTCTTTGAATTTTGATCATTTTATGATTGATTTTCGATTCAATATATGATCATTTATCATCGAAATCTTAATTATAATTACCCTTCTCGATCCTGGTTAATATCAATCGATGATCTTTCACTGGCCCAATTTTCTGCTGAGACGTCTCAATTCATCATCTCGAAGTATAATCCTTCAAAACCACCCACTCTAGTTTGAACATGAGATCGGGTTTGGACTTTTCTTCCTAAGAATTTGAATTTTAGTTTAGTTGGTTCATATCTCGTATTATACAATTATTCTCGATATTATTAATTTGAAATTTTATAATATCACATTTTAGGTTTTGTTAACGACCATCCAAGACCAAACCAATGATATAAAGATTCGCTCTTTTGTATTTGACTTAAGATTTACTCCAACATGCATATAATATCGTCTTTGAAAATCGCATGGACAAGATGTCTAATGTGGCTCAAATTTGATTTTTTTGAGTTTTGTTAACTTGACCAAGACCAAACCGGATTATGTAAAGACTGCTTCTTATATTTGACTTGATTGTAATGCAAGCATGAGTTTTATATGGAATTTTAGTTTTGACCCGTCCAAGACCAAACCTAAGAAGATTCCGTTTTGTTTTATACCTAACTGACATGCCCCTAATGTTGAACATTTCAACATACATACAGACTGTTTCTTTTAAAATATCAGACATATAAATGTCGCAAATATAGTTCAATTTTTGAGTTTTAGCTTGAATCAAGACCAAACCGGATTATGTCATCTATGGACATTAGAATGTCAAGTTAAATTTCGATTACATGGCATATTTTAATTATAAGCATGTAAGATATCAATTGTCATATAATGAAATGAGCTAAGCATGAATAATCATATGAAGTCTTCTTTTTTTTTTTTAAATACGACATTTCACATTTTATTTATCATTCATTTCTCCCTGGCCATCCCCAAGATATAAGCCGGAGACAGTTTCCCACCACGCCAAGAAAGTGTGGTATGTGGAGACACCTCTACCGAATTTATCGCCAAACGCCAAGAAAAGGCATTGCACAAGACAACATTTGACGCCAACAATGAGCGCACTTATAAGAACAGATACACGCAACAACGAATTATAGAATGATCACACGTTTAACGTGAAGTGACTTATCATGTTTACAGATAACAATGAAGTACTTATAAAGATAGAGCAATGTACAGATGAAATTAAAGTATAAGCATTTATGACACATTTCACCTCTTTTTTTTTTTTATGAAATTGAACCTCCGGCCATCCCCGCGATGGTCGCCGAGACCAGTTCACCCACGCCAAGAAAGGCGCATATGGTGTGTCGTGAGACACCTCCGAATTTATTTGCCACCACGCCAAGAAAGCGCGCATGAGAACATAAGATTGATTTCGCCATGGAAACGACAGCATATCATATCAGCTTTCACACGCAACGTGAACAGACTTATTACAAGTACCGCACGGAACAATTAACGGTTTATATTTCATTTCCGCCACGTGAACAATGTGAACAGTACTTATTATAAATTTCTGCGCGTAACAATGTGAGTACTTATAAGAAGATATTTCCTGGTAACAACGCCAATGGTACTTACGACAAGTTTACGCTAACGAACGGCATTTATAAGAAAGATATTTCCCCGCCGCCAAGCGGAACAGACATAAGTTTCCGCACGTAACAAGCGAACGTTTATAAGATATTTCCCTCGCGTGGAACAACATGCGATTTAATAAGTTCCGCCGCGTAACAATGTGAACGATTATAAGAAGCATATTTCCCCTCGCCGAAACAACGTGAATATAACAAGTTTCGCCGCGTTAACAATGTAACGACTTATAAGGATATTTCGCCACGCCGGAACAACGCAACGTACTTATCATAAGTTTCGCCGCGACAACAATGTGAACGGGTACTTATAGAAAGATATTTCCCCGCCAGAACAACGCGAACAGCGACTTATCAAAGTTGCCGAAACAATGTGAACGTTTATAAGAACATATTTTCCCGCCACGCAACAACGGAACGCACTTATCATGTACGATTGGAACAATGTGAACGCGTTTATAGCATATTTCGCCACGCCAACAACGCAACGCGCTTATCACAAAGTTTCCCCGACGGAACAATGAACGGCATTTATAAGAGATATTTCACACGGAACAACGTGAAGCTTATCAAAAGTTTACCGCATTGAACAATGTGAATTTACTATAAGAAGATATTTAGAAACTTGATACGTATATATTTGCATACATATTTAAACAAGACAAGATCTATAAATATTTTCATCACTATTTCATGAATTTTGCATTTAAAACATTCAAAGCAAGCTAATTGATTTCTCCTTAGATAAGAAAGTTTACAAGCCTTATACTCATCAAATAACAAATGATTTCCTTGTAGAATATTTTCACAAACATCTTGGCCATTAAATAACAAAATGATGATTCCCTTAGAGAAAAGAAATTTTTCAGAATGGCCTTTAAGAAGCTAACAATTTTCCCTAGATAGAAATATTTTTCAGATGCTTATGCCCATTAAACAAAGAAATGATTGATTCTTAGAGAAAAAAAAAAAAATTTTTAGCATGCACATACCCATTACAACAAATTAATTCATTTTCCTTGGTAAAAAAAGAAAATTTCAGCAAGAGAAATGTTGCGAATTTTTCAAAAGTATTGCATCATGCCGACAACAAAATTCTAATTTCCTCTTAGTAAAACCAAAGAATTTCCCCATAAAATTTTTTCAGCAAGAACATACTATATTAACTAATGAAACAATACAACTTCCACTTGATTTCAAAGAAGATAAATGCATGACATCCATAAATACAAAAGCATCATGATATTAGGCCTAGGATTTAAGCCACGCAATAATTTGAAAACTCTTTAATTTTAGATTTCAACTCAATCATGTGCAAGAGGCATAATATGTACCATTTCTCCGTAAGAAATCAATTTTGAGCAAGATGAACAAATGAAATCTATGGAAAAAAAGAAGAAAAAAAATGCATACATTATCCCAAAGCATTTTCAAAGATAAACACCATAAAACTGGATAATAGAAATAAAATGAGATTTTATACATCATCCCAAATCCCTAAAGGAAACTCTTAGATGATCCCAAGCATAAGATATAGCATATTCAAGAAAAACCCTAACTCAAAGAAGCTCAAATGCATAAAACAAGTTTTGAGAGAAACAACCGGAGGTTTCAATGCTAAGAGGAAAGGAGGAAAGTTTGGTTGGGTTCTGCTAAGGCGCTCTGTTCTTCACTTGACGAGAGGAGAGAAGGAAGAATCGTGAGAGGAGAAGAGCCGAGAGCCAGAGAACCAGAGTTCTTTCGAGAGAGGGAGTCTCTGAGCTTCGATCGAAAACCGAGAGCAAAAGAGTTTCGCCGAGAAGGGAGAGACCGAGAGCAACGAAACCGAGAGGGAGCTCGGCGAGGGAGCGTCGAGCGGGAGCCGTCGGGAGGTGCCAAGAGGAGCTTCAGGGGAGAGACCGGAGAAACGAGAGGGATGTCGAATGAGGGTCAACGCCTCATTTTTTGGCTAGTAAATCGCGCTTTTCATGGTCGCCGCCGGCTAATAGAATCGGCCAGCGGGCGAAGGTTAGTAGGGATTGATTATAAGATTAAAGCCATTAGTCCTTTAATTATAATTTAATATTATTTTATACGATATTAATTTACGACCAAACCCAACAATATGGGTGTCAATTTAAGTGCGTCAACGCAACGCGCGATCAATTTCGATCTGAGGTCGTCGCAACGTCGACGCGGCCGATGAAATTAGGTTTAAATTATGCGACGTCGCATTCGAACCGATGTGATACTTTGCCGACCAATCGAAGGTGTCGCTTTGATGGTTTCGACATTTTCGCGACGATTGTTTTCGAACGAGGTCGTCCGCCGGCTTCCCGAATGAGGACAATTTCATGATAATTTGATTTTAATTATCCGATCGATCCTTTGATTCAAAATTTTCGATTAATTCATTTTAATATTTTCGACGACGGCCGCCGAATCGTAATTAAAACGAATTTGATCGGTTCGATCGCGATTGAGGGATTTTAAAATCCACCTTATTTATTTAATTTAATGTGGCACATAGAGTGTAGTCAACAATGCTCAACAAACATGGCGCCGCATGGAGACCGTGTTTGTTGTACACTAGTCACCTGGCGATCTCCAAGAGATTTGCTCGATGTCACGCCAAGTTGTAATTTCTACAACTTTTGATAATACTCATCGCCGCTCGATAAGTGAGTATAACTTCTGCTGCAAGCAAGATTTTACCGCACAATAGCTCGCTGAACCGTGATATTGTCATTAGTCCAATGCTTGTGCTTGATGGACTAGATGAAGGAGATGTTTCATTTATCATCATCAACTTGTCAAGAGAATTTGATGCATCTTCAACCCTATGCTTTGCCATGGACTTGGAAGACTTCTCCTGAGAATTTGAAATTTATATTTTCTCTTGTCCCTCCGGCTCACGATTGATGGAGTCGATGATGAGATGAGAACATCTTCTACCCCTGCTTGCTGACTTTGACACAAGACTACAGATTTGAATTTGATTTTCCTCCGCGCTTTGTGCCTGACTGACTTGATGGAGTTGATGAGATGAAATGTCTTCGGCCCCTGTTTTGTGCACTGACTTGTTGAAGATTTCATCTCGGGATTCAGATTCGCCTCCTTTATCCCGCTTCATGCCTCGACGGATTTGATGGAGTAAATCCCAATTATCTTGAGATTTGTCAGCGATATTTAAATTACCTTCCGCTAAGCTTTAGAAGGATAAATGCCGACCACCCAGCCTCGTGAGCTTGTGTTGATCAATGGCAAAGAGTCATCGCCCTGCTGTACACAATGTAACATCTTGATGACAAAACTCCTTAGTTCGCCTTTATAACATTGGGATAAATTCTTCTGGCCGCTTTTGCTTTCGACTTATCAAGAAGAATTTCCTGCTTTTCCGCTGATAGACTTATCAAGGAGTTGAGATTTTACGCTTGTATGATTCCAAACTGCCAAGCCTTCTAGTAAGGATATCTTTGTTTGTTGTAGAATTTTGAAAGATGACCTTACCACCAATGTGGATAATTTCCCGCCTTCACTTAACTCACCAAGTTGGAGAGATTTGGGATTTGGATGCTCTTGTCTTTGAACTAACGTAAGTAGGAGGATCCCTTACTACGCCTGTGGAGTAGTAGACTGTCACTCGCCATATTTTGGCGGTTGAACCGACCTTATACACCCACTGAGTCGGACTGAGCAATGAAGGATTTTATCCTCTGCTAACGAGATGGGATCTCTTACTACTTTGGCGTGCGAGTAAGGCACTGCTCAACTCCAGATTGGCGGAGTCCGACCTTATACACCACAGCCTTGGATTAAGGGATGATAAATGTATATCCAACTGTTTGCGTGACTTGAAAAATTTTCTTCTTTGGTCAATAAGACTTTAAATTGAGCATTTGAATACATAATTTTGAGTATGCATGTGATCTCTAAGACAGTAACCATGTCAACCCAAAGAGAAAGAAAGGCCCCTGCCTTACCAGAACGCCTCAATACTTTACTATAAAACTTAAAATGCCCCTGCCTAACAGATTTTTATTTTATTTGAAATGCGTGTTACAAGAGAATTTCCAATGAAAATTTTCATAAGTGTTTGACAATAAAGATTTTCAAATGCGTGATTTGTCCAATCACACTTTCATGTGTAATATTTCTTTAAATCGACCGTTGATCATGACGGCCTTTCTTTCACCTCAAGTCCACGAGCCAGCCTCCTCGATATACCTTTTCAATAACAAAAGGTCCCTTCCCAATTAGTTCAAATTTACCGCCACGATGAGGGATGATTGGTCTTCACACCAACTTCTCCTTCAAAAAAGCTCGAGACGCATCAGATGATCAATGCTCGACATTCTCGCCCGACATATTTTAGATTTTGGGAGCGACCCTCGCGTTCAAGCTCTTCCATCCAGTAGAAGCATTCTCATCTGGGTAAGATTTTGTTGAATGGCTACGGAGGTAGTTCAACTTCGAGCAAAATCGTCACCAAACACTAAGCAAGGAGGTAGACTTTGTAGAGTTAAGTGGTGAAGCCCATAACGCTTCCAGGTATGCCACCCCCTTTATTTCTTGAGAATTTTTCTAAGCAATTTGACTTTTATTAAATGCCTCACAAACCATTTGCTTCTGATTATAAATTGACGAATATCGCCAATCAATCTTACGTCAAAAATTTATAAACTTTAGCTTTGAAGGAATCGTCCGAAATGATTCTACAGACACCAAATCTATCAGACGATATCAGGTAAAGAAGTTACCACTTGTTCACCAGAACTCTTTAAATGGTACTTCACCACTTGGAGAAATAATCTGGTCGCTAAGATGTGACGATGATGATGGATCAATTGGTCCAATTACATCCGTCCCCCAGAACTCAAACGGCCAAGATGCTATCGGATGCAACGGATTTGAGGTCGATGAATTATGTTACCACGGACTGGCATTCATGGCATCTCTTCATTGATACAATCTTTTACCATGGACGCCAATAAGAGATCCAATTTTTAATTTTGAAAGCCATTTTAGACTGATTGGTGTGCACCACAAAGTCTCATGGATTTCAACAATTACTTTGTTGGCTTCTTCTATTCCCAAACATCGCAAACATTGCTGTGATCTACGATACGTAGTATTGCCAACATAAGATAATTTTTTCTCAAGTCATATCGACTTATTACTTTGCCTTTCCTTGAAGTAAATGTGCGTCGCCTTCCTTCTCTTCTACTATAAGAATTTCATCACGCAAGGCCTCGTGGAGTCTTCTTCTTGAATGGTCAAGCTTGTCTTGTCAATTTGAGAAATAATTTAGGAGTGTAAGGAGCAACATGAGTCGCACTCGCCGATTTATGTTGATGACCCTCTTCCAAATGGGATCTTAAACTTATCAGACTGACACACACTAATTAATAGTAGTCGTCATCATCCATACTGCCATTTCTTTTTAATTTAGCTAAGCACCGCTTGCTATTCCTAGCTCGAGACTCGAGTCATAATGACATTTGAATTTGCTTCATAAGCTCGAGAACTGCTTGTGATAGTAGCCAATTCAAGCTTGTTGATTTTGTGCCCAACACTGATTAACGATGAGAATCGCCATAAATTTGCAAATTCTGACTCCCATGGAAATGGCTTCTTCTAAACCCGCCACCAACGCTTCATATTCTCGCGCTGGTTCTGGGTTATAAGAATGTCTCAAGATGCCACCTCGTGTGTGATCAAGATGAGACCGATACCGAGCCTTTGGAAGATTGAGTGAGTATCTAATGGACTAAGCTCCATCAAAATACAATTCCCACATTGCTTTTCTTTTCATATATGTGCATGATTTGCTCATCGTGAAGATCATCGCAAAATGAGTCACCGATGGGATGAGCGGCAAGAAAATCGCCGAATTTGCCCTTCACCGCCGGGGAACATATGTAATATCAAATCAGTGTAAGAACATCGCGCCAAAGCCGAATTGCCAACGCCGGTCTTCATCAAGAACTTCAACGGATCGATCCTCGAGATAAGTGGTAATTTTACGATAACATGTAATGACGTAACTTTGGGCAAAGAAAATTAACGCCAAACAATGCTTCTCAATTGGAGAATAACGCTGCTCCTATATTCTTATAAGATGTAGCATTCTCCTTTCCTTCCTCATTATGGCCAACAAAGCACCTAGATTCTTCTGGTCACTGTACAATGAGAGGCTTTCCCGGATCGAGCCGCAAGAATGGGTTCAACAAATATTTGATACCGTCGGCCTCTCGACATTCTTCGTCCCACTTGAAAGGAGTATCTTTCTTCATTAATTTTGCAAAGGTCGACATCCGCCTCGATTTGATATAAATCTTCTAATGAATGCGAGATGTCTCAGATGGAGTAAGTTGACTAAGACTCCTCGAGGAGGCATTTCGACAATCGCTTTGATTTTGTTGGGATCGATTTCAATCCACTCCACGCACAACATATCCAAGGAACTTTCCAAGAGACTCCAAAGCACTAAGAGGATTCATCTTGAGATCATATTTTCATTCTTTCAAAGACATCCTTAAATCATCGAGATGATCTGCGATCTATACTTCGACAACGAGGTCATCAACATAAGACTCTACTTTTTGATGAATCAACTCAAAGATTCGTGTCATAGCTGGTATGTAGCTCCAAAGATTCTTCAAGCCGGGCATGAGCAAATAATATATGCCAATCATCAATGAGGTATGCTTCTCATCTTCGTGAGCCATCTTGATTTGATTGTAACGACGATCCATTCCATAAATGAGAACATGTCGTGGTTTGAAGTGTTATCCACTAACAGCTCGAGCAAGTGAAAGTCATCCTTGGACATGCTTTGTTTAAATCAAGTCGACATGATAATCAATTCATTCTTCTTTTCACGGGACAATATTAGCTATCCAGATATTTTTCTTCTCGAATAAAACCGCCTTCAATGAGCTTCGTTTCGCAATTACCGTTTTCAACCTCCAATCTCATTCGCCTGAGGCTTGCTTGACTGGTGTCTGATCCGCTTTAATCAGAACCGCTATATCGGGATAAGCCCGGCATTTCAACATATGTCCAAGCAATCCCCAATTCACATAGCAGGTTTTTAATTCTTCCATCTTCGTGAAGATCGATGAACGCCGCAGGGATCCTCCTCCCAAATTAATTTCTTTGTTCATCCATAAGAATGCTCCCCACCATCTTCAAGCTCTTCAGCCGGTCTGCTTCTACTTCTTCATTATTCGTGAGACTAACGTTAAGAATGACATTCTCATCTTCATCATCACTCTCACTTCTATTCCTCGTTATATGCATATCCTCAGGACATTGCCTTGATAAAACCAAGGCCTTTAGTAGTGTTTATTTCTCTTACCAATGGTTTGAGAACCTTTGGTACCACATCATTTCAAAGAGCTTACTTACTGCCCACACCCCATGTTTCATTAGTTTTGCATTTTGGAGAGTAATATTTTGGTATCCTCAGCATAGCTTCTTCTTCTTCGATAACGCATTACCCAATCGATCTTCTTCTTGACACCCCTGATTTATAAACAAAGCTGCCCGTGCTTTCCGTGGAGAGGAGGTACATAGAAGGTCACCGCCTCGACTTTGTGAGTTTCGAGGGTGATTTCTTTAAAATGTCGGGAGGAACAGTGACTACGAGTGTAGCTCTCCGATGGATCTATGATTGTTTTAAAGTAGTGCATTGCACCTACCTTCAAAAGCAGATTCAAACTCATAATCGAGTCAAAATTTTCTCATTGTTTTACTCAAGAGTCATGGGACCTTTGGATTTAGAAGGAACACATTCATCTTCTTCAAGATCACCGCCTAGAGGACAAGTGTTATTGATTTTGGACTGTTCTTTATATCCTAGAATATTTGGAACAACCTCTTTTCCTTTATTCATTTTATCTTCTCCTTCTTCTTAACTTGTTCTTTATGGGTTTTGAAGTAGATGCGATTTTGCTAGCTTACGATTCCTAAGGAAATAACTGCATCTGATAAATCTTCATTTCATGCACCGCAAAAGGTTGATGTCACCCTAATTTGGCATTCTTCTCCATCCTTTGTATATTTCATACATCGATGCAATGTAGATGGACAATGCCATACTTATGAAGCCATGGTCCACCCGTAAGGCTCAATGAAGTATCAGATCATCACATGAAATTTAGCTTCGTGTAGGTCTCCAAATTTAAGAGGAAGGACGAATGACCCGAGTTCCCCTTCTCATTGAAACCTTGAACCATGACTTTATCTCGTCCCCAGATGTTGTACATCTAGAGATAGCCATCTAAGAGTTCTCAAATTCATAAGATTCAGAGGAACCGGATCAATTAAGATCCGCATTATAATTTCATCACTTTCAGTAACATACAGGGCGATCGCATCGAAAGCATTATCATCTTCAAAATGTGACGAGGGCTCTTGAACATGCAAGGTCTCAGATGTGCTCAAAGAAATATGCTTCAACTTCCTTTCGAGAGCTTCACTAAGGTATTACGAGATCTTCGACATTATTGCTTCAGATACACTAAGTCGCTCGAATTTTCTTAGAGATAGAATATTGAACGATCCCTTTGATGAAGGCTTTATTTGAATCCTGGGATAACTTTTTCATTGACTTCACTTTTCCTTTATCTTTATTCATCGGGCTTTTCCTCTCGTGGATGGTACTCGACCACTTCTCAACTCATTACTTCATTTGCATCAATCTTCGATGACTCGCTGTTTCAAAGATTCCGCCGCCTCGCCTAATGATGTATTAAGATCGTAATCATCCAACTTTACATTTTTATATTTGTCACATATGGTGAGCTCGTTCATCTTCATCCGGGAAACAGAGTTCCTCTAAGTCGTTATCAACTTCATGCATCATCAAGCAAGACTCAGGAAGTTCTTCGCCTTCTTCCCCCGCTTCTTCATTGACCAAGATTTGAAATGAATCGCAAGCGTGATAGTCGCCTTGTCGACAGTGTAATCTTCCATATTATTGATGATCTTTTGTGTTACGCATACCATCCATAATAAGAAGAATATTTTGCTACTTCTTCTTCTTTTATTTAATTTATTTTTTTGTTTGGCATGTTTCTTAGCCTTCCATTCAGTATTTGCCGTTTTCGTGAGATGAACTAGCCTTCCCATAACTTAGTTTTGTCTCAACTCAAGTACGCTGCTCATTTAATGGTGGAACGCTTCCAATGCTTCTTTAACATTTTACTTTTTTAGATCATGACTGCCATCCTTCATCATCGACCACTTCTCTTTCTTCTTTATCATTGCTTGATAAGACGAGATGAGGTGATTACTTTGGATTCTTTTCTTCTGACGCACAATACACCGTCCGATAATGGAATTCATATTTTCGCTTCTAACAATCTTGAATATGTAACAATCTTCAGGATGAAGAGCACCATGATATGGACAAGAAGTTAGATTATCTGCTTGTCTTCCTCTTCAGTCTTTTACACTCCTAGTTGGAGACCTACTTTGAGTTTTAAACAATTACACACTTTCCTCTTAAAAGAATACTTTTGTTCGCCTTTTCTTTTGTGTCGGGCCATCGAAATCATTCCTTCCTTTTGTTTGGTCGCCGCCTTTCAATCAAGCACCTCGGTGTACATCATTACCTCCAAGTATGAGCTCAGGAGCAGATCAACGACCGCCTTGGTTTTGATGACGTGTTTTCTTTGTCTACGCTATAGACTAACCGCTCAGATCCTTCTTGTATGAGGTGAAATGTGTTTCACCTTTCTTCGGTCTGAGCTTTTGCTTTTTAATTTATTTCGGCATCGAGCGATAAATTTAATTTCTCAAATTTAGCCACCCTATCAGCTCTTGAAATGTGGTAATTGAAGCCATGCAAAGATAAGCCATCTTATCATCGATGTTGCCCATCAAGAATTGAATTGCTTCTTCTTCTAATCGTTCACATTTCATACTTTCGCCAACGCCAATATATCGGTAATCGACTCCTTTCTTCCTCTTCTCGCGGGCATCTTAACGAACATATTTTCAAGTTGACGAAAGTTTTGATCGAGTCATTTGACAACTCAATCTGAATTCAGCGGTCAGTTAAACTCGTGAAGGCGGCGGAATAATAATGCATCATTACCACAGTATTCGCGGGATGCTTTAGATGGGGAGATGTTGCTTGGGATTACCACCATTCGAATAGATTGAACTTTGGCATTGAATATCCCTTTGGATATGGAATTTGATCATATTCCGCGGGATATGGGCGACCTTTGCTCACCAATTTTACGCCCTATTCTTTGATCTCATTCAATATAATCAAGTTGAGAGCATCCGGCTTGGATATAGTTTGTATATTAAAGCGGGTTGTCAGTGACTTCATTTATTTCAATCCTAAGCTTGCTCAATTTGGACCTTGAAGCATGTGAGATCATTTATTGGAGGTTGTCATTGGCATTCTTTGGAGGCTTGATGATTATTTGGGGGGGCAGTGTTGGACTGCGATATTCTCTGCATTGCGCATCATGATCATCATCATCATTTCATTTTCACATTCAATTTGGCGATTTCTTTATCTTTGGCTTTCATCGGCGAATTTGTCTTACGCCAAGTAGTAGTATCGGTGAAGGTGGGATTCTTCCATTTCTTCTTCCTCTTCTTGTTGCTCTCACGAAGACTTCGAGGATGCTTCCTCTATTTGAACATTTTGTTGTTCTTGGTTGAGGAGGTATTGTTATCTGACGCTAGGTTGATATTGGCGCACAGATGGCTCAGGCACATTTGCACCATATACACTACTTCTTGATCGTTGCCTCCTCTTCTTCTTAGTCCTCTTGGCAATTTGGTCGGCGTCTCCAATGAACTTCCGATTCCAAGTGTGGAATCGAAATTTCTTCAGTTAGAGGGCTTCGATCGAAGTTAACCTCCTCTTGATGGGATGAAGTTAATTGATGGCGGGATCCCCTGGAGGATTCTCCAAGGTGTCTACCGTCATATTCTTTATCATTGGGGCCCTCTTTTTAGGCTCCCATCGCTGATAAATTTGAGTTGGGGGATCTGCGAATTCACGGATGTCGCGATACTCTTCTGAGCAATTTCTTTTTTGAGGCTGAGCCTCAGGATCACTTACCTGACCTTTCGGTGGTGGATTCTGGACCACGGTCCAAGTGTCACACCGATGTTCACCAGGTGGGACATGTGTTGGCGTCACGGCATTTGAGTTCGGGATGAGGTCTCCTTGGAGGCGACCAGCATCCTTAATAACGGGGACCTTGGTATTTTCTTTTCATCAGTCCTCTCCTTGGCTACTTGGAGAGAGCAGGTCTGTCTGCGGATATAGTTCGGGTTTCCTCGAGGCTGGAACGATGTTTGTGGAAATTTGTTTGAAATGACAGTAAAGTCGTTTAACCCACTTAAGGTTATCAAACCGTTATGGGTTGGAACACTCATTCTTGGTTCCATTGATTGTTTGTGGCACCTGAGCATTAAGTGTTGAGCATGCGACTCGATTTCTTTTTCTTCTTTCCTGCTCAGATGAAGAACGTTGACTCTCCCGGGCGAATGGTTGGTTGATTATGCGTGTCGAGGGACAAAGAGGCCGTCAGCGAGTAACAACCCTCTTCATGATTGTGTCTCCGAGGGGCCTCTCAAGCGATTGTTTCTTTTGAAGTGACCTACGTGGTAGGGGTCACTCAGGCCTTTTGAGATTGTTGCACATGTGCGGGGCGAGTTACACTTAGAGTGGCAACTTTCTTCGTTAAGATGGAAATCCAGCTGGCGGATGGTAGCTCGGTCTTCGACATTGATGGCGTTAAGCGGATGTTGGTTGCGAAATATGGCGTTGTTACATGTCGATTCGGAGTTTAAAGGTAAAATTAGCAATTAAAATAGCACTATCACTTACTTCCAAAATATAGGTATGATAATAAAACATACTAAACATACTAAATAAAATCTCAAATGACTTAAGACTTTTAGAAAACTTTGAAGTTGTCAGTTTAACTTATCATTTCTCATTTCATTTTCATTTCATTTTTTTTATACTCCACTGATTATAACTTAGATTTGACTAGCGAAGATGGAAAAGCACTGTCATGAGAAATCGTGGGATCAGAAAATTCGCCATCTTTTGGAAAAAAGGAAAAGTTGTTTAAGTGTCGGTGATAATTTGGAAGCGGATGAATAGTAGATAAGACACTACCCATTTAGTTCTCATTTGGTGAGAACTTTTTTTATCAGTTCGGGTTTCTATATAAGCATCACTATAGTTAATTACCCTCCCGATCTTGAGAGAGCACTTTCGATTAAAATTTGGTCGATGAATGGTTAAAGCAGTATATAATTATGCGATGAGTGGAGTTTAGAACTTATGAAATTTATTATTTTAACTTAAAACTTTTGTGGGGAGCGATGGCGTGCCGTCAAGATCCCATGGTTGGTCATCCATGTCGCGATCACAGTCCGCTTAGGAGGAGGTAGTCGACACGTAGAAGGATCCTTGTCGGACACATGGGTTCGTCGTCGAGGTGTGTAGACACAGGGTGGAGTTGTCTAGGGGACAAATATAAGTCAACCTTAGCAGGCTTTTGCAACATTCTACATTTCACTCAAGAAAGCGTTAAGGAACATCTGGTAGGCCGTGGCAAATTTAGTGGTCTTGCTCGAACCACGGTCGAATCAGTCGTAACCGCCATTTATGTGGTGCTCCGATAAAATACGGAGAGGACAGAGCGTCCTTCGAACTTTAGGAATATTTGAGTGTGAAGGTAGTTATGTATTTAATTTGACATTTCTTTGTGAGCAAAAGTTTTCTTAATTTGTCACAGACAAACAATTTGGAGGGTGAATTGATTTTATTTATTTTTTATTTTTTTTTAGTTTTTTAAAGTTAAATAATTAATTTCATTTTTTATATATTTTTTGTATTTTCTTTGAATTTTGATCATTTTATGATTGATTTTGATTTGAATATATATGATCATTTATCATTTAATCTTAATTATAATTACCCTTCCGATCACAGGGTTAATGTCGATTGATAGGCGCTACTACTGTCATTTCTGAGAGGATGGTCATTCATCTCTAGAAGTATAATCCTTCAAAACCTTGTTTCTAGTTTGAACATAGAGGATCGGGTTTGGGACTTTTCAATTTGAATTTTAGAAGCTATGTTAGTTGATTCATATCTTGTATTATATGACAGAATTAGCTTCTCAGATATTATTAATTTGAAATTCTTATAATATCACATTTTTAGGTTTTGTTAACCCGGACCCGGTCCGAAGACCAAACCGGGATGATATAGCATCTGTTCTTTTGTATTTGACTTAGTATTTCAACATGCGTATGAATATACATTCTTTGAAAATTGCATGGACATTAAGATGTCAATGTTGAAAAGATGTCAATTTTGATTTTGAGTTTTGTTAACGGACGGTCAGAAGATAGCAAGGGATTATGTAGCATCTGTTCTTTATATTTGACTTGATTTGTCTGGCAAAGAGTTTTGATATGGGATTTTAGGTTTTGTTAACGGTCAGAAGACCAAGCAGGAAGATGTCTTCTTTGTTTTATACTAACTTGCTCCCTAATGTTTGAACATTTAATACATCTGAGTATCTGTTCTTTTAAAATGTTGTATGGACATAAATGTCGTTAAAATATAGGTTCAATTTTTAGGTTTTGTTAACGGGACGGTCAAGACCAGCGGGATTATGTCATCGTAAATGTCGAATTATAAGCGTAAGGTAAGCATCTTTGTAATTGTCGTATAATGATGAATGTTAGCGTATGAATAATCGTATGCATCATGCGCTTCTTTTTTTAAATCTTTAGGCATTTCACGTTTTATTTATCAAAATTTCGACTATCCGGCGTCATCCGCGTAAGTGCGCCGGAGGCCAGCCTTCCGCGCCAAGAAATGCGTCGTGGTAGGTGTCGTGAGACACCGGTAAATTTATCGCCCCGCGAAAGGCGTGTATGGGTTCGGTACACATTTCGCTGCGGCGTTAGACGATGTGAGCCAATCTTTACAGGCGTTGGAACAACGAGCAGCTTTATAACACAGTTCTGCTTGGAACAGCGTGAACAGTCTTATCAGTTTACGTAGCGTGGAACGATGTGAGAGTCTTTATATGCGATAAATTTGCGTTCATGTATATGAAATTAAAGTATAAGCATTTATGACACATTTCCTCTTTTTTTTTATTGGAAATTTCGCAACCTCCGTCGTCGCGTAGGGTTGCTTGGGAGACTAGCCTTCACGCCGAAGAGGCGTGTGGTAGGTGTCGTGGACACAGCGAAAGTTTATTTGCCCACCACGCCAAGAAAGGCGTGCATGGGTTAACATAAGCATTGCATTTCTGGCGTTGGAACGCGTGGTCTTTATCATATCATTTCGCATCACGCGTTGGAACATGAGCAGTCCAAGTTTCAGCGCGTTGGAATGATGTGAACGACTGCTGTTCATTTCGCACGTTGGAACCAGCGTGACAGTCTTTTTAGCCGCGTTGGAACAATGTGAGCGAACTTATATGAGATATTTCGCCGTTGGAACAACGTGAGCGCAGATTATGACAGTTTCAGCGTTGGAACAATGTGAGCGAATGCTTATATTTCCGCCGCGTTGGAGAACGTGAGCAGTCTTATCAGTTTCAGCGTTGGAACAATGTGAGCGGTACTTATATGGCATATTTCGCCGCGCGTTGGAACAAGCGTGAGCAGTGAACAAGTTTCCGCCGCGTTGGATGTGAGCGGTGCTTATAAGCGTATTTTCCGCCGCGTTGGAACAACGTGAGTGACTTATCAAGTTTCCCGCGTTGGAGCAATGTGAGCGGGTACTGCGCATATTTCGCCGTTGGAACAACGGCGTGAGCAGTCTTATCAGTTTTCCCGCCGCATTGGAACAATGTGAGCGTCTTATATGGCGTATTTCCACCCGTTGGACGGCGTGAGCAGTGTATCATGTTTCCAGCGCGTTGGGTATGTGAGCATCTTATATAAACATATTTCCCGCCGCGTTGGAACAACGCGTGAGCAGTCTTATCAAGTTTCCCGCGTTGGAACCGATGAAGCTATAGCCGTATTTACGGCGTTGGAACAACGTGAGCAGTCTTATCAGTTTACGCCGCATTGAACGATGTGAGCCGGTACTTATAGCGTATTTAGAAACTTGGTTTGCGTATGTATATTTGCATACATATTTAAACAAGACATAGCCTGCTATGGCGTCATTTTCATCACTATTTCAATTTGGAATTTTCGTTTGAAACATTCAAATAGCAAAATAATTGATTTCTCCTTAGATAAGAAAGTTTATGAGCCTTATACTCATCAAATAACAAAATGATCGATTCCCCTTGGGGAGAATATTTTCAAACATCTTGGCCATTAAATAACAAAAAATGGATTAGAGAAAGAAATTTTTTCAGTGGCATGGCCAATGAAGGTAACAATTTTCCCCTTAGATAGAAATATTTTTCAGCATGCTTATGCCCATTAAGACAAAATGATTGATTCCCCTTAGAGAAAAGAAATTTTTAGCATGCACATACCCATTACAACAAATTAATTCATTTTCCTTTAGGTAAAAAAAGAAAATTTCAAAAAGAGAAATGTTTGAGATTTTTCAAAGAAATGTCGCTCGCAGACAAAATGATCTAATTTCATCTTAAAACCAATTTTAAATGATTTCCCCATAGAAATTTTTCAAAGCAACATACTTGCTAACTAATGAAACAATACAACTTCCACTTGATTTCAGAGATAAATGCATAGACATCCATAGAACATCAAGCATGATATTATGGCTGGATTTAAGCCAATAATTTGAAAACTCCTTTTTAATTTTAGATTTCAACTCAATCATGTGCAAGATAATATGTACCATTTCTCCGTAAGAAATCAATTTTGAGCAAGATGAACAAATGAAATCTATAGGAAACAAGCAAGAAAAATGGTTGGGACATTATCCCAAAGCATTTTCAGCAAGATAAACACCATAAAATCCGTAGATAATAGGAAATAAAATGAGATTTGGGCCATACATCATCCCAAATCCCTAAAGGAAACTCTTAGCATGATCCCAAGCATAAGATATAGCATATTCAGCAAAAACCCTAACTTCCAAAGATATCAAATAAATTTAACACTATAAATTTATCTCTCACTCTTATTATACAAGATAGTAATATCCATAGATCTAAATAAAAATATAATAAGTAATTAAAAGTTATCATCATTCTCGTCACTCAAGATCATCTATTGCAAGAAACATAAAGTTTCATATGTGAAAGGGGCTATGTGGGTGAAGGGGGCAGTATGCATGGTGGGAGTGATTACTCGGTTATAACTTATAACATTATTTAAAATAAAAAACCTTAAAATGAAAAGGCGCACGCATCAATTGAGGCAAGCCGCACCCTCACTTGAATCACATGAGTCATAAACCTCAATGCAGTTTGGGCTCAAATTGCATTGAAGCGCTCATTTGGGCTCAAATTGCGTTGAGGCGTGCCTTGTGTAATTTTAAACAATGAAGTAAATAGATAATAGCCTCAAATTCATCCTCTTGACCCAAATGCAATGAAAATTTTCACGACTAACAACAACCATAATCTTACGATCCAACTCAAATAATCTATCAACATCAATGATGTCAATAAGAATCCAATAAACTAGCTTGGATATCCAACAACACCTATCTCAAAACCTTTGAGCATCATCCATTCATTACCCTCAAGGGAAAAAATAGTTCAACACCAATCATAACGGTGAGGCATCTTAATTCTCGACAATCGGATCGACTAGAGGATGAAAACACCCTCAACAAAAGACATTTTCACACAACTATGAATGCATTTTCATACAACACAAATTTTAGAGATGTCTCCTTCAATCATGCCAACATAAAAATACCAAACTACCCTTCAACCACACCATTGTAAATACCCCAACCAAAGAAAGATGAAATAATTTGATCTAGATTCAAGAATCTAAAATTCTTTTAAAAAAACTATTTGAGCAATTTCTCTTTTCCTATTGAATTCTATTATTGATTTAAGTGTTGAAGTGTCTTCTTGGAGAAACATTTTTTGGGGCAAACTTCTCCATTTCATAAGTTGTGTCAAATCTCTTATAGCTTCAGATCATTTCCAATGCACAACAATATGACAATTGGGAGCACATCCAATTGAAAAAAAAAATTAATTATATTGCCCTAGTATGAAAGGAGAGGAAGGTCAATAAAATTGGCCATAAAAGCCATTGAAAATATATGAATTATACAAAGCAATGGTATATAATTCTAATACAATAAATTAATATTTTTGAGTAAACTCATGATAATTTAAGATATAAGTTGCCTAACATATCTCAAACAACAAAATGAAAAAAAGGGGGAAAATATAATAAAACCAAAAGAAAAGGTTACTAACAACAAACATGGAAGAAATAACATTATTAATGGAGGTGCAGTAAATTTAAGATGAATAGAGCAATTATTATTCTAAAGAGAAGAAAGGAGTAACATCTTAAAGTTATGATAATAAAAATAAAATTTTATGGTTTGAGCATTTACAATTAAAGGCAAAAAATGCCCTAATAGGTAGAAAGTATTATTGTAAAGGATTAGAAATAAAAAGGTGCATAACAAAGTTAACATAACTAGAAGTTATTAAAAAAACTTTGTGCAAAATAGAGTTAACATGGCACCAAAACAAAATGAATGGGGAAGGAATTACAAAACTAACCCAAATAATTGATAAGTATAATCTTGTTATTGTGAATGATTATTAAAAAGGGCTTGGATAAGGCAACCATCATGCAAAGAGGTAGAAAAGCCACTAGGAACTTGCCACTTAAAATTGAACCACATAGGAAAGAGCAAGGTGTTTAGGTGTCCACATGTCTCATTTATTATTAACTTTGTAGGGAAGGAAAAAAAATGATATACTTACATTTTTTTCAATTCATTTATTGGTTTAACTCAATAAAATAAAAAGTAAACAACCACTAGAATATTTGTAGGTGCGTGGTTGGGAAAGCATCATTACTTCCAAACAAAGTACTACAAAGGTGAGTCCCAACCCACCAACAAAATCCCTCAATTTGTCAAGAGCTAATGAAGGCACTTAGCAATAATGCCATCTCATATGCGACAGATCTAAATGCAAGTTTTAAAAATAATGGGATTGAACTATGCGTTTATAATAAAGGATAGTTTTATTAAATTGTTGCAATTATCAATTGAAAGAACCTAATGTGGAAGTAAGCAAAAGATAATGACATATTTGTTTGTTCTCAAAAATGTAGGAACCTAATCATAGGCATAGTCAAAGCAAATGAGTTTTTTATAATTTACACTATTCATGTGCTCGTAGACACACAAATAAAACTCTCCTTGTAGAAAGCGAATTGGATATTTCTACACTTCAAAAGATTAGAAATTCTATAAAACTCAAAATATTATAATCATATGATATATCTTAAAGACTTAAACCTAGGACTGATCCACAAACTTCTACTCACAAGCATATCAAGGATATCCTCCATTGCATATTCCAAGCCCACAAAAAAAAAATTCAGACTCAAAAATTTTAACTGGTGTAATGACTATTACAAAATAATCAGTATTATATAATTATACATAATTTGATTTTCCAGTTTCTTAATCCCCTCTAGCAAAAAAATCTATTGGCATATAAATGACTTAGATTATGATAGGAAGTTTTTGATAGGAAAGAGCTTCAAAACATTCCAAATCTTAGAGATTTAGAACGAACGATCAACAATGGTGTATATAAGAAAGAAAAATCCATTAAAATCAAAATAAAATTGTGGAAGGAACTAAACATTTTTCCATAATTTTTGCATTGCACTTGGCCTTGTAGAGCAAGCCCAGCTAATCAAAATGCATAGCCCAAGTTCAATATTATATTTTGGCTTTTTTATTTTCCCAAAAGTCACCTGTGCTTGTGTGGTGTCTATTATATCAAAATGAAATTTCATATTTGCATCTTATTTTACAAAAAGTCGCATCTCTTCACCAAGGAACAGCCCAGTGGCCATTCAACTTCCATAAATAAAAAACTTTTGTCACTTGTTGATGTACTAAAACATATAATCTGCTTCTTCCTCCCATTATTCCTGCCCTAAATGATAATTCATTGAGAAGTTCTAAAAAGGAACCTTCAAATTTGTTGCTAGCAGGTTTCATAGTTCTCATTTTATGCTAGAGATGATTTGTTGATTAACTCTTCAGCAAACTCTTATAGAATGGGGATAAATATCAACTCACGAAAATAAAAAATTTAAACCTCAAAACTACAGATTTATCTGCTCACAAAGTCCTAATTTTTCTAACATGATTTTTCCAAAGATTTCAGGATGCCTACTTGTTTCCAAAAACCCAAATCCCTGAGCTTCATGTCCAAAAATAAATACAGCTTTTCATGCTCCAGGTACTCATCATCATCATTAGCAATAGCCCTAATGTTTGGAGTCGGATATATGACCTCGTCTCCATTCAATAGTGCTACGTGCTATGTAGTGCAATTGGTATCATGATCAAATGAATCACTTATGTTTTCCTCCAAATTTCTACTGTCTAGCTCCCACTTAGAAATGATAGGGCTTGACCTTGAATACAGTATTTCAACATATCTCTTATACATTACACCCAACAGAACCTCTACAAATTACACCCTTAATAATTCACAAACTATGACCTATCATTACATCAAAGATGTAGCTTTAGGTAACGAAAGCATAATCAAGAGCAAATCCTACAACAAAAGGAACCAATTTGGCACCCAGAATCTACAGACTCAACCAATTTAAAAAAAAAACTAATTAAATATCGAAGGGACAAGATCTCAAATTACAAGGAAGGATACAATATAGATAACAAAATAAAGCACCTTAGAGACGTAATCCATCTCGGCAAACTTGAAGGCGATCCCAAGGCATCCAAAAAGAACAGAAACGCGAGCACGCATCGGAGAAGTGAACCGCCTCGACGGGAACGGACTTGGAGTTGACCGTCTCTGCAAGGCTGTCGAAAGCATCGGCAATTCGTCGCAGCGGCTTGTATTCCTCCGCCGCCATCGGTGAAGAATCTTCCAAAGCTTAATCTCTCGCCTCGCTATCTAGCGCAATCTCGCTTATAACCTTTGGCGCGCAATGGAAGCGTCGAAGCAAGAATGGAGAGAGGGAGAGGAAATTCGGATTCTATATGGTTTTATAAAATTTATAATCGAAATAATTATTTCATTAGGATGATTTCAACTATACTAAAAAATTTGTGAATTTGAGTCTAAATAAGTTGACTAAATTAAAAATGGATCACATTAGAATTTGTGAATTAAGATATAAGCTTCACAATGTGAAGTCTTTGAAAGAGCCTCATATATTTGAGAAAAAAATTGTTGAATTATGCCATCCAAGAAGATGAAAAATTGTCATAAATCTTATCTCTAAAGTAAAAATTAACACAAAGAAAATTAAGAGGAATTCCTTGGAGATTTCATCATAGTGATATAAGATATCAAAACATGATTAAAAGATTATGGGGCCACTAAGAATGTTATTTTGTGTTCTTAATTTTATCACAATGGAGATCTAGGAAATAGTCCTATGAGAGGAAAAGCAATCAAGTTTATGGGACTTTATGAGAGGTAAAACAACAAGACAAGAGAGAATTTAAATGACATTAGCACAATGATGGGTATTTATAAGTCTTATAATTCATAAAGAATAAACTATTTGAATATAAAAATGACAATTTGGCGTCATTCTTAAAAAGGAGATAGAGGGATTGGCTCATTAAAAAGATTAGACTAACCTTTCTTCAAACAACTAAAGAGAAAATACCTAAACTGGTAAATAGGGTCTATTATTAAGTGAACAATCTAATAAATATATAATCATAATGAATGAGTATCATTAATGTAGACTATAAATTTATACTCTTCAGATAAGGGATACCTTTTGACTTTACCTAAATAATTTTTAAAATATATGTTTTAAAATCTCTATGTAATGCAAGTTATGCTAAACTTTTGGGAAGGAAAATATCTTATGAACTCACGATATATATAAGATGGTGTAAATCCAAAATATTTTGTAAAGATTTAATATGATATTTGCAACCACATTTGTTAGGGTATAAATTCAATTTGGTGCACCAAATTTATACTAAATGGCAAGCCTAAGATTAGTCATTTAAAATTGCCTAAGTGAATTTTCACTTCAATCTAACTAGAATCCCAACTATGTTGCTTTTTCAAATATTAAACCAATTATTGCTCGATCATTTACTTCATCAATATGCTAGCATCGCTGAGTTATCATCATCACAAAGCTATGAATAAAGTATTGAGAAAAGATATAAAAGCCCCGATTGTTTAGTCAATCAAAAATATTGATTATAGCTTGTAACTCATTAAAAAATATAAATTATCTTTCAAATGGTCACCTCAAAGAGTCCTGTGATGATTTTTTTTCCATCTTTCATCTTTTATGAGCTTTATGATGGTGATCTCCATAAAAGGGTCCTCTTAAAGTCTATTATAGTACTTCTTACTTCATCTCAAATAAAAATGGCTTAGATGTCATTTAGTTTTTATTTTCTTCTTCTTATATATTGTAATGATATAAAGATTATACTTATCTCACATATTTTCTCTCTACAATAATTTTACTTGTCTTATTTTCTCTTCTTTACACTTCTTGGAAAGAGTATTTTTAAGGAAAAAGATAACCATGAATTAAGAAATTTACAAATGATTAATAAATTTTAGCTTTCAAAATCATTACTAGAGAGCTAGTGTATTGTCTAAAAGAAACCCTGAAAATATAAAGTGCATATAAGTAGATAATAGCGCTAAAGTGTTTTAATTATTTAAATATTTTAAGAAAAATAATAAAAGAGAGGGACATTGGCCAACAATGTATATATGGAAGCATAAAATAATTGTTTATTACATATGTTGGGTGATAGCATTAACCCATAAATGTTAAATTTAATATTATAATGAATTAGAAAATTCTTATATATTTTTATAATATATATTTATAAATACATACATTTGGCTACCTGAAATTTGCATATTGCATCAATAACAAAAATAAAATGAGTGCATCTATTTGTTTACAAAATTATATATATCATCCCTAAGAAGAGCTAAAAAAGAGAAGTATCATTATTTGTATGACAATATGTGTGTTGTTATACAAAATTATCATATAAAGCAGCCTGAGTACAAAAAAAAAAATTGCTTCTCTGAAAAATTACCCTCAACGCTTACAGCTACCTCAAAGAATTCGTATGTAATAGTACATAAAAAAATTGAGAGGAGTCTGAAATTTCATCAAGCAAATACTTAACTTTTAGGTGCCTCAACTACTTTTCTAAAAACCTGCAATCTAATTTTTAGCAATCCCAGATCAAAACAACATATTTCCAATATCCAAAATCACATTTGCCACCAAAATCAATAATTTCTACGTCTGCTACAGTGAATCCTATAATTTCCGATTACCTGCTCCAGCAAAAATTAGGAATAGAAGAAAAAAAAATACACTGATGATTTAATTCATCTTCCATTTCCACATTTAGAACACAAAAGAGAGGATAAAGATCCATCAGAGTTAGTCCATAGAAAAGAATGAAATGTTTAATCCAAAACCTGCAAATCATACAAAAATACAACAAACATAGATGCTGCTGGATGAATAGGGACGCTTACTTCTCAATCGATAAGCTCCTCTTATGTTTTGGAAGTTTTGCATGAAGCCTCTCAATCTTCTCACTTGTGCTCCTTTGATGGCGGCCGCCAACAGAGTCCTCCTTTGCACTGCACATCTGTAACTTCAGCTTGAAGCCAAACTTCTTAGGAACAATAGTCCACCGACCACTCCTCACTTGTCCCAGTCTCTCAATCTCCTGCCTAATTGTCGAGCACTCTTTCTCAAGTTCAGAGACCCGAGTCCTCATGTGATCCATCCCAGCCTTCAAGACCTGGTTATCCCTCACAGAAGTAACCCAGCCACCACCCTCAGTTGGGCCCACTTGACCACTCCTCAGCACCCTAGAACCACCATCAAGGTTGTCTGAGACGAGGAAGCATCCGGCAATCGAGGTTCTAAGTTGAAGCTGCTCAAAGAAGAGAACTTGGACTATGACTCGCAGAGGAAGCCTCTCATTTTGTGCTGCATGAGTGCAGGCTTCAAGGGAGAGCTTTTGGCAGTCCATCAGCCGGCAAAGTTGTTCTCTCTCAGATTCTGAGATCCATGGGTGTGCCTGAATGCCAATATATAAAATTAATTCAAATTAATATTATATCACATTTGGTTTATGAAACAACAAAATCAATATCATTCCTTTCTAAAGTCGGTTTTCCATCTACAAGCCACTTAATGGGTGGGTCTCAAAGATATGATAAATTATTTATAACCTTTAAGTATATATCGATCGCACGATACAGGCCATCATCCAATGGGCGTGCATACTCAGGCACAGCAGCTGCAAGTGACTGAAAGTTTGGTAACTTTAAGTTAACATCAGGTGCAATTTCAGCTAAATAGCCATCAATAAGTTTAGCCACAGTGGTTATCGGCGTCAGCGAAAGAGAACCGATCAATTGCTCATCGTCTACAAGACCTGGCGAGGCAGCACCAGTTTCCTGATCCATGGCTAGGAAGTGCTCGAGAATTCTCTGGACGCATTCAACATCATAAAGTGTTTCCATGGAGTAGGAAAATGTAGGCATCAGCAAATCTTCCAAAGCAGCTTCATCCAGTTGCATTCCTATCCTACTCTCCAAGTTAGACACGCATACAGAACTAGCTTTCAAAATGAAAAGATTACACAGAAATTTTCGTCTGTCTATTCTTCAGATTTCTTTGTTTTTCCTCGGACAGTGCAGAATCCAAAGTCACATTTGCTGCGTTCTGTCTCTTATTTAATCCATTAATATGCCTTTTTGCATAGGAGGTTAGGGAGCCAGCAATAATGTCTTTTTTGATTCCTCGGGATTCCATTACTGTTATCACCCTCTTATATGTAGGAAAACTCAAAGATGAGACATCTTCATGCCACCAATCTGAGCTACAACTTCTTGGTCTCGCTCCAGTACTAATTCCATTCCAGAGGACACTCCCACCAGGACTTTGCATTGATCCATGCTCCATCATCGGCCAACCGAATAAATTCGGATCTTTGCAAGCCTTAACAGCTAATGATTCGATGCATTGTTTAACTATGTTAAGATCATCAGCGTAAGGAAGAAGATCTTCACAGGTTTGGAGAGCTTTCAAGGAATCTTTCCAGCTACGGAGTACAACTTGATTTATGAATGTTTCAGTCTGCGAGATTAAGTTCCCCTCAGCTACTTCTTCAGTCATTTGCAGATACTCAGCAGCACAGCGGAGGTATACTACGTTCGAAGCATTCATCTCTAGCTTCACACCGTAGCAAAATTTGGCAACTAGTTCAAATGATTTTGAATCACCAGGAATATCAGGAAGCTTAATGAAACAGCCCTCCTCTTCTTCTTTGGATTGCTCAGCAATCAACTTTTCAAGAAGAAGACTCTTGGATAACAGAGGGAACTGGAACAAGTAAATAATAATGTTTTAAGTAGCTGGAACTATAGAAAGTGATCATAACTAGTAGTCAGAATTAATTACATGTAACCCATATGAAATAAAAGTTTACATTCTGTTTCAACTCCTTCCAAATAAGACATTGCTAGCATATAACAACTTCCTCACAGAATTTTTTCAATGGTGATTTCAATAGCTTCTATGGGTAACAACAATGGAAAAGCAGTAAAGCAAAAATGTATAGAAAATACACACTCATGTGCGAACATCATGAAGCAAGTCCAGTCCACTGAAAAAAACTAGCCGATATCTAAACAGGTTTATAGCATAATAATAGCACTGCACTAATTGCCATGTCAATTATTCTTCTTACATTCAAAACAACAATCACACTTCTATTTGAGTAAGTTTTATTTCCGCTGGTTTTAAAAAATTGTGGTCAAAATTTTTTTTTACGATTATAATTGTTAGAATGCGATAACTATAAGAAAGTTATTTTCTTACTTTTTTTAGAAGGGAAAAAAATCAGCATACTCACCTCATGTTTCAAAATATATATTTTTCCTACAATAACTCAATAGTTACTTTTACAGACATCTGCAGGACACCAAACGAACACTTATTCTCATTTATTTCCAAAAAAACAAAAAACAACGTCTGGAAGTTTGCATCTAAGGAGCATGCAAGTCCCCAACCTTGTGAAGGTGGAAAGACATTTCTCCAACTTCAACTGTAACATCGCTGGGAAGGCCAGTAGTGCAGAACCTGCAGTGAAGTAAAAGATCATCTCCAATATAAGAAGATTTACAAAAACTCAGAATAGACATAAAAGCCATAATTTGAGTAAAATTTTTAAAGTTTAATGCTAATAAAGTGCATGCAGCTATAAAGGTGAAATGATAATGGTAAATATTTAAAATAGAATGTTTGGCAGTAATAGTACAATATGGTAAATATTTGAAACTTCGCTATTCGATATGGTGTGTATAAATATTAGATTTAGTAGACATAGAGTAATTAAAAATATATTAAATTCAATAAAACTATAATTAGGTAAGTTATGTTGTATGAATTTGAGCTTTGCATAGTCATAAAAAATGTTAGCAGCTAATTTTAGAGTAATAAAAATGAGAATGTCAAAATAAAGTAAAACAAGAAGGAATAAATTATGGACTAATTATATTAGAGAAATGATTTGAGTGATATCTATTGAAAATAAATGTAGGTCCTTAGTAATTATTGAATAAGAAAACTTATGTAATTATTTTATTGATAGAAAAGGTTAGCTTTATATAGCGAAATAGGATGCATAAAATAGGTAACCAATAAACAAGAACTTGACTTCAATTAAGAGAATAGAATCATACATAGAAATAACTAAAATTGTGACTAAAAGCCACACATAGATATCCTCAACATAGTTGTCATAGTTTAATATCATAGGTTGAGATATTGAAAAACTAATTTCCTCAGGGAGGGTCTTTTAACCAACATCATTTCATATCTAGAGTAAATCATGACTTTTCATTTTGCTTCAACACTTGATCTTGTCACAATTGTATATTTCTTGTTCTTCAATGTGATCAAATTACTTTCTACAAGGATACAATATCCAAATGTGGATTTTCCATCTTCAATCAACCCAGCATAATCAATATTGGAAAAAATTTCACATTAAGATATATATTCTTTATATATAAAAGTCATTTCCCTAATGAATTCCCAATTTTCCTATTTAATAGTTTGTAAGTGTTGACTTGCAACTCCAACATTAAAAGATATATAAAATCTAACGATAGCATGGTAAATTAGTTTTCCACCAATTGTTGATGACAAGAAACATCTCATTATCTACAATTTTCTGAGTATCAATAGAAATGTCAACAAATTTACAACCTAACAAACTAGTTTATTCAAGCAGGCCAGTTACATATTGAGGCAAGATAAGTACGGTCTCTCATTAAATCAATTACAAGGGCTTGTTATTATGACAATTAAATGCATCTTGTTTTATTTTATTTTTAAAATAACATGTGAGGTTCAGAAAAAATTATTTTCAATGTAAAACCTATTTTGTAACAATATCAATCAGCCCAAATTAAAGATTCAAGAGACGCAATAAAATATTTTGTTGAATCCTTTAATTTGAAGTGGTATTATCTATTTTAAAATAAAGTATAGATATTGAGGGGCTACCATTATAGCATATGGATGGCTTTTTAAGAAAAGATTTTAGTGTTATTTTATGATTCAAATGAAAAATAGCTTTGCTCTCTGGCAAAAACTAGTATCTAAAAGGTACTTGCAACTTTTGCTTGATTTGTTATATCATTTTCTCTTGTTTATTACCACCTTCCCAGAAGCTTAACCCACTTCAACCTGCACAAAAAACTAAGAAACCTCTTTCACAAAACTATAACTTCTATAGTCCACATGCAATGACCAATCGGTATACAAAACTAATGATTTTCTAACCACAAATCTAATTAGCCTAAATTCAATAGCATTAGTTAGGTTGCAACCGTTACATATTAAACCTTTGATCTGAAGGTCCCCAGCCTTCTCCATTAAAGAAAACAAAACCTTCCACTACTACTAAATTTTAGTCATAATATGTCAACATCCAACAAATCCTATAAGTATGTTTACTAAGCCTTTCACCAACCTTAAGCCTTTTACATGTACACTAGCAACTCTAGAAATCCTTTTAACAACTTCCATATCACATACTTTCTTAAAGCTAATGGCACTCCTTTGTGGTAAACAAATTCAATGCCCAATAAATATTTTAATTGACATAGATATTTAGAGATAAATAACTTCTAAAAATAATGATTCACTTCGATAATCCAATTTTGACCACTTCAATTAAGAAGGATGCCATCTAAATAAACTAACAAGAAAACAAAGTAAAATGAATTATCTTAGACAAAGATTGAGGCATTCGTTGACCTAATATGAAGGCAAACTTCAGCAAGAACTTGCAAAATTTATCGAGTCAAGCTTGAGGCGTTATTGATATTGTATATTTTGAAATTTGTTTAAGTCTATTTATAGTGTTATTGATATTGTATATTTTGAAATTTTACTTTGCATCGTGTCAAACGCAAAAAAAAGTTGAAACCTCTGCATTTACTCTACTTTATTTTACTTTCCAACCAAAAAACCCCTAAAGCACTTTGTATTAACTAATCCATCAAGCAACCGAATCAGCCAATATATTTGATTAGTGTTGATCATATCACCTCATCACTTAAGCTGCATACATAGCATCCAGGATTGTTATTTTAGCATTCTATGGAGTTTGAGCCTCCTAACATCCTTAGGTCTAGGGAACTCAACTTATGACATGATTGTTACTTTCCTAAAAACCCAATCACATGATCATTCATGTTTCAACATCGTAATGACTACAACACCATTAAATGGGTACCCAACAATGGGTCAATCCTTCTCAGCAAAGCTCACCGACACTATCTCTAGGTTCAAGCCATTGCTATTGAGTTCACCTCTCCTGACCTAATCACTTAAAGCTCACTACGCCAACTCAGCACTATGTCCTCCCAGAGTCACTGTTACCACTCCTGCGATATGGATTGGCCTAACAAGCACAAGCTTATTCACTTGATCATCTATTGGCTCCTTGCTTGATCTCCTTACAAATTTTCAACTTCCTAGCCTTGATAAGCACTTCAACCAAGCTCCATAAATACCGGCACTCCTCTGTTGATGTATGTGGTAGGAACAATATCTTTTCAAATTACACGATAGCCCATTGGTCCTCATCGGTGTTAGTAGCTTGAAGTACTTCTTTTTTTTTAATGGCCTCTACTAAATCTGCCCTTGATACCCGCAATAGATGATCACACGGGGATGACGAGGATGGTACTCACTTTGATATGGGCGAGTGGATTTTGGTAACTCCTAATGAACTAGTGGTACAGCCCTAACTGCAGGCCTCTGCGAAGTGTGTCTCCTCGGCCGATGAATGCACAATGCATTTAATCTCTTCTCCATCCTCACTCGCAACCCCAAAATGACGAGCGAGTGGTGATTACTTCGTGAAGTTATCTTAGCGAGTCATGCAGGACAATTGGGCGACTTCATTGTATTCTTTCACGTTTACATAACTGCTAACGAGTTCTAACAACCCCGCCAACATCCTTGACTATTGAAGGCCAAGGGCTAGTGTTGTGTATTCGATCGATTTGATTATTTGTGTTGACATATTTGTTAAACTGAATAAACCGAACGAACAATATACATAACCAAACCGTCCAAACAAAATGTAAAATCGAACTGAACTACAATTCAGTTTATTTAGTTATGTTTTAGTTAAATCGAAAAATATACAAACACAAAATGATGAATAGATTTTAAAAGCAAAATAATCTTTTTGATTGAAAATTTTAGATTTTCTAATTTTTTATGAACTAATTAATTGAAATACAATCCAATAAATTCAATGAATTAAATCCTAAAAAACAACAAAATTAAATAACGTAAATTAAAATAAAATATGATATTATTATTTCAACTTATTTGGTTTAACCGATTTTTTCTTTTTCTAATCGAACTAAAAATAAAAAACCAAATAACTTACCATATAAAGCCAAAAAAACAAAACAAAAAAATGAACCAAATTAAGTTTATTTGATCAGTTTGGTTTGAATTATAAAAGGATGGTTCAATTCTTTGTTTTAAAATAGAAGTTATTTGGATTGCATTTTTTGTTTAGTTTTAGAAAATAATTTTGGTTAAACCAAAAATTCAATATTAAATATATAATTCCAAATAACCAATATGCCATAATATATATATATATATATATATATATATATATATATATATATATATATATATATATATATATATATATATATATTAATAATTATTTGGTTTAATCTCTCATTTTCTATTCGATGAGTTATGTGATCTTCCATTTCCTTCAAGGCCTGCTATGTAGCAAAGTTCTAGGTAGCTTACTCCATGGCAACTAAATTATCTCTAGTAGGTTGTCCTACATCTTAAAGAGCTCAACTTCTTTATTGTGGCATCAATCCATGCTCACTACATCAAAGAAAACACTGGATCCAAATTTGTTTATGGAGTGACATCAAACATTACTTGTGAATCTTGCTATGAAAAGTATGGGTGAAAAAGAGAATATATGCATTATATTACTAAATTGAGTATAACGTGTATGCCAGTATATAGGAACAATTACTCAATTACAAAGGACCACAAAGAAAAACTAGTGTATCACAAAAGCTAAAAATCTAAGGAAAGATGAACATAGCCTTTAAGATGCCTAAATAGGGTCAAAGGGCTACATATATTGATACAAGAAACCCATTAAATTATAGTAAAAATGACTACAAGCTTTAAGAATGAATAAGACATTGACATGAGCACAAAATCATGGTGTAGCTGAGGGGTGGCTTGAGAGCAATGCAACTCCGCGCCACTCGCCCGAGTCTAAAGGTGGGGCGAGTTTTCGAGCGACATCCCTCCCAAATTATGATGCTAGCGAGTGTCTGGCAAGTCATTCTTGTAGAGGTTGCCTGTCTGATGTACTGGGCCAGTCCAACAGGCAAGTAGAGTGAGTCACCCAAGTTATTGGAAAGTCTCATGTTGGGGTGGCTTATCCTATGATGTGTTTCTTGGTCGCCAAGCTAATGATGAGTTGGAAAGTGGTACTCTAAGTTGACATGTCTGGTTCGGCAGTCCTCTTCAGGTGAGTTCATGCGGTATATGGGTTTAGAGTTTTTGTCCTTCTTGGGTGAGTTCATTCTGCTTTGGTATACTGGGTATACAATCCTCTTCATGATATATCATCTAAGGTTCACACAATCATCTAGGCATTCTAAATTTCCTTCAGTGTCTCTCTTGAGTTTGGATTCATTCAGTAGTCTAAGTTAGCAAGCACTTTAGCTCATTAAGAGAACTCAACTCTTAGACATACGATGACTTGTGATTATTAAATGCATACTAAAATTATTTTCAAATGGCCCTTTTAAAATAAATTAGTATAAAAAACTTAGTTTAATTGGATCTTTAAAACAAGAACAATATTGGTGATCATATCTAGATCATATGAGATTACCCTTATGACCAGACTAAGTTTACAAGTTTATGATAGGATGTAGTTCGGTTTTCTGCTATGTCATTATGATACGTTGTATTGTCATGCTTAGTTGCATGTTATGTTGACTTATATTTGTGCATACTATAATAGACATATATGCATCTTTTATTATGGTCATTGATGCAAAAGCCATTAACATATGATCACAATATAATAATTTTAGAGGCAAATTATGTGTAAGCTCATGGATGTTTTATCGTATGTTTGTTTATTTCCTATATTTTTGGTTAGGAAAGCCTTATAAGTGAAATATGATATAAGCATAAGTCTACAACTACGCTCTTAGAACAAAACCAAGGAGATAAGGACAGGAATGAAAAAGACTAATGGCTTACACATAATTAAATCCACACGATACGATAATTATTATAAATTGACATTTGTGTTGTACTAATGCATTACCTAGATGTCTAATATTTTCTATTTATTAAGAAGAATTGTAGAATCAAGCTGCAATCACACACTCCAATATATCATTCCTTTTTTTGATAATTGTTTATTTATAACTTGACTAATTTTCTACGTTGTTAATGACTTTTATTTTTCTAGAGCATGCCATTATCATCAGCTCTTATAAAAAGACTATATTTTTCTATACAAATAAATCAAAATATTTATATTTATATAATTCTAAAATCAATCTTAGGATAAAATCATTTCATAACAAAGATTTAATGTATGGTCCTTAGACCAATCTTTAAAAATAAATGAAATGATTTCCTTGTATTTATATCGAGATATAATATGGTGCTACCTATACTTTTCACAATGGAGAATCAATCATCAACGCTAAGCCTAGCTAATTAACAAAGCATAGCGTGCCTAATCTCTCAGCATGATTAGTTAAGTCTTAATATTAAGGATAAATACCTATGCATCACTCGTGTCCATGAAGTATGCTTGCTACATTTAAATCAAACTGACTTCATGATTTATTAATCTCACTTAAGTGGCAATCTACTTTTGCTTAAGAAATTTAATGGCAACCTTGATCAAGATAGAATTATAAAGCTATTTTGGGTAGCTTGATTATAATAGTTTACTTGCCCCTATCCTCTCTTTTCGAAAGCATCTTCTCTTATTCTAAGAAAAATAAACACTAAATTCCTTCCACTTTACAAGATAGAGTATAGGAGTCTATGTCTCTTCTTTAACTCAAAGCCTACGTGTTATTAGCCAAAGTAATTCATGATTGATAACAAAGAACCTTTAGCTAAGCTGACTCGACTACCTTCTCATTTAAATAGCCTTACATAGTTAGACAACCCAAAATAATGAAATATAGGACAATATAACTAACAAAATAAATATTATTTCCACAAGCATTCCTTAGTCATGATTTTGATCTTTCTTCCTTGAAAGTCTATCCATAGAGTTCGTGCACAAATACTCAGGAGATCACTTGGTGGAAGAGAGCACAAATGCACTCAAGAAGAATTAATTCCATGCATTTCATTTATTTAAAATTACAAAGGACTCATATATATAGCCTAAGGACATAATTAATAATTATCAAATTTAAAGCTAAGGAGAAAGTCAAAGAAAGGTGGGGAAAGAAATAAAAAAATGATGGATGAGATGTCAAAATGTGGTGATAAATTCAAGAAATAAAGTGAAAGTCAAAAAATGATTGAGAAGTGCAAAGAAGATAAAAGTTTCAAACACAACTACCACCATCATCATTCTAAGGATAATGGATTAGTAAAACCAACAAAAATCAACATATTACTAAATAATATGTAAAACTTACACTCGAAATGATCCAAAAACACATAAGGATTTAAATACATGAAAACAATACTACAACACATCACCTTATATAAAAAAGTTATGCATAAACTCTGATAGTTACATCATAATAGGTACTAAGCACATGAATTGAAAATCATGAAATATCAAATAGTATTACTTGATCAAATATTAAAGGTAGCATGAAGAAGGTCAAAGAAGTTTTTAAAATCAATACAATTTTGATCAAGCATACTAGAAAATAAGTGAGATAGCATAAACTACAACACATCATGAAATAAGTACATGAAACAATACTACAACACATCACCTTATATAAAAAAAGTTATGCATAAACTCTCATAGTTACATCAAAATAGGTACTAAGTGCATGAATTGAAAATCATGAAATATCAAATAGTATTACTTGATCAAATATTAAAGGTAGCATGAAGAAGGTCAAAGAAGTTTTTAAAATCAATAAAATTTTGACCAAGCATACTAGAAAATAAGTGAGATAGCACTGCAGAGGCATCAAAATAGAATGAATATAAGTACATAAAAAACAGAGATAAAACAGAAAACTGCTTCTAATTGCAATAAGAAACAAAACACCAAAAAGTAAGCAAAGATAGTTTTATCATACCAGGCCAGCCCTTGACGATGGAAGGCATCAGATTTTGATCCCAGCTTCAGACCAGCCATCTAATAAGTCAAGAACAATAAAAAGGAAAGAAAAGGTCAAGGCAAAGGACCTCAACTTTAGACTTAAATAATGCTTGAGTTAAAAAGAAAAGAAAAAAAAAAAGAACGAAAAGCAAAGGACTCTCAAAGAAAACGAAAAGAAAAAAAAAACTCCAATTTTTTTTTTCTTGGAGTTAAATAATGCTTTTAAAGGGCCTATACAGGGAAGATCCCAGAGCTACCAAAGTTAGCCCCAAATTTTCTGGATCAAAAGAAAATGTGAGATGGAAACCTATTTGTAATGCCACAATTCAAGAAAAATTAACCCAAAACCAGTGACTTGGCAAGCATTTAGCTAAACTCACCTAAAACTTGTGATCATGTGAGCTGACAATAAACCATAAACCATAAATGCACAAAAAGTCACACGAAGCTACACATTTATGAACAATTCAAACACCTGATGTGCAAAAAAGCCGGCAAACCCAGCCGGGAACCAGACCAAAGAAAAAGAAGAAAAAGAAAAGCCAAAATCTAAAATTCATTCCAAACATCAGTTTCAGCAAAGCGCTAAACCCATACCAAACAAACAGAACTCAGCATTGCAAACCTAATCTCACTGCAAAAAAAGACTCACAAGATTGAATCTTGAACCTTCGGAGTCCCAGCAAATCGCTAAAAAGACAGCTCAAAACCAGAACACAGGGAAAGAAAGGGGGAAAACGATGAGAAGTGGAAGGAAAAAAGGCGCCTTTCAGAGGGACAACATAACTTCTATTGTGTCACTTCCTATGGCCTCTCCTTAGAATCTCACACAAAGTTGCAGCCTTGTGCTAGTAAGAGGGGACCGTAGCAAGTAAAACCGATCCGGCAAAGGCGACAAGGACTGAGTTCAACTTGCAGTAAAACCCAAAACGCTCCTAAAAATATCGAGTAAAAAAATTTTAAAAAAATAGTAAAACACAATGTAAGCAACCTCCTACAGAAAGTGGAGCCTCGGATTCATAAACCGCCCCTCTCTTTGAAAATAATAAAAAAGCTTACATTTTTAGAGACTCGATTTCTAGAAGGAGAGAGATTCACTTGAGATGGGAAGCAATAACCAACAAGATTGCTGAACTGTCACAAAACCATCAGGAAAAATAAGTTAACTGTTTTAATGTATTTTTAACGTTTCACTCCTGTCAATAATAATAGCAGAAAATTATGGCGGACAGCTAACCCATGTGGAACGGTATGAACTCTGAACGCTGCACTCTGGACAAGGAGCACGATGCTTGAAGCCTTGAAGCCTCGACAACCCATTAAATATCAAAATGCAAATTAAAAAAAAAGGCGCTAAAAAAGATAAAATTAATTGAAATAGAAATAAATGATTTTATTCTTTAATCATTAAAATTGATACATATCACTGTTCTTCATTCTTTTAAAGGTTATGCGGCCATTCTCTCTCGTCTCTTCGTAAAAGGATTAGTTAAATGATCTGTTATCAAAATTGTCAAATGATTCAATGCATTTTAAAGCAAATCTCATTTTTTAAGGGTCTGGGTTCAATTTATTTTTATTTTTATATTATTTTTAAAAACATATTTATTTAATATATTTTTATAAGTATTTTTTTATTTTTTAAATAATATTATTTTAACACACTCAAAATTATTTTAAAATATTTTTAATATTTTTAAAAATAATTACTATCATTAAATATATTTTATTTTAAAATAAAATAAAATAAAATGATCTAGAATAGTCCTATAAATTACTTAAAGCAACTCATTTAAAATGAAAATGTTTAAAAGTTGATTTTGAGTTCAATAATAAAAAATGGTCGTCTGGTCTCAATGAATGAATCCAAATTATTACGATAAATTTTATTTTATATTTTTTATATTATTTTAAATATATATATATATATATATATATATATATATATATATATATATATATATATATATATATATATATATATATAGTATATTTTTAAAATATTATTCATTTTAAAACTAAAAATAACCTTTAAAAATTTTGAGTATTTTTAAAATAAACATCAAACAATATATATATATATATATATATATATATATATATATATATATATATATATATATATATATATATATATATATATATATATATATATATATATATATAAGTGACCACAATTGGTACAAAACCTATATTAGCTTGTAGTGGATTGAGTCAAACCGGGTTGATATGAACTGTTGATCCAATGATATAATTGGGTTCTATCTTAGCCGTTTGATCAGCGTGTTTAAAACTGACCTTTCGATCTGTCTGGGAACCTTAACCGGGGAGATTGGATCTGAGCCTTCTAAAGTGCGCTTTGCTTTTCTTTTCAGCCGTTGGATTTAGCTTCTCGGATATGGAATTGAAAAGGGAGTATTTCCCTAGGGTTCGGCTCTTCGAGCGGCCGAAATGGCTCCATAGGAAAGGGAGAGGCTGAGGATGCAGAGGGGAAACCTAGGGTTTCCAGCCGGAGAAGAAGGTGTTTCCGACAAGTAAACCAGAAGAAAAGTGCAGAGGAAGAAGAAGATGATGAAGGAACCGAGGAAGATAAGTTTCTTTTCAGAAATATGGATTACATACTTTTCTTTTGTGTTCTTTTCCTATTTATAAATTTCTCTCCCTGAACTCCTCTCTCTTCATATTATTAAGATCTTTTCTTAAGATCTGATTGGTTTATTTTTCTATTACAAGTAGTTGTTTTTCTGTTATGACTGGAAGTGGGTTTTTTTCTTGATATCTCAGTCCTATGTTGTTATAATCCTCTGATCTGTACTTCTTTTTGATTTTTCAGTTTATATAATGTTGTAGATTCTCTGATCTGGCAGTATCTCCACTACTTTCTTGTTTTCAATTATATTGTTATTGTAAAAGGTCTGATCTGGCAATATTGAGTATTTTCTCTATTGTAAAATTATTTCTGCCGCTTTGGATGTATAAGGTGTTTTTCTTGATTTTATTATAATAAGACTTCATATTTCATAAAGTCTTCTTCTCTGTTGTTCAGTAATGCTTAATAGTGTATAAAATCATTGAGCCATTGTGGGGTTTTTCTTTCTCTGGTACTTCTGAGATGTGTTTCTGTATTTGGGTTTATATCATTACTCCCCCCAACATTGACCTTGTCCTCAAGGTCAAACTCAGGAAATGCCTTCTGGATTTCTTCAATTAATACCCAAGAAGCATCTGTTGATAGTAGTCCATCCCATTATACTAATACTTCTTTAATTAGTTTATCTCATAGTATGGTTCTGGTCAAGACTTTGATAGATCGACTAATGGTCGCCTTCTATGAATTGAGTTGGTAATATTGTTGGGTGTAATGTAGAATCCTGTCTGTATTGTTTAAGTCTGGAGACATGGAACACATTGTGGATCCTTGCTGTTTCTGGAAGTTCTACTCTATATGCTACTGTCTTTATTTTCTGTAAAATTTTAAAAGGACCATAATACTTTCTCTGTAGTTCTGTATAATGATTCCCTGAGACTAAAGACTGTCTATAAGGCTGTAGTTTTACTAATACTAAATCATTTACCTTGAATTGAAGCTCCCTTCTGTGTTTATTAGCCATTTGCTTCATTCTATTTTGAGCTTCCTGTAAATTTATTTTAAGTTGATGTAGGATCTTGTCCCTCTGTTGTAATATTGTTTCTACCTCTATGTTGGTAGTTGTGTTACCATTATAGGGTATAATTGTAGGTGGAAGTCTGCTATACACTATTTAAAAATGAGTCATTTTTATGGAAGTATTGATGGATGTATTATAGGATAATTCTGCCCATGGAAGAAATTGTAACCAATTCTTTGGTGTCTCTAATACAAAACTTCTTAGATATTGTTCTAGTATTCTATTTGTGACCTCTGTTTGGCCATCTGTTTGAGGATGATAAGCACTGCTGTGGCTTAGTGTTGTCCCACTTAATTTGAATAGTTCCTACCAAAAATTACTCATAAAGATGGGATCTCTATATGAAACTATGCCCTGTGGTATTCTATGTAGTTTGGCTATGTCCAAGTAAAAATGAGCTATATTAGTAAAGGGTCAAAGGGTGAGAAATGTGCATACTTTGATAGTCTGTCTACCACTACTAGTATAACAGTTTTATTATAAGACTTGGGTAGTCCTGTGATAAAATCTATTGATACTTCCTCCCAAATGACTGCTAGTATAGGTAGAGATTGCAATATACCTGCAGGCTTCTGAGTATCATATTTAAATCGTTGACATATAGGACATGTAGATATAAAGTGTTGTACATCTTATTTCATCAGTTTCCAGTAGAACTGTTGAGTAATTCTGGCCAATGTCCTCTTAATTCCACAATGGCCTCCTACTGGGGTTAAGTGTAATTCTCTTGTAATAGTGTTTCTCATTTCTAATTCTTTAGATATTACAATCCTGTCTTTATAGTATATCAGTCCATTAGCAATTCTATGCTTTGGAAACAAACCTGGGCTTTCAGATATTTGCTTCCATAATTATTATAGGTCATGACTAGACTGTGTTTCCTCTTTGATCTGTTTTATGATAGAAGTGAATTGTTGAGTAAAAATAAGGAAACTTTGTTGTGTAGAGCCTTCTACTGTTAGTTGCTCTTCTGCATTATATATTTTTCTAGATAAAACATCAACTGTCTTGTTTGTGATCCCTAGTTTATATTCAATTGTATAATCAAAACCCAAGAGTTTAATAAGGAACCTTTACTATTTAGGAGTCTGAATTGTCTGTTACATTAGTTCCCTTATGCTCTTTTGATCAGTTCTGATGGTGAACTTGTTGCTTAACAGATATTATCTCCATCTTGCTACAATTTTTATTATAGCATAGAGTTCTCTTGCATAAGTAGATGCTTTCTATAATGAAGGAGATTATTTCTTACTAATGTAAGCAATAGGGTGACTGTTTTGTATTAAGACTACTCCTATTACAGTCCCAGATGCATCTGTTTCTATTATGAAAGGCTGAGAAAAATTTGGGTAAGCCAATACTGGTAAAGATGTCATGGCTTGTTTCAGTTGTTCAAATGCTTTTTTAGCTTCTTCATTCCATTGGAACTATTGTTTAGCTAATAATGAGGTCATTTGTGCAGTAATTACTGCATATTGTTTAACAAACTTTCTGTAGTAACCTGTTAAACTTAGGAATCCTCTCAATTGTTTAACAGATGTTGGTTTTGGCCATGACTGGACTGCTTCAATTTTTTTTGGTCCACTTCAATGCATTTTGCTGATAAAATATGACCCAAGTATTCTATCTTTTCTTGAATAAAAAAATATTTTGATGGTTTAATAAACAGGCTATGGTGTTTCAACTTGTTTAACACTGCTTGCAAGTGATTTTGACGATGCTCCAATGTAGGACTGTATATTAGTATGTTATCAAAGAATATAAGGACAAATTTTCTTAGAAAAGGTTTTAGAACTGTGTTCATCGTGGCTTGAAGTGTGGAGGGTGCATTTGTTAACCCAAATGGCATTGCAATAAACTCATAGTGTCCCTCATGTGTTCTGAAGGCTATTTTGTATATGTCTTCTTCAGCCATTCTGATTTGATGATAGCCTGAACGTAAATCCAGTTTTGAGAAGATGGTTGCTCCATGCAGTTCATCCATTAGCTCCTGTAGAGTTGGAATATGAAATTTGTCCGGGATAGTGATTTTATCTAGGGCTCTGTAATCCACACAAAATCTCTAAGTTCCATCCTTTTCTTTATTAGTAATGCAGGAGATGAGAAAGGGCTGGTGCTTTCTCTAATTATCTCAGTTTCCAACATTTCTTTGATTAACTTTTCAATTTCTGTTTTCGAAAATGTGGATATCTATAGCTTTTAACTCTAATTGGTTGAGTTCCAGGTGCCAAGTTGATATGATGATCAATGTTCCTTTGTGGAGGTAAAGTATTTGGAGCTTGAAAGATGTCTTGATACTGATTTAGTATCTTCTGAATATTGACAAGTAAACTTTGGAACTCATTTGTTGTAGCCTCTATAGATGTTGGGACTGTTGTAATCTGCAGGTATGAAGCTATTTCATCTTTGTTTTGAAGTTTGGTGAATTAGTGAAATGTAATGCTTTGCACATTAGATGTTGTGTCTCCTTGTAATTGCACCACTGTATCATTATGCCTGAATTTTATTATCAACTTCTTGTAGTCAGTTGTACATTCTCCTAGCTGTTCTAACCATTATACTTCTAGTACCACATCTTCTCACAGCGTAAGCTATAAAGCTATATCTTTGGAGCTTGATTGGTATGTTGGAGTATACTCCTGTACATTTCAGTGTTTCACTATTTCTAACCAATACTTTAAAAATAGAGGCAGGTTTAACTATATGATCAATAAATTTGGCTAATTTAGATTGAATAAAATTGTGGATTGACCCACTGCCAATTAATATCTGTACTATTTTGTTGCCAATCATTCCTTGCAATCTTAATGTTCTGGGATTGGATTGACCTGTGAAAGCATTGAAGCTTATTTCTGGAATTCCTCTTGTGATAACTGATTTTCTGTCTCAGTATCTTGCTGCAGGTGGTATTCTTGGTCATCATTAACCACCATTAGAGCAAATAATTTTGATTTATAGGTATGTCCTCTATGATATTTTTCATCACAGTTGAAGCAAAGTCCCTTCTTCTTTCTTTCTTCCAACTGTGTAGCTGTCAATCTCTGAATTGGTATATTCTATTTGTTGTGATTATTACTGTTGTGAATGGGCATTGTTGGATTAGGTAGTAGGGGTGGTTGATATGTTTGTTGCTATTTTACTGCTAGAATTTGCTGAAATCTAGAAGTTCTTGTCATAGATATTTCATCAGCTAATCTGTCTTCCATTAGTTTAGCTAATTGTAATGCTTGCTGAAGAGAATTGGGCTATAAAGCTCTAACTTCTCTCTTTATATCTTGCCTTAGCCCAGATTCAAAGCAGCTTTATAAAAATTCAGGGGGAATGACTGAAATTTGATTAGCTAACTCCTCAAACTCATTATAGAATTCTTGGACTGTTGATTTCTATTGCAGTTTGGCTAATTCTCCTCTTAAATCTCTGTATAGAGATGGTTCAAACCTTTGAATGACCCGATCTTTGAATTGAAGCCAAGAATGCAATTATTTGTTTAAATGCATCCATTGATACTAACTTAGGGCAGGTCCATCCATATAAACGGTTATTATAAACCGATATTGAAATATTGTAGAAAAAAAATTGATCAGCCTTGAATAGCCATCCTCTAGGATTTTCTCCATTAAACCTTGGCATATCTACCTTAACATGTCTATTATTTTGTGTGTATGTTCGCTTTGGAGGAATAAATTGCATGAGATGAATTACATACACAGGATTGTTGTTATTGACAAGATTTATCCAATTTATCCTCAATAGCTGATAGTCTTCTTGATACTTCATTTAATATGATAGTGATGGAAGTCATTTGCTCATCATTTTTGTTGAGTCTTCCAACACACTCTTCCAATGTCTTTGTTATGTGTCTGGTACCTTCTGCCATTGATCTTTATAGGAGTCAACAAGAGCACCAATGATCTGCCGATCTCGAACCGCTGATCCAATGATATAACGGGTTCTATCTTACCGCTTTGATGTGGTTTAAACCACCTTCGACCGTCTCGGGAATCTTAACCAGAGAGATTGGATCTGAGCCTTCTAAAGTGAGCCTTGCTTTTCTTTTCAGCCGTTGGATTTAGCTTTTCAGATATGAAATTGAAAAGGGAGTATTTCCCTAGGGTTTGGCTCTTCGAGCGGCCGAAATGGCTCCAGAGGAAAGGGAGAGGCTGAGGATGCAGAGGGGAAACCTAGGGTTTCCAGCCATAGAAGAAGGTGTTTCCAGTGAGTAAACCAGAAGAAAAGTGCAGAGGAAGAAGGAGAAGATGAAGGAACCGAGGAAGATAAGTTTATTTTCAGAAATATGGATTACATACTTTTCTTTTGTGTTCTTTTCCTATTTATACATTTCTCTCCCTGAACTCCTCTCTCTTCATATTATTAAGATCTTTTCTTAAGATCTGATTGGTTTGTTTTTCTGTTACAAGTAGTTGTTTTTCTGTTATGGCTGGAAGTGAGTTCTTTTCTTGATATCTTAGTTTTATGTTGTTATAATCCTCTGATTTGTCAAGATCTGTACTTCTTTTTGATTTTTTAGTTTATATGCTGTTGTAAATTCTCTGATCTGCAGTATCTCCACTACTTTCTTCTTTTCAATTATATTATTATTGTAAAGGTCTGATCTGGCAATATTGAGTATTTTCTCTATTATAAATTATTTCTGGGTTATACTGCTAGATGTATAAGGTTCTTTTCTTGATTTTATTGTAATAAGACTTCATATTTCATATAAAGTCTTCTTCTCTGTTGTTCAGTAATGCTTAATAGTGTATAAAATCCTTGAGCCATTGTGGATTTTTCTTTCTCTGGTACTTCTGAGATGTGTTTCTGTATTTAGGTTTATATCAGTCTCCCTCTCTCTTCTTCGCAGGGGCTAAAGGTGTGCAACCTTTAGGTACAATAACCAGTGCAACCATTATATTAGCCATTTCTATCTTCTAACTTCAAATATTAGCATTGAAAAAAAAAATTAAAATAAAAGCATTAGCACAGTTATGTTAAATCACACAAAATTTTGCCTACTTTTCAGCAATTCATCCTCTTGGTCTAAACCTTCACATATCTATCATTTGTAAGCTATTTATGACACTGAGTTGTTCTCAGAAAAATAAATATAGTGACATAAAAAATGAAAGCAAAATGATACAATTTTTAGCAACCCTAAGTTTGATTCCAATGTATTTCAAGATTTATTATGGCTTCAATGGAACTCTATTTCAGAAATCATTTATGGCTCTAAATTGCTTTTAAGAAGATGAATATTTTGAAGTTAGAATTATGGCATATCATTGTCATTATCTATTTGACTTAAATTTGATCCAGAATTTTTTTTTTTTGATTATTCCAAGTAATTTGTTCTTCGATCCATTAACTCAGTTGTGTCATATTGAAGTTTCAAATGAGAAATTCAATTTATCAATAAAAAAACTTTACAATCTAGCAGAGCTACATATGAGCCGAGAGTTCGACAAGCTACTCGTGACTCAGCTCAATTATAGTTCGTTTATGATCGTTTGATTAACTAATCAAATAAGTTTGAATACTTCTGCAAATACTTAATTGTTAAATGAACTAGCTTCAATAGTTTGTAGTTCAGTTCATTTATGTCCATGAATAATATCATTTAAAGCTCATGAATAAACTTGTTAAGGAATATGATTAAGGCTTATTCATGAACAAAATTATTTAAATTTTTATTTTTTAGGCTTAATAATCATTAATTATTATAGCTCATGTATATCTCTCAACAAGTTACTTGCGAATAAGTTCGATTAAGACTTGATTAAAGCTTGTTTATTTCATTAAATGAGCTGCTCATTAACATACTTGATAATATCAATTGAAACAAACTTATGAACAAACTTGAGCTGAGCTCGAACAAGATTTTTTTAAACAAGCTTAAACTTGAACACCATCCTAAAAAACTTGAATAATGGTAAATAAGCTTGAACTCAAATAAGCACATGCTATACAATATGGTACATCCATTGTTTATAAGAATCAAAATTAATTCAACATCATTTTTGATAAGTTGGAATGCCCTCTTCAAAATCTATAAATAAACATTAGTTCTCTTCATTTTTTTTTATATATCAAACTAGGCAATTTTTGAGAAAGCTAGCTTTTTCTAGAATTTCTATATGGTCATCCAGTTGTTACATGATAATCTCCTTGATACCAATAACCACAAGTTTGGCTCATTTTCTTTGCATTGCCCAAGGAGCCTATAGCCCTCTATAGTGTGGAAAATTTATGCTTAACCTCATCTTAGTATCACCAATCACATTATCTTTTGGAATAAACTACAATATGTTGTCCAAGAAGATTATCTAATGGAGATAATAATTAACCTCTTCTTTGTTATGACTTCCAAAAGTCATCACCACGCAATAATGTAATTCTTTGTCCTTTTATTATGAAAGAGCTAAGGCTATTTATTATCACCCTTACAAAAGCTAGTCTAATCCTTACAAATATGTTAACTAATAGAAGGTGACATATAATGTGCCTCTCATTCACTCTCATGAAAATTATTTTCATTGGTTAGGCTTTCTTTTAAAATATTCATATTAAATAAATAGATTATTAAATATTCATATCATATTTTTGGCATTCATTTGAATGAGGTTAAGTTCTTGAATTAATGCTTTCAAAGATTCCCTAGTGAAGCACATTAAATTTTTAAGAGTCAACACTAAGCAATGTAAATTTCAAAGGAGCTCCACAAAAAATAAATATATCAACTCAAGAAATGAAAAATAAACTCCTTGTGATTTAATGAAAGATGGATGATATTTATGATATATGTGAACATGTGTTGTTGATTTCAATTAAAGTCATAAGTAGTGTTTTGGATATTAAAGATCATCATCAAGGATATGGTCTTGAAACTTAAATGTGATAAGTATAATTTAAAAAGAATTGAAAAGAACTCCAAAGAATAATAAGCTAGGACATATGCCTTGAGAGACTTAAAATACCCCAAAAATAATAGTATGGTGGGCTTGGATTTTTTTATTGACTAGATTAAATTTATTTTTGAATTAATTAAACTATTAAGAAGTATATAATTGCTTAGGGTAAGTTCTTATAACACCATCATTAAAATATATTAGCCTTAGGTAGAAATCTATATAGGGATTTAGCAATACCACTAAGATACAACTCTTTATCTAATTTTAATGCAAACAAAGATGTTTGTGATGAGACTTGCAACTTAAGCCTTAATGAAGCTAAGAAACTGTGACCTTTGGTCTTACAATCCCACATGAGCCAAAATAACCAATTTTAAGCATTTTAAAATTTATACTATCTTGATCTTACATGCAAATACAAGACTAAGTTGATTGTTACTATTTAAAATAGGAGACCTATAATTTGATCATTATGTAAAGGCAACATAGATCATGCGAGAGTATGAAATGTACAAGTCAACGAGATAATTTTTTTTAATTATTTGATCTAAAGTAAGATAATTTATCTAAGTTTAAGACTCACAATACCTGCAAATGTGTGCATTAATTGATGGCTTTTCTTTGTTTTAAAATGAGCAATCATTTTATGAGCATTCAAGTCAACTAAATTATTGAGTATATATTCAAGAAATGTAAAATGGGCATTATTAATTATTTTAAAAATATTTATTTGAAAAGCGATAATGTATTTTTTAATTAAACTAAATGTTATAATTAATTTTTAAAGTTGGTCATATGATAGAATAAAAGCTTTACATTTTAAAGAGGCTAACTAATATTAAGGTTAATCACATTACATAAAGAAACTGAAATAAAATAATGATCATATTCATTCAAGACAAATCAATTATATCAAATAAAATTAAAAGAATGTGTAATTTGATAGAAAAAGGTTGCACAATAAATCAAAAACCAATAATAAAAAAATGCAACTAGGCTCTACTTATTATGATTTGGACCATAAATTTATATATAAATAGAGTGGCACAGGGGTCCAGTTGCCTGTGAAAATATGTCAAGACATTTTAATCTCCTTGGATCTTCTCACATACCTACATGACTACCTCTTACTATAATGCACATAAATAATGCAAGAGTAGATAAGAAAGCTTGATAAGTATACATATATTTTCTCAAAATTTTAATTAGTTTAGCATAATAATATGTTATGCAAGCTAATACTTTTAGAAGCATGTAGTATAATTTCTTTAATTTAGTGTGCATATTACAACCAAATCTCATAATCAATCTAATATTATATTTTACAACCATGCAATAAAAAGTTGCAACTTTAATTATATCTTTACTACAAGATGCGTAAGGATATAATATCATAACATTTATCAATATTAAATCAGTGTGAATGATTATATAATTAAATATTTGATGCTCAAAGTATATATTTAAATGTGAATATTTAAATTCATTAACCACAATTGATTTAATTTAAATTGATGTCAATTTCAATACTCTAGGGATTCATGATTAATGTTATGAAGAACATAAAATGGAGTGAACATCTTTCACACTAGAGGTAATTATATTACTGTAGGGTCTTAGAATATAAGTATAGAAGAATTATGATATGTTATTATTGACCTCACTTTTGGCATGAGTTCTCAACTTCCTCATCATAGATCTAGGACTCTTATAGACACTAAGAGCTCCTTAGTCTTAAGACTCTTCTAGTGATTAAGTGAACACTTAATCTAAGCCTAGAGGCTTAGAAGGGTTATCCATAGTGATAGGCCATGCTTTAGCGACTTAGGGAGACTTGCCTACCCTATAGCCTAAACCCAATCCATGCTTTCCTTCTCAAACAAAACCTCAAATTCATGCTAAATCCAAACTAAATTTCCAAAACTCATAATCAATTCCATGATCAGATCCAAGCTTAAAATTCTCCATAAACCTTATGCATGAATTCCATAGCATTAACTCTAGCCAAATCCAGTTCAATTCCAATTCAATTGAATTTTTCATAGATCAATTCAATCCCTCAATCATTTATCAAATCCAAACTCAATTCCAAGTGATTAAAATCCAAAATCAAATCCAAGTTCCAAAATTCCTTCCTAAGCCATATGACCCATCCTCATAAACTTAGCTAAATCTCCACCTAAGTTATCCCAAACTTAATTGATTTCCTTATAAGTCAATTATTCCTTTATTTATATTCTCAATATAAATAAAATCTATACTCAAATGATCAAAACAAAATCAAACTAAATCAAACCAAGCCAAGACCCTTCTTAAGTCATATGGACCTACCTCCATAAACTTAACCAAATCTTAACCCAATGTGGGATCCAAAAATTCGCCACTGACCTCTTTTTGATGAAAAGAGTGTTTAATTATCTGTGTAATTTTCAGAAGGCAGATGAATAGTAGATAAGACATTACCTAAAGATTTCACCCTCATTTTATGAGGACTTTTTAGATCTGGTTCCAGGTTTCTTATAGGCGCAAGCCCCTATAGTTAATTACCTCTCCCAATACTGAGAGAGCACTTTCGATTAAGGCTAGTCAATGAGTTGTTAAATAACGAGTATATAATAAGTGAGTGGAGTTTAGGATTTATGAAATTTATCATTTTAATTTAAAACTTATTGTTGGGGGAACGATGACGCGCCCGATCTAGATCCCATGGTTCTGTCATCCTGGGCTATCATAGTATCTGGTCTGCTTAGTCAAAGGAAGTAGTCGACCCAACCTAACCCAAGGATCCTTGTCAGCAACACATGAGTTATGTCGTCTAATGTGTCCTTGTAGACCTGGGGTGGAGTTTATCTAAGGGGACAAATATAAGTCAACCTTAGCTAACATAGAGTTTTTTGCCCAACCAAATACATTTTATATTTCATAGCTCAAAGAGCAAAGCCATTGGGAAACACACGGGTTGCATCCGTGATCGTAAATTAGTGGTGTTATATCATGGAGAATCACCCGATCAGATGGCTATGGTTGAACTGCCATTTATGTGGTGTCATTTTATGACAAAATCACTCGGATAGAGGACATGGGTCACGTCCTTATAGGCTTAAGATTATTTGAGTGTGAAAATAATTATGCATTTGATTTATCATTAGCTCTTTGTGAGCAAAAGTTTTCTTAATTTGTCACCCACAGATAAATAGTTGCAGAGAGGTGGATTAATTTTAAGTTTTAATTTAAATAATTAATTTTATTTCATTTATATTTTATTATTTATATTTCAATCATTTTATAATTAATTTAGATTTAAGCATATAATGATTCATTATTAGAACTTTAATAATAATCACCTTTCTCGATCATATAACTATTATTGGCTGATAGACCTTGTCAACTCTGCTTGCTTTTCTACAGCGGATCGGGTCTAAATTCATTACTTCAAGAATTATAGTCCTTTAAACCTTGTCAACTCTAGCTTGAGCATAGAGGATCGGGTTTGGGACTTTTCCTCTTGAGAGCTTGAACTTAAGAAGCTATGTCAATAGTTTCATATTTTATAATTATATGATAGAATTAACTTCTCAAATTCTATTAAATTGAAATTTTTATAATAACATTATTAAATCTTTTAGGTTTTGTTAACCCGGACCTGGTCCTAAGACCAAATCGGGGTGTAGATATATGTTCTTTTATTTTACACATGATTTGCATATCTTTTTAGATGCTTGATCTAATGAATACTTCAACATACATACATGTATCTATTCTTTTAAAATATTGTATGGACATTTAGATGTCTAAGTTGAAGTAATTGTGTTTGCCATGACATATGTGTCAAATTGAAAGCATAAATTTTGATATAAATTTTTGAGTTTTGTTAACCTGGACCAAGTCCTAAACTAAATCGGGATGTAGTTATCTATTCTTTTGTATTGAAATCTATTCTTTTAAAATATTATATGGATATTAAGATGTCTAAGTTGAAGTGTAGTTGTCAAATTGAAAGTTTTGATTTTAATATAAAATTTTTGGCTTTTGTTAACCTAGACCCGGTCCTAAGACCAAACCGAGAAATTATAGACCTTGTCAACTCTAACTATTTTCTTGCAGAGGATCAGATCTAGATTAATTATTTCAAGATCTATCGTTCTCCAAACTTTGCCAACTCTAGATTGAACATAGAGGATCGAGTTTGAGACTTTCTTCTTGAGATTTGGAACTCAAAAAGATGCATTAATAATGATGCAGATAGATTTATCTTTTTATCATTCTATGATAGAATTAGCTTCTCAGATTGTATTAAATTGAATTATTACAATAGCATCATTAAATTTTTAGGATTTGTTAACCCGAACCCGGTCCTAAGACCAAACTAAGATGTAAATATTTGTTCTTTTATTTTGCACATGACTTGCATATCTTTTTAGATGCTTGATTTAATAGATACTTCAACATATATACCAATATCTGTTCTTTTAAGATATTAAGATATCTAAGTTGAAGTAATTATATTTGGTATGACCTACATGTTACATCTAAGTTTTAATACCTAGAAGGGATCACAAATCAAATGTATATCTGCTTTATAAAACACAAGAGTTCTGATTCATATAGGCATTTGTCACAAAGCAAGTGAAGATTTGTTCTTGTAAAAAATATAAATTCAATATTTCCAAATATTTGTTGCAAACCGAATGAACATTTATTCTAAATGATCAAGTGCATATCTGTATTTAAGTACATAAAGTGTTTGTTTGCAAATCAAGTAGGCTTTTCTTCTAAATGATCTAGCATGTATCCATACTAGAAATTATGAGATATCTAGTTAAGTGATCAAGCATGTATCCATATTAGAGAATATGAGACATCTAGTTGGCATAAATCAAGTGTATCTATCTTTGTAAAACTTGCTCTCGACCCCCTTTTTTTAAACACTTGCTAAGCATCAAGTATAGTATATGTTCTATTTAAAGTTCTCATGAAATTTAGAGGAATGTCATAGATCAAATATGGATTTAAGCAATGGATCATTATGTCATAAGACATATGTAGACTTGTTCTGTTTAAATGTTTACACATAGAACTGAATATTTATGATTTTCCTTTATAGTATATGCCACATGTCAAAATAAAAGAAGATGGGATGTCACAACACACATATACAAGATGATCATATTTAAACCATTTATGTATATTAAAATACGAGTGAGGCCAAAAAATGGATAAATGGGATTTGTCATCTCATTAATTTCTATAGTTTTTCTACATGCCATTAAAATGGAGAAGGAAAATCTTTCATTTCCTTTATCACTATCTTCTTATTTACTCATAAAATGAGCATGAATCTAAGGAAGATTTTATTTCCTTTGTCATTCTCCTCTTAATTACTCATGAAATGAAAGCTTTACTCTCCCGTTTCTCCTATTTTTCTCACAAGACATATTACATGTCTATAAGCTCACCCACCTTTCAAAGGAAGAGATCACCAACAATTAGGCTTATTTTCAGTTCATATCACATCAATTTGCAAGTTATTTCTAACTTGATGTTTTAAGTTTATCCATCATCACCTCATATGAATGGATATTTAATAATAAAATAAGACTTAAGTCATACAACCATAAGATACTTTTCTTTCCATTTTCAACTATTCATAAGCATATAAAGATTATTGCAAGATAAGCAAATAAAACATGGACAAATATCCATACTAAATATGTAATTACAAATCTGAAATTCTAAACTTGATAAGTAATCACCCATGCTAATTTTTTTATCTCAACCCTATTTCATGACTTAGGTAAAGGGGAGGCAATCATGTCATAAACATATTCTTGATAATAAGACAAGATTTAAGTCATATGGCACATAAGGTGTCCTATTTTCAAACAACTCACTCATGTAGTATATAAAGACATACTTGACAATGAAGTACAATTTAAATCATACAATGCATTGGGTGTCACATTTCTATCTCTCACTCGTTCATGTAGCAAAATCACCATTTAGGAAAAAGAATTTTAAATTTTAAGCAAGTACTTGCCACATGATATGAAGATTTAAATAATAATTAAACTAAGCATGAGTGAGCATATTGTAATTTCCACATGATATGAAGATTTAAATAATAATTGAACTAAGCATGAATGAACATATACACATGCTTTCCTTCTTAAGAACTTAGGCATTTACACATATTTTTTTATTAAAATTTTTGGCAGCCTCCCGGTATCATCCCCATATATGGGGGCTACTTCGAGAGACTAGGCCTTCCCACCACGCCAAGAAAGGAGTGTATCGTAGGCGTCGTGAGATACCACGGTTGAAAATTTATTTACCCACCATGCCAAAAAAGATGTGCATGGGTTAACACAACATAGCAAAGCATTTCCTTGCCACATTGGAATAACGTGAGCAAGTACTTAAATTATAAAACAATTTTTCTGCCACATTGGAATAACATGAGTAGGTACTTATCATAATCGATTTTCTTGCCATGTTGGAACAACGTGAACAGGTACTTATAATAACAAATTTTCCTACCATGTTGGAACAACGTGAACATATACTTATAGCAACAGATTTCCCTGCCATGTTGAAACAATGTGAATACTTATAATAAATTTTTTTGCCGTATTGGAACAATGTGAACGGGTACTTATCACAACAAATTTCCTTATCACGTTGGAACAATGTGAACAGGTACTTATAACAAATTTTTTCGCCGCATTGGAACAATGCGAATGGGTACTTAATAACTTTAATATTTCTTTGCAATTTTACCTTTACATATGCGTTGAAATGATACACTTAGGATATAAAATGGAGTTGTGCTATCATACTATGGTTGTATTCACCTTTTACTCCAATTTTTCCCTTTCAAATACACCAAACAACAAACAATAATATGAATTCTCAACAGACATGAGCCACATTTCATTATTTTTGATATTAAGCATCAAAGTACCATTGCTTTCTTCAAATCTAGCAAATGAAATGAGAATCATATGTTAGACCATAGCTAAATTTCAGCTCTTTGCACTAAAAAGAAAGCAATATTATACTCTACAAATATGAGAATTTCATAAATTTAAAAATTTATCACCATTTCAGCTCACATAACCTCAAAGAGGCATTAAGTAATAACAATAAATAAAGTTTATATTCACATGAAGTAAAGCTAAAATTCCATTCTCTTTTGCTTGCCTCAAACCCAACAAATGAAATAGCACATAATTGATAGCAAGGAATAAACAAATTTCATCATGTTGAAAATATGAAATAGGCAAAACAAAAGTAAAGAGTCCTCAAAGAAATCTTTACCCTCCCTTTCATTCCCTTTTAATCCGTATAAATGAAGTAGCAAGCTAAATGTTGCATGAGACATTAGAAGATAATAACATTGAACCTCACAAACTTAAAATTCATTTCAGCTTCATCTCATGATGACATAAAAATGAGAATAACAAGATATGAGTGATTTTGCATGAAGAAAGCAATATACATATCTTATCTCACTCAATTGTGTCTCTTAGTAAATAAATTTCAGCCCTTAGTAACATGAAGAAAGCAATATCATATCTCACTCATATGAAGTCTCATTTCATACAACATGATAGCTATTCGAAAGTGGCATATTGCACAATGTTCAAATAAATCCCAAGTCAATGCTATTCAACCATAGAAAATGCAAGCTTTGGCTTAAACATATCTCAAAATTCTTCATGTTTCCCACTTTAACATTAGTTTAAATGTTGGAAATCACATAATATCAAAAATCAGAATATAATGATTAGGAAAGTTTAATTCAACTTCAACTTGACATAATAAGCTATTACTTTCAATCATTGAAAACTTTCAAATCAACATGCCAACCTTAGGTTTCACCTATAAGCCTCCTCATTTCTCATTTTACTTTAGAGGCTATTGATTTGGTAGCATAATCCAAGTTGTATCTAACTTGTATTGTACCAATCAATAAAACAAATGCACCAAATCTTAGGAGGAAATTAAAAAATATATATTAACTCCATGTCTTATCCTAATCCAACAACAAAGCCATTATCGATGGGAGAGTAAAACATAAATTTTCACTTAAACAAGCTATAAAGATTACTTTAAATCCTTTATGTAAAAATCTGAAACTCTCATTCCTCTTTTCTTTCTTCTAAACACAATAAGAAAATATTCCTTTGATAGCAAGACATAAGCAAAATTCAATTGATATAAGTAGAATTCAACTAATATAACCAGCAAATACATGTTTTAAGCTCATGCAATCCTCTCTATTTTACCCTGGCTGAAATTATGTTGTGAAGAAGTAGGCTAGAAAGTGAGCCAATCCAAGCACATAATAGGAAAGTAAAAGCATAGGGAAGAGGGGTAAGAAAAGAGGAAGAAAAGTAAGGGGTGGGGGGGGGATTACTTAATCAAAGAACAAAACCAAAGCAATGAAGTTTCAACAGTAAAAAATGACCTTAAATCAATATTAAACACTATATATGCTCACAACTTCCCTTTGATTTCACAATCACAATAGCTTTAAGCAAAATCAAGTAAACCCACAAAACAAGAAAGGAACTTTGGGTTGAATAGAAACAACCTAAAAATTTGATTGAAAGGGGGAAGAAGAAGAGAGGGAAGGAAGAGCTTCTCTCGGCTGCTCAGCTTGTACGGACGGAAGGAGGATAAAGGGAGATGGCTCTCAGCTGCTTGGCTTACACCGACGGAATGAGGGAAAAGGGGCTCATTCGGCTGCTCGAAGGAGATGAGCAGCGGAGAGGAGTTCGGCTAAGCGAGTGAGGGAGCTCGAGATGAGAGGAAATCTTCCAAGAGCAAGAGAATCGCACATGAGAGCTTCGGCTGAGAGCAGGAAAACGAGAGAACAATCACACCAAAGGGGGAAAAATCATGTGAATGCCCTAGCCACCTCTCGATTTTGGGGTATTAGAGTCGATCGACTTATTTGGTTGGTTGCCTAAACGGTTGCCAATTAGAAATAATTGTTCGCTATTTTAATTGGATGAGTTTGGGTGGCCGATTAAGATGAGGATTAGGGAATTAAGTGGCTATCAACAACTTATTTATGCATTAAGGAGATAATAACATTATTATTATTATTTTTGGCACTAAATAATATGAAATTATTTCTTGCACTAAATCCTACTAATATGGGTATCAATTTTAGGTATTTTTGCTATGCCGAATGCAACGACACGGTCAATTTCACAATCGGAGATCATTTGAGCCATGTCGACGACGGTCGAAGTGAAATTGGGCTTAGATTGTGTGATGTCGCATTCGGATCGATTGATGTTCATGTAGACTTTGCCAAATTGATTGCAGAAGGCATCGTTTGATAGATTTTGATATTTTGACGATAACATCGTGATCAATTTCACGAACGGAGGTCGTTCGGACATCGTCAGGGCTTCTTGACCTTGATATGCTCATAATTTCATTAAAAATTAATTTTAATTAATTAATCCGATATTTTTTTATTTAATTAATTTTAATATTTTAGATGCATTTATAAAGCCAAAATTTTAAATTGAGGCGATTTCTATCGAATCCGATCGTGATTAGAGCATTAAACCTAATTCATATGATGGTTCCTTTCGTTAATTATTTATTTTAACTTTTATGGTTCATTTGACTTATGAATCATATGTGGCGTTTAACACTCAAATCAACCTAAAATCAATTGGTTACTTTATAAATCAATTATTCCTTTATTTATATTCATAAATATAAATGAAACCCACCTTCCGATGACCAAAAATAAATTAAACTAAATTGATTTCCTTCTTAGCCCTTTTGACCCGCATCCATAAGCTTGGTCAAATTTGCTTCCAAATCACTTCAAACTTAAAGTGATTTTCTTATGAATCATTTATATATTCATTTATATTTCCAAATATAAATGAAATCTAAATCTAAAAGGCCAAAACCAAATCCAAAATCAAACCAAAATCTAATTTATACCCTTTAAGCCAATTTCTTAGACTTAACCAAAATCAACATAAACCAAGCCAAAATCAATGGATTCTGTCTTGGATCAGTAATTCCTTCAATCACCTATCCAAAGATAAATGAAACCTATAATTATCAAACCAAACACAAGTCAACCCAAGTCAAGCCCAAGTTAGCCCTTTTGACTTGAAATTTTCAAATCAGCCAAAATCCATTGGACTCCAAATTGATTGCAGTTGGATTTATATTTCAATCCTAGGCTAATATATAAGTTTAACTAAACTTAAATCAAGTCAAAACCAAGCCGATTAACCCATTTAGGTCCACTTGACCCAAAGTGGCCTAAAGGATCCTTTTGAGCGAAGTTCTATTCCAACCTAAATTGGATTGAACCAAATCCATCAAAGCCTCGTATCATGATCAACAATCACCCTAGGATGATTAATCACTTTGAATTGGGTCAAACCAAGTCAACTTCATCCTTTGACCAAGTCAACCTTTAGCCTAAATGAAACCTAAACTAGCCAAAACCCACTATACACCAAATTAATTGAAACCATTGATTCACACAAACTCATAATTAATGATTGAACATGACTTGGCCCTCAATTGAGCCAAATCAAGTCCAATTGGACATTTGACCCAAGTTGACCCAAATTGACCTAAAAGGCCAAATTGGGTCAAACCATAATCTAACCCAAATTGATTGCAACCAATGGACCAATTCATTCCAAATTGATTATTGAACTTGACCAAGTCATAATTAAGCCTAATTTGACCAATTGGTCAACTTCACCCAACTTAGCCCAAATTGACCTAAAGGGTTAAATTGGACAAAATCCAAATTAAATCTAAATTAATTCAAATCAAAACCTACAATCATTTTCAATTAACCCATTGAACTTGAACCAACACCCAACCCAAGCCAATTTGGCCAATTTGGTCAAATTGGTCAACTTAGCTCATTTGACCTATATGAATCCAAATGAGTCAAAATCAAATTTAGGCCAAATTAATTGAAATCACTTGAGCCAAAACTCTTCAAATCATCATTTGAGCTTGGTTTGACCCAATTTGACCAATTGGTCAACTTAACCCAACATGACCCAATATGAATCTATTTGACCAAATGAAGCCAAATCCCATGAAACTAACCCATGACCCATTGGAGGATGACCAAACCCGACCCAAACCCATCTTGGGTTAACCTAAAATCAGCTCAAACCCATTTGGAGCCAAGTCCAATGCAAATTCTCCATGGACCCTCTCCCATATTGGATTCTTCCCTCATATGGCAAAGTCCACCATTCATTTCACCTTGGCAGCCCTCACTCATCCAAATGAGGCATCACCTAAGCCACCTAACACATGCTAGGTCAGTCATGGACCCATGCAAACTGAGCACCCAAGGGATTAAGGAAAAATAATATGGCCAAATAAACCTTGGAGCCTCCTGCCATGGCTTCTCCTAATCCAGATGAGCCACGTGAACTTGATGGCGACCACTCCGGCACTCTGGCAGTGGCTGGCCAGCCGAAATATGGGAAGCATCCCATCCGTCCACCTCAGCAAACCGAGGGGTATACCCCCTCAATTCGCACGGGAAATGCATCAATTCGAATCATGAGAGCTTCTAAAGGAAAATTTGAACCTCCAGAGTGATTCCAAGATTCCCTCCTTCGGCATTTCCTCTTCACGTGCAAAACTAAAGTAAGGGAGGCCAATCCCAATCCAAGCTTGCTCATTTCTCAACCAAATTTTAATTCCTCTTACACACACCTTCCACGCACCTCATCAAAGCTACCCAAGTCATTTCCCAAGCTCCAATGCCACCGGAGGAGGGACTTGGATCACCACCAAGCTACATAGTGATGGAAGTTGATCCACCAAGCAAACCAAGGGGAATTGTCTTGCTTACTACTCAACAGGGCCTCATCTCTACTAGACGAAGCTACCTCTGTCAATCCCACCGTCGGTCTTGAGCTTCGGTGAAGTAATTTCTCAAAACTGTAGATATAAAAAATTTTGGTTGGTCCTTTGTGAAGGAAATTCACATGCGAGTCTATCCTAGCTGTTGGATCCTTATAGACCCCTCGCATGAAGGTGTGGGTTGATTTTGGAATGAATCCAAGCTCGAGTGAGCTCAGATCGAGTGATCCATGGTGGACGACCTCTGTCATTCATAGCTCACGGGAAGGAGGATCACGGTTCGTCCATTTCGCATGATTGTAATGGACAGCTCTGGTTAGATTGCATTAGATCTGTCTATTTTCTCCCTTTTACTCCGTGGGATTGATCACTCCGTCGTCAGATCTGGACAATGGAGATCAAATCTCGCATCTCACCGACTCAACGCCATGTGATAACTTAAATAGCCAATCCAGCAACACCACGTGTAAGTGTGTCGCGTTAGTGTGCCACATCGCGCCAATGAGATTAGGCTTAATTAAAGTTAATTAATGTGTTTTTAAGGCTAAAACTTTTATAATTCATAACTAATGATAGAAAAATCCAAAAAAATATAAATAATGACTCATTTTAAAGGTATTTCAGAGGGGAATCTATTAAAATTATCTTTGAGTAATTTTGAACAGTAATTTTGACTTAATTATGATTTAATTAAAATTTTATAGCCTAATTACTCCTTAATTAATTAACCAATCAACTTCAAAGTTTTTTAGAATATTTAGGGGGATGACCTCTGCCTCCCTTATTTTTCTTGGAATTTATTGGTTGATTAATTGAGAAAATTAATTTTTAAAGCCCTAATTATAATCATAACTTAATTAACTAATAATTAAGTATGTGAACAGTAATTAATCAACAAATTGGACCCCTTAATCACTGTTGAACAGTGGGGAGACTTAGAGAATTGGATTGGGGCCTCCCTCCTAATCTTTCATCTAAGTTTCCTTCTCTTTTTCAACCAAAATATTAATTAAGAATTAATTAACTAATTAATGACTTAATTAGTTAAATTGAAACTCAAATCATACCAAATCATGTTTAATCAAATGAGAGAGTTTATGGAATTAGGTTGGGACCTCTTTCTTAATTTTTTCCCCTTAAACCCATTTCATTTTAAAGGATAATTAATTAAATTTGGTAATTAAGTAAAGAAAAATAGATTAATGGATTATTAACTTGATTAACCTAATTAAAAGGGTAATTGCATCTGATTTCCCTTAATTGATCCATGGGTACACTATGGTGTTTATTTTTGATTTATATGTTTATTGGGGACACCATGCAGATCTCAGGGTGTACTTATTGAGGTGTTCGGGTACGACATTAAGAGATAGTGCACTATCTCGAAAGATATAAATCACTATCCTACAATGGACCTAATTACCTAATAAAGACTCATAAGGTATGATGGATTTTCAAATATACTAGAGATTTTTCTCCTACTTTACATGGATGAATAAAGTAGGATTTATTTAAATAAAGTTCTAAAGTTTCCTATGGGGGCAATCTCCCATAGTTAATTACATCATATGGAAGGTGAGTTTCTTAGGAATACTCTTGATTAAAGTTGGCAATTATTATCTCCAAAGATTTCAAAGATAAGACTATCAATAAATTGGCTATGTTTAAAAAATCAATCGGGATAGATAAAAAAGGAGAGACTTATTATCGAAGTCAAAGGGAGATGAGTAGGGAATGCTCATGATACTAGGAAACCTAGTAAGCATTCTAATTTATCCTATGGCCAGGCTTTATATGTTTGAAGTTGAGGAGGATTTATTTATTTGAGTTGAATTTTATTAGATTGTTATGACTTATAATCTCACAATACAAGATTATGGAAATGCCTAAGAAATGAGGATGTATGCTTGTAGTTTGAAGAAAAAATAACCTCAAATCCTAAATCTAGGGAGCTTTAGCGAGGGCCAAAGCACGTCCTAAATCTAAGCAAAGTTGGGTATATGGTTCACCTCCACAAGAGAGGGTAAACTACCTAACTGCTAGACTTATAACTGTCTGGAGTGGTAGCCAGCAAACTCCACCTATGTTTTAAAACCATGTGGTCAAGTCATATGATTTTGTAAGATGGTTAAGTTATTTTTATTTACAAAGAGACTAAAGTCCTTAAACCCACTCCCTAAGAGACTAGAGTATGAGTGGTATGAGTGATGATTTAGTATAATGCAAATCTTTTAAATTTTTATTTGATTTTTGACTCTTCATTTTGACAAAGGCTATAAAATTTTTATATGCCTAAATGCATGTTGAAATGAGTTATGGGTCAATAAAGAGAGAAGAGGGTGAAGCTCCGTTAGTAGGACTTGCTCTCACAGGTCAAGCAGTTCCCATATGTGCAAGACCGAAGACCCTCATTTTACAAGAGTGATTCAAAATGATATGCATGATATTAAGCATACAACATCTAGCTAAGAGGTTTCTAAATCTTTTAATTATCTTGACTTAATGCCTAGGCTTTATGTGAGGTTATGAGTTATTTTAAAGAAATTTAGTTATGAGTTGTAGTTGGGGTAGAAATTTTTTTTTTCTAAGAGCCTAATCGGATCCGGGTCACATATTAAATCATCATATATGAAGAAACTAGAAAAATACATGCAATTTCTATTACATAATTGTAAACAAAATATCGAACAATTTATAAACCCAACGTAAAAGAATAACAGGCCGGTGCGATCGGGTACCGCCATACAGCCCAGAAAAAAGGGTAGCCGAGCTTTACCCTTATACAACCTGATATATGAAAGAATAATTGAAATTACAAATAAATAAATGATATAGGGGGTCTTCTTATCTTCTTTCTTTATATCTCCTCCATTTCTTCATTTGGGTTTGCTTTGGATGTGCTTGCTCCAAAGGCATCACGGGGCCTCCCAGGATAAAGCCTTCTAGCCACCGCTCATCCTAATCTCCCATAACACTAATCCTAGTTCCTAATGCATAATTATATTAAATATAGGAAAAGTAAATCAAACTACATTTATAAAATAAGTGTTAGCTAAACACACCATACAACCCAAGCAGTTATATGTATGATTTGGGCTTACACCCTGCACATGGTAACCAAGTCCACATGTCCTAATTTAGATTATGCTTAGGGGTTAAGTAACCTACAAAAGAGAATATTTATATTTATTTTAAGCACCCCTTAAGCATAATCCCCTGTAGAAAATATGATTAGGCTAATCATAGCCTAACATCCAGTCTATGAAGCATACACCCTAACATCTAGTCTATGAAGCATACACCCCAACATTTAGTCTACAATAATACATCATAAAACTAAACATACATCAAACTATGCACCGCCCTAACATAAGCCTAAAAGTGGTGACATAATCTAAGGTGTGTGTATTAAGGCTTGTGTGGTATGTCCTCATTAAGCTTTGTTATAATTTTGTAAGAAAGGATTTAATTTGAAGGATGGTTTCACTTTAAGTGTCTTAATTGATTTATGAGTTTTACTTAATGTTTTGTTTTGTTTCACTTGACTTTACACTTAACAACTAAGTGTTATAAAGAGAAGAAAAGTGGATCACTCTCTTATATCCCTACCTTAAGCCACATCTAAAGCAAATTAATTAATCAATTCTCTTTAGTGAATGACTTATTACATATTTTAATTAATACTAAGTTTATGTTCACTTTAAATAATCTCATTCAATAAGAAAGGCATATTAAGATTAATTAGAGTTAATTACTATCACACAACACATATTTGCTCATTTCTTTCCATCTTATGTAACATGCATATGATTAAGTCCTAAACATATCTATGCATATAATATATTTTTGGCACACTTAAATGCAGGATGCATGAATGATTTTTTATAGAAAAAGAGGATTCTCATTCTTTACCTGAATACACATTCAAATATATGAAAGTTCTAAGCAAGTACTTTGCCATTATTTTGCACGAGAGGAGTGAGGTAGGAACCTCCTTGGGGCTACTTAAAGTCGTGCATCCCTGGAATGTCTAGACTAGATATACCCACTATTCTTAAATACATATGAGTGTACAAACAACTATAAGAATGAAAATCATACAAAAATTGTATTTAATTTACTTAATTAATTTGTGTAAATAAATTAAGCTCTATCCAAATTCTAATGTTAAGATGCATAAGAATGAAATCAGGCAAGTACATCGCCATTATTTTGCACTAGGGGAATGAGGTAGGAACCTTCTTGGGGCTACTTAAAGCCGTGCATCCCCGGAATGTCTAGACTAATATACCCACCAACATTCATACTTATGCAAATCAACATATGAATGAAAGAAAGAAACTTCACTTCATACACTAAGCTTATATTCACATGCACCTCCTATGTATGTATACCTAATGTCACAACATGTATTATTATTCATTAATAGACTTTTGAAAATACATTTGAGATTTAATAGTGATAATAGCCACACATAATTTTAATTAAGTCAACACATGCACATTTGACATAAAGAAAATCAGTTATTTTTAATTGATTTTTTTAAAGAAATGAATGCATGACTACAAGTGGCATACAACATCTTAATATTATTATAAAGAAATAAAGAAATAAAATCATGTAATTTTATTCAATTCAACTAATTTTTAAGGACAATTACATTAAATATGCTTATTTAAAATAAACCAAAGTTTCTTAAAGTCACTTTCGATTTCATGTTTGATTTGATTTAAAAGAAATGTGAGAAAGAGGTGTTTGCTAATCCTAACCCCATTCCCTATATGTGAATTAATTTGGTTTAATGAAAAGTAGTTAAATGATTTTTATGGATTGATTAAGTTAAGCATGGATTAAATCAATTAATTAACCCTTACCTATGTTACCTTTAAGGTAATAATTTAATAATTATGAGTTATTATGATATGCAAGTAATTTGAAAAGTAAATGTAAATGCTCCTATGAAATGAAAGGGGCCTAATACAATTAGCGCACAATGATTAATTAATTAAGCTTAATGAACTCAAATACTTTTATGGTTTTCTCACATATGTGAGCTAACCATAATTTCATTAGCTCTCTTTAGGTTGTTGAACACCCAAAGAACTACCCAAGGATCAATTAGGAAAATTGGGTTTAATTAAAATTTTAATTTAATTGATCAAAGGATTAATCCATTAATTCATTTTTCTCTCTCTTAATTATCAAATTTGATTATCTTTTAAAAATGAAATCAATTTAAGGGAGAAAGGTTGGAAAAGAGGTCCCCACCTAATTCCATAAGCCATCCATTGGATTAAGCATGATTTAATATGATTTGAATTCTAATTTAGCTAAATAAGTTTGTAAATAGTTAATTAATTAATGATTAGGACTTTAGTTGAAAAGAGAGGGAAAATTAGAGAAAGGATTAGGAGGGAGGCTCCAATCCACTTCCCTAAGTCTCCTTACTATTCAACAGTGATTAGGGAGTCCAAATAATTAATTAGTCACTATTCATATGGTTAACTATCATTTAATTAAGTTAGAAGGTAATCAGGACTTAATCAATCAATTTCTCTAATTAAGCAACTAATAAATTCCAAGAAAAATAGGGGAGACAGAGGTCATCCCCCTGAACATCCTCAAAAGGTTTGAAATCAATTAGATATTTAATTAAGAAGTAATTAAGCTAATTAAGTTTTAATTAACCATAATTAAGTTTTGTTTATTGTTCAAAATCCATTAGAAACATTTTTATTAAAATCTTCCCTGAAATACCTTTAAAATGAGCCCTCATCTGCATTTTTTGGATTTTTTTCATAATTAGTTATGAATTTTACAAGTTTTAGCCTTACAAATAGATTAATTATCCTAATTAAAGCCCTAATCCCATCGACGCCACATGGCTGCTAACGCGGCATGCTTTCCACGTGGTGCAGCAGGATTGATTATTTAAGTTGTCACATCACACGGCTGAGTTAGCCGACAGCGGATGCGCTTTCTCGTGGACCGTCTCATCTGAGATCAGATGACCACGATTAATTTTGCAATTTAGAAGGAATAATTAGGGATCTAAGCATGATCTAATCATGGCCGTCCGTTCTAATCACACGGAATGGACATCCCATGATCTTTCTCCTTTGTGAGCGACGAAAGACGGATGCCGCCCATCTTTCTCCATTCAATTTGAGCTCACCAAAGCTTGGATTGATTCCAAAATGATCTCACACCATCAAGGGAAGGAGAGGAACACATCCAACAACTAAGATCACATGCAATGGAAATTTCTTTCAAAAAAGACCAAACCCGAAATCACCTAGTCTATAGTTTTGAGAAATTTCCTCGACGGAACTCAAGACTGGCTGTGGGATCGACGGAGGTAGCTTCGTTTGGTAGAGATGAAACCCTATTGAGAAGCTTGGGCTTGATTTGGGGGTAGATTACCTTGGAATCCAAGATCATCCTATTTGGCATTCAGTCTTGATCGAACTCCCATTTATGATGTCCTTGGAGCTTGGGCAATGATTTGTATAGCTTCGACTAGGTCCAAGGAAGGTGTGTGCAAGTTTGCTTGAAGTTTTGGTGGAGGATTTAGCAAATGAGATTTAGAATTGGCCTCCCCTATTTCAGCTTGATGTAAAATAGAGAGAGGGAAAAATGGGGGAGCTTGGGAGCTTGGGGAATGGCTGTGGGAGACTCTCCTTCACTATTTTTGGCTTAAATGAAGTTGAATTAATGAATTCCTATTTGAACTGAGGAGGTATATCCCCTAAATTATTGAGGTGGACGGACGAGATTCAATCCCATTTTCTCGTAGGCCAACTGCCATCAGACCACTGAAATTGTCTCCATCAGGTCAACTGGCTCACCAGGAGTGGGGGAAGGCTTGGGAGGTGGCTCAAGGTCTAATATGGGGAGATTTTATTTTCTTTGTCCATAGGGTACTCGATTTGCATGGGTGGTGACTTAACTCACCTTCCCTTGGTCCATGGCAAGTCCTAGTGTGCTTAGGGTGGGCTAGGAAGGCTAGGCATGCTTCATTTGACATTTGGATGGCTGCCCAAGTGATGGGAGAGTGGACTTTGCCAAATGAGGGAAGGAATCCAATGCAAAGAGGTTTGTCCAATGGCTAATCCCCTTGGGTGGGGTCCACTTTACTTTTGGATAGACTTTGGGCTGACCTAGGGTTAATTTGGGTTAGGTTTGGTCAGCCACCAAAGTCCCACGGGTTGGTTTATGGGTTTTTGCTTCATATGATCAAATGGGTTCATATGGGTTCATGTTGGGTTGGGTTGACTAATAGGTCAAATTAAGTCAAACCAAGGCTTGGGTTAGGTTCAAATGATGATTTAAAGAGTTTTAGTTCAAGTAGTTTTAATCAATTTGGCCTAGTTTTGATTTTGGCTCACTTGGATTCAAATATGTCAAATGGGCTAAGTTGACCAATTTGACCAAATTAGGTTGGGTTTGGTTCATGTTTAAATGGTTAATTGAAAATGAATGCAGGCTTTGGTTTGATTTGATTTGGATTTAATTTAAATTTTGGCTAATTTGACCCTTTTAGGTTAATTTGGGCTAGGTTGGGTCAAGTTGACCAATTGGTCAAATTGGGCTCAATTATGGCTTTGATCAAGTTCAATAATTGATTTGTAATGAACTTGAGCCATTGGTTGCAATCAATTTGGGTTTAATTTGGATTTTGGCCAATTTGACCTTTTAGGTCAATTTAGGTTTGGTTGGGTCAAGTTGACCAATTGGTCAAATTGGACTCAATTATGGCTTTGGTCAAGTTCAATAATTGATTTGGAATGAGCTTTAGCCATTGGTTGTAATCAATTTGGGTTAGATTATGATTTGACCCATTTTGACTTTTTAGGTCAATTTGGGTTATCTTAAGTCAAATGGCCAATTGGACTTGGTTTGCCTCAATTAAGGGTTTGGCCATGTTTAATCATTGATCATGCATTGGTTTGGATCAATGGTTTCAATCAACTTAGAATATGGTGGGTTTTAGCTAGTTTAAGTTTCATTTGGGGTAAAGGTTGACTTGGTCAAAGGACCAAGTTGGCTTGGTTTGACCCAATTCAAGGTGGTTGATCATCCTAAGGCGATTGTTGATCATGATATGAAGTTTGTATGGGCTTAGTTCAATCCAATTTGGGCTGGATTAGAACTTGGCTCAAAAAAGGGTCCTTTAGGTTACTTTGGGTCAAGTGGACCTAAATGGGTCAATTGATTTGGTTTTGAGTTGAATCAAGTTTAGTTGAACTCATATATGAGCCTAGGATTGAAATATAAATCCAACTACAATCGATTTGGGGTCTAATGGATTTTGTCTCATTTAAAATTTTCAGGTCAAAAAAGGCTAACTTGGGCTTGACTCGGGTTGACTTGAGTTTGGTTTGATAATTATAGTTTATATTTATATTTGGCTAAATGATTGATTCATGAGAAAATCCATTGGTTTTGGCTTGATTTGGATAGGATTTGGCCAAGTTCAAGAAATTAGCTAAAAAGGCTTGAATTGGGTTTTGATTTAATTTTAGACTTGGTTTTGGTCATGTGAATTTATATTTCATTTATATTTTAGAATATAAATAAATATATAAATGATTCATGAGAAAATCACTTGAGTTTGGAGTGATTTAGAAGTAAATTTGACCGAACTTAAGGGTGTAGGTCAAACGGGCTTAAGTAGGGAATTGATTTAGTTTGATTTATTTTTGGTCATTGCAAGGTGGGTTTCATTTATATTTATGAATATAACTGATGATTAATTGGTTTATAAAGAAACCAATTGATTTTGGATTGATTTGGGTTAAGATTTGAGTAAGCTTATGGAGATTGGTCCATAAGGCTTAAGAGGGGATTTGGCTTGGCTTGATTTGAGATTGAATTAGTTTGGCTATTTGGTTATGGATTTCATTTATATTTGTGAATATAAATGAAGGAATAGTTGATTTATAAAGAAATCAATCAAGTTTGGGATAACATAGGTGGAGATTTCACTAAGCTTATGAGAGTGGATCATATGGCTTAAGAAGGAATTTTGATCTTGAATTTGATTTGTGATTGAATTATTTGGTTTGGAATTTGGATTTGGATTTGATAAATGATTGAGTGATTGAATCAATATTTGAAAAAAATTAAATGAATTGGGATTGATTTGAATTTGGTTGAGGCTAAGTCCATAAGATGAAATTAAAAGGGCTTACGAAGAATGTTGATCTTGGATTTGATTATGGGTTTCAATAATTTGATTTTCAATTTGGATTTAGATTTGTTATTTGAGTTGGATTTGAGGTTTAGTTTGAGGAAGAAAGCATAGATTGGGTTTAGGCTATAGGGTGGGTCAGTCTCCTTAAGTCCCTAAGGCATAACCTATTCCTATGGCTAACCCTTCTAAGTCTCTAGGCTTAGGCTAAGTGTTCACCTAATCACTAGAAGTGTCTTAAGACTAAGGAGCTCTTAGTGTGTACAAGAGTCCTAGATTTATGATGAGGAAGTTGAGAACTCACTCCAAAAGTGAGGTCAACATAGACCTTTAGGTGTTTAATAACCTAAAGAGAGTTAATGAAATTATGGTTAGCTCACATGTGTGAGAAAATCATAAAAGTAATTAAATGAGTTCCTTAAGCTTAATTAATTAATTATTGTGAGCTAATTGCATTAGACCCCTCTCATTTCATAAGAGCATTTCTATTTACTTTTCAATTCATTTGCATATCACATTGGCTCATAATCATTTAATTAATTATCTTAAGGTAACATAGGTAAGGGTTAATTAATTGATTTAATTCACACCTTAACCTAATTAATCCATAAAATCAACATAATTGCTTCTCATTAAATCAAATTAACTCACACATGGGGAATGTGATTAGGATTAGCAAACCCTTCTCACTATCTCTTAAATCAAATCAAACATAAAATTAAAAATGACATTAAGAAATTTTGGTTTATTTTAAATGAACTTATTTAATATGATTGTCCTTAAGAGTTAATTGGATTGAATGAAATCATGTGCTTATATCCCTTTATTTCTTTCCAATCATATTTAATGTTGTATGTAAGTTGATTCATGTATTCATCTCTTGTAAAATTAATTAAATTAAATAATTTTCTTTATGTCAAGCTTGCATGTGTTAGTTTAAATTAATATATGTGCGGCTATTATCATTATTAAATCCAAATATATTTTTCAAAACTTATAAATGAATGATTATATATGCTATGAATGCTAGTTATAAATATATAGGAGATGTATGTGATTATAACTTAAGTGTTTGAAGTGAAGTTTTCTTTCTTTCATTCATGTATTGATTTATGTGAGTAAGGATGTTAATGGGTATATAGCTTGGACATCCCGGGAATACGAGGCTTTAGTTAGCCTCAAGGAGGTCATTTGATTACCTCACTTCCTTAGTTTAACAATGACATGTACTCTCGTTTGATTTCATTCTTGCATAACTCAATACTATAATTTCGATAAGACTTTATTCCATATGCATAAATATCTCAAAAATATAATCTTAGCATGATTTTTCCATTCTTGTAGTTATTTATACATTCATGTGTATTTAAGAGTAGTGGGTATATCTAGTCTAGACATTCCAGGGATGCAAGACTTTAAGTAGCCCCAAGGAGGTCTTTACCTTACTCCCCTGGTTTAATAATGGTGAAGTATTCGCTTTAAACTTTTATACATTTGAATGTGTATTTAACTAATGAATGAAAATCCCCTTTTTTCTACTAAGAAAGACATGCATTCATATTTGTTCAAATGATTGAATCAATTAATCACATGGTTCAAAGCTTTCTTTCTTATGTTCATGTATATAAACTTACATATATTTGAATGCAATGAGTATATAGTTTGGACATCTTGGGAACACAAGGCTTTAGCTGGCCCCAAGGAGGTCATTTGATTACATCACTTCCCTGGTTAATAATGACACATACCTATTTAATTTCATTCCTATGTATTTTTATATAAGAATTTAGATAGAGCTTTAAATTAATATGATAAAATAATTCAGTCAAATGAAACAACTAAATTCCAAAGGTACATGTTTATCTCCATCATTTAAGTGTGCTAAGAACATATTGCATGTGTAGGTATACTTAGGATCTAATCATGTGCATGTTACATATGATGGAAAGAAATGAATGAATATGTGTCATGTGATAGTAATTAATTCCAATTAATCTTAAGATGCTTCTCTTATTGAATGAGATTATTTAAAGTGAATCTAAACTTAGAATTAATTTAAAATATGTAGTAAGTCATTCACTAAAGTGAATTGATTAATTAATATGCTTTAGAAGTGACTTAAGGTAGGGATAAAAGAGAGTAATCCTATTTTTTCTTCTCTTTATAACATTTAGTTTCTAAATGTAAACCAAATGAAAAAAAAAGCTAAGTAAAATTTCCAAATCAATTAAACCACTTAAAGTGAAATTAAACTCTTAAATTACATCATTTCATACTTATAAAATCATAACAAAGCCTAGTTAAGGCATGCCACACAAGCCTTAATACACACACTTTAGAAGTAAGTCCCCACTTCTAGCTTTATGTTAGGGCGGTGCATGGAGTGATGTATGTTTGATTTTATGATGTATTATTATAGACTAGATGTTAGGGTGTATGCTTCGTAGATTGGATGTTAGGTTGAGATTAGCCTAATCATATTTTCTACAGGGGATTGTACTTAAGGGGTGCTTAAGATAAATATATATGCTCTCTTTTGCAAGTTGCTTAACCCTTAAGCATAATCTAAATTAGGATAGGTGGGCTTGGTTATCCATGTGCAGGGTGTTAAGTCCAATTTATTCATATAACTGCTTGGGTTGTATGGTGTGTTTAGCTAACACTTATTTTACAAGTGTAGTTAGATTTACTTTTCCTATTTTTAATGTAATTTTGCATTAGGAATTAAGATTAGTGTTATGAGGGATTAGGATGAGCATTGGCTATAAGGCTTTGTCTTGGGAGGCCTTGTGATGCCTTTGAAGCAAGCAAATCCAAATGAAGAAATCAAGAGATATGAAGAATGAAGATAAGAAGACCCCCATAGCATTTATTCATTTGTAAATTATAATTATTCTTTCATATACCGGGTTGTATAAGGGTAGAGCTCGGCTACCCATTTCTCTTTTTTGGGTTGTATGGTGGTACCTGATCACACGAACCTTTTATTCTTTCACATTGGATTTATAAAATACTTGATATTATGTTTAAATTATGCAATAGAAATAGCATGCCTTTTTCTAGTTTCTTTATGAACGATGATTTAATGTGTGGCCTGGATCCAATTAGGCTCTCAGGGAAAAATTAATTTTTCTACCGCAACTATAACTCATAACTATATTTTATAAATAACTCATAACCTCATATAAATCATAGGCATTAAATAAAGATAATTAAAAGATTTAGTAAACTCTTACCTGAATATTATGTGTTTAATATCATGCATTTATATTGCTTCACTCTTACTAAGTGAGGGTTTCCATCCTTGCATGATAGGGGAATACTTGACCTTTGAGGGTCTCCTCTGTGGTGGAAAAGACCTCTTTCTCTCTGATTTAGCCAATAATCTCATTTCATCATACATTTAGCCATATAAAAATCCTATGGCCTTTGTCAAAATGAAGAGTCCAAAATCAAATAAGGTTGAAAAGATTTGCATTAGACTAAGTCATTACTCATACCACTCATGCTCTAGTCTCTTAGAGAGTGGGTTTAAGGACATTAGTTTCTTTCTAAATAATCATAACCCAACCATCTTGCAAAATCATATGACTTGCCTACTTGGTTTTAAAGCATAGGAAGAGCTAGCTGGCTGCCACTCCAGGTGGTTATAAGTCCAGCAGTCGGGTGGCTTACTCTCTCTTGTGGATGTAAACCATATGCCCTTTTTTGCTTAGATTTAGGTTGTGTTTTCGCTTATGCCAAAGCACCATAGATTTAGGATCTGAGGTAGTTGTTTCCTTTGGGCTACTAGCATATATCCTCACCTCTTAGGCATTTCCACAATATTGTATTATTGGATTATAAGCCCTAGCAATCTAATAAAAATTCAACTCAAAAAAATAACTCTCTTCAATTTAAAACATATAAAGCTCAACCATAAGATAGATTGAAATTCTCACTAAGTTTCCTAGTATCATGAACATTCCCTACTCATCTCTTTTAGCTTCAATAATAAGTGTCTCTTTTGATCTATCCCATTTGATTTTCCAATATAACCTATTTATTGATAGTATTATCGTTGAAATCTTTCAAGATAACAATTGTCTAATTTAATCAAGAGTATTCATAAGGAACTCACCTTCTTTAGGATGTAATTAATTATGGGGGCTTGCCCCCATAGGAAACTTTAGAACCTGGTTTAATATAAACCCTACTTTATTCATCCATGTAAAGTAGGGAAAAAATCTCTGGTATATTCGAAGACCCATTATGCCTTAAGAGTCCTTATTAGGTGATTAGGTCCATTGAAGGGTGATGCCTTTATCTTTCAAGATAGTACATCATACCTCAATGTTATACCCAATCACTTCAATAAGTACGCCCTCAGATTTGCGTGGTGTCCCCCATATCACATCCAGAAATAAACACCACAGTTATAAAATAATAAAGAGATGAAAATGTTTCACTTTAAAATTTTAGATCTTAAATATAGATGGATCAATATGATTAATAAAGGATAAAAAAATGAACATTTAATTGTGGTGCTTGTATATGGAATCATAGGGATATCATGTAGATCTTAAGGGATACTTATTGAAATGATCGAGTACGATAATCGATGAATGATGTATTATATTGAAAGGTAGAAATATTAACCTACAATGGACTCAATCATTTAATTAGGACTCATAAGACAGATAAATCTATGTATACTAGAGATCTTTCCTCTACTTTACATGGATGAAGTAAAGTAAGATTTATTTTATGCTGAGTTCTTAGGTTTTTTATGGAGGCAAGCCACCATAGTTAATTACATCTTTAAAATGACATTTTGTAAGAATACTTGATTAAAATATTCAATTAATGTCACCAAAGATTTCAAAATTTAATATCAAAGGATTGATGATAATTGAGGATTAAAATGGAAAGCTTAAGATAAAAAGAGTTCTTAATGGATTTCAAAGGGAGGTGAGTAAGAAGCACTCTTGATACTAGAAAACATAATATGTGCTTCAATCCATATTATAATGAGGCTTTATATTTTTGAAGGAGAAAGTTATATTTATTTGAGTTGACATTTTATTAGAATGTTAGGACTTAGATTCCAACAACATAAGATTATGAAAATGCCTAAGATGTGAGGGCATACACCCATAGAAAATGAGAAACAAGTAGCCTCTTAACCTATATCTAAAGTGTTCTACCACAGGCAAAGAGCTCAATCTAATTTTACTTAAGAAAAATGAGATATATTGGTCCACTTCCATTAGAGAGAATGAACTGATCCCGACTCTTCTGGACTTACAACCGTCTGGAGTACATGACAGCTAACACTTCCTATGATTCAAAATCATATGGGTCAGTCTTATATAAATGCATGATATTTAGGCTGTTATTATTAAGAATAAATCTATAGTCTTATACTCACTCCCTAAAAGATTAGATCTTGATTGGTATGAAAATTTATGACTTAGACTAGTGTAATAAAATTTACAACTTTTATTCTATTTTTGACTGGTTATTTTGGACTCAGGCTTCGGAGAGTGTTGACCTCACTTTTGGAGTGAGTTCTCAACTTCCCCAGCATAGATCTAGGACTCTTATAGACACTAAGTGCTCCTTAGTATTAAGACACTTCTAGCGATTAGGTGAACACTTAACCTAAGCCTAGAGACTTAGAAGGGTTAGCCATAGGAATAGGTTATGCCTTAGAGACTTAGAAAGACTTACCTACCCTATAAACTAAACCCAATCCATGCTTTTCTCCTCAAACCAAACCTCAAATTCAACTCAAATACCAAATCTAAATCTAAATTCCAAACCAAATCATTGAAACCCATAATCAAATCTGATCAACATTCTTTCTAAGCCCTTTGATTTCATCTTATGGACTTAGCCTCAACCAAATTCAAATCAATCCCAATTGATCTGATTTTCTCAAAGATCAATTCAATCCCTCAATCATTTACCAAATCCAATTCCAATCAAATCCCTTCTTAAGTCTTATGGGCCCACCTCCATAAGCTTAGCCAAATCTCATAAAAATCAACCTAAAATCAATTGGTTTCTTTATAAACTAATTACTCCTTCATTTATATTCATAAATATAAATGAAACCCACCCTCCAATGACCAAAAATAAATCAGACTAAATCAATTCTCTACTTAAGCCCTTTTGACCTACACCCTTAAGATTGGTTAAATTTGCTTCCAAATTACTCCAAACTCAAGTGATTTTCTCATGAATCATTTATATCTTCATTTATATTCCCAAATATAAATGAAATATAAATTCAAATAGCCAAAATCAAATCTAAAATTAAACCAAAACCCAATTCAAGCCTTTTAAGCCAATTTCTTGGACTTGGCCAAATCCTATCCAAATCAAGCAAAAACTAATGAATTTTCTCTTGAATCAATCATTCCTTCAATCATTTATCTAAATATAAATGAAACATATAATTATCAAACCAAACTAAAGTCAACCCAAGTCAAGCCCAAGTTAGCCCTTTGACTTGAAAACTTCAAATGAGCCAAAATCCATTTTGACTTCAAATTAATTGCATCTGGATTTATATTTCAATCCCAGACTCATATATAAGTTCAACTAAATTTAAATCAAGCCAAAACCAAACCAATTAACCCATTTAGGTCCACTTGACCCAAAGTAGCCTAAAAGACCTTTTTGAGCCAAGTTCTATTTCAACCCAAATTGGATTGAACCAAGCCCATTCAAACCTCATATCATGATTAAGAATCACCCTAGGATGATCAATCACCTTGAATTGGGTCAAACCAAGTTAACTTGGTCCTTTGACCAAGTCAACCTTTAGCCCAAATGAAACCTAAACAAGACAAAATCCACCATACACTAAATTGATTGAAACCTTTGATTCAAACCAACTCATGATTAATGTTTGAACATGACTTGACCCCCAATTGAGCCAAACCAAGTCCAATTGGTCATTTGACCTAAGTTGACCCAAATTAGCCTAAAAAGCTAAAATGGGTCAAATCAAGGTTTAACCCAAATTGATTGCAACTAATGGCTCAAGTTCATTCCAAATTGATTATTGAACTTGACCAAAGCCACAATTGAGCCCAATTTGACCAATTGGTCAACTTCACCCAACCTAGCCCAAATTGACCTAAAGGGTCAAGTTGGCCAAAATCTAATTTAAATCTAAATTAATTCAAACCAAAGTCTACAATATTTTTTAATTAACCAATTGAACATGAATCAACACCTAATCCAACCTAATTTGGTCAAATTGGTCAACTTAGCCCATTTGACCTATATAAATCCAAGTGAGCCAAAATCAAACTTAGGCCAAATTAATTGAAACCACTTAGACTAAAACTCTTCAAATCATCATTTGAATCTAACCCAAGCCTTGGTTTGATTCAATTTGACCAATTGGTCAACCCAACCCAGCATGAACCCATATGAACCCATTTGACCAAATGAAGCCAAAACCCATAAGACCAACCCATGGGACTTTGGTGGCTAACCAAACCTGACCCAAATTGACCCTAAGTTAGCCCAAAGTCATCCTAAAAGCAAAATGGATCCCACCCAAGCCATAATCTATTGGTTAAGCCCTCTTTACATAGGATTCCACCCATAAATAAAAAAGTCCATTCTCCCATCACCTTGGCAACCATCCAACTTCCAAATGAGGGTGCACCTAACCCATGCTAAGTTGGCCATGGACCAAGGGGAGGTGAGTTGACTCACCTCCCATACAAGTCGAGCACCCCATGGATCCAAGCCAAGAGATCTCCCCTCATCAGGCCTTAAGCCACCTCCCATGGCTTCCTCCAACCCAATCGAGCCATATGGACTCGATTAAGACACATCCGTCACTTTGATGGTAGCTGGCCGGCTGAAAAATGGGAGGCCATCCCGTCCATTCAACTCAGAACATCAAGGGGGTATACTCCCTTAAATCAAACAAGAACTTCACCAATTCACTTCATGCAAGCTCAAGAGGCATTCCCAAGCTTCCTTGCGAGTTCCAGAGCGATCCCATGTCTTCCCCACTTTGGATTTTCTTCTCTCGTGCACAACCAAAATATGGGGAGGCTTCTTGTGATTCCAACTTCTCCAATTCTCCATCAAACTTTAATTTCTCGTTCCTACACCTTTCCCACACCTCATCGAGGCTTCCCAAAGCTTCCCTCAAGTTTCAAACCCACTAGAGCAAGGAGTTTGATCAAGATCGAAGCTCCAAACCTCCATTCTTGGCCAACCGAGTGAATTAAATGGAATTGGCTTGATTGCTTCTCAACAAGCCTCATATCTACTAGACAAAGCTACCTCCATCAATCCCACCATCGGTCTTGAGATCCAACAAGGTAATTCTTCAAAACCATAGATATAGGGAAATATGGTTGATCTTTTTCGAAGAAAATTCTCTTTGCATGCGATCTTGACCGTTGGATGTACTCGTATTCTACCTTTGATGGTGTAGGTTGACTTAGAAGTTCATCTGAGCTCAGGTGAGATCGGATCGAATGATCCATGGCGGAAGGGTGCTATCATTTATCGCTCACAGGAAGAAGAATCATGGGTTGTCCATTCTGCATGATTGAAACAGATGGTCGTGATCAAATCATGTTAGATCCACCATTTAATCCTCCCTTAACTGCGAATTTGATGGTGGCCATCCGATCTTAGATCAGACGACCCATGGGAAAGCACATCCACTGCTAGTTGACTCGGCGTGCTGACGTGATAATTGAAATAACCAATCCCACGATGCCACATGGAAAGCAGTGTGTTACCACACCACGTGGCGCTGATGATTAGGTTTAATAAAGAATTAATAATTAATTTTCTAAGGCTGAACTTCCATAATTCATAACTAATTATAGAAAAATCTAAAAATATAAATAATGGCTCATTTTAAAGGCATTTCAGAGAGGAAGCCATTAAAATTATTCTTAATTTATTTGAAATAGTAATTTTGGCTTAATTAAAGTTTAATTAAAAATTTAATTAACTTAATTACTCCTTAATTAAGCACCCAATCAATTCCAAACTTTTTGAGGATGTTTAGGGAGATGACCTCTGTCTCTCCTATTTTTCTTGGAATTTGTTAATTACTTAATTAGGGAAATTGATTGATTAAGCCCTAATTACCTTTTAAACTTAATTAAGAGATAATTAAGCATATGAATAGTAATTAATTAATTATTTGGACTCTCTAATCACTGTTAAATAGTAAGGAGATTTAAGGAAGTGGATTGGAGCCTCCCTCCTAATCCTTTTACCTAATTTTCCATCTCTTTTCAACCAAAAATGTTAATTAATAATTAATGAATTAATTAATAGCTTAATTAGCTAAGCTAAAATCTAAATCACATTAAGTCATGCTTGGTCTGGTAGGTGGCTTATGGAATTAGGTTGGGATCTCTTTCCCTATTTTTTTGCCTTAAGCCCATCTCATTTCCAAGATAATTGTTTAACTTTGTTAATTAATTAAGGAGAAATGAATTAATGGACTAATCATCTAATTAAGAATCTAATTTCCTTGTTTTAATCTTGGGAAGAGCTTTAGGTGTTCAATAACCTAAAGAGGTTAGTGAAATCATGATTAGCTCACATGTGTGATAAAATCATGAAAGTAATTAAAATAGTTCCTTAAGCTTAATTAATAAATGATTTTGAGCTAATTGCATTAGGCCCCTTTCATTTCATAGGACCATTTCTATTTACTTTTCATTGTATTTGCATATTACACTAGCTCATAATCATTTAGTCAATTATCTTAAGGTAACATAGGCAAGGGTTTAATTAATTGATTTAATTCACACTTTAACCTAATTAATCCATAACATCAACCAAATTATTTTTCCTTAAATCAAATTAACCTACATATGGGGAATGGGATTAGGATTAGCAAATATTTCTCACATCTCTTAAATCAAGTTAAACATAAAAATAAAAGTAACATTAAGAAACTTTGGTTTATTTTAAATAAGCTTATTTAATATGATTGTTCATAGGAATTAGTTGGATTGAATGAAATTACATGCTTGTGTCTCTTTATTTAATCCAAAACATATTAAAATATTGTATGCCACTTGAATCATGCATTCTTTTCCTAAAAAATTAATTAAATATAAATGATTTCCTTTATGTCATGCTTGCATGTGCTGTTTCAAATTAATATATGTGTGATTATTATCACTATTAAATCTAAATTTACTTTCCAAATCTTATAAACAAATGATTACATATATTATAAATGCTAGTTATAAATACATAGAAAATGCAAATGATTATAGCTTAAGTGTATGAAGTAAAGTCCTTTTCTTTCATTCATATTTACTGATTTATGTAAGTAAGAATGTTAATGGGTATTTAGTTTGGACACCTCGGGAATACGATGCTTTAAGTAGCCCCAAGGAGGTCAATTGATTTCCTCACTTCTTTGGTTAACAATGGCATGTACTACATTTGATTTCATTCTTACATATTTCAATATTAGAATTTAAATAAGACTTTACTCCATGTACATAAATCTTTGCAATCAAATAAAATACAACTTTTGCATGCTTTGTTCTCCTTTTATTTGTATGTACATCCATATGTATTTGAGAAAAGTAAATAGTTGGTCTAGACAACCTGTGAATATGAGGCTTTAAGTAGCCCCAAGGAGGTCATTTGATTATCTCACTTCCCTAGTTAACAAGGGCATATACTTGCTCATGTTTCTCATACATGTGTGTGTGTACTTAATTATGGAGTCAAAACCCCTCTTTCTTTTACCAAAATAAATGCATTTGCAATTGTTTAAGTGATATAATTAATCAATCACGTGATCAAAAGCTTTCTTTCTTGCATTCCTATGTATTTTTACATAATAATTTAGATAGAGCTTTAAATTAATATGATAAAAATAGTTCAATCAAAAGAAAATATAAACTTTAAATATATATGTTCATATTCATCATTTAAGTATGCTAGGACGTAATGCATGTATAGGTATGTTTAGGACTTAATCATATGCATGTTACATATGATGGGAAGAAATGAATAAACATGTGTTATGTGGAAGTAATTAATTCCAATTAATCTTAAGATGTCTTTCTTATTGAATATGTCTATGTAAAATGAACCTAAAAATAGGATTAATTTAAAATATGTAATAAAATATTCACTAAAGAGAATTAATTAATTAATATGCTTTAGATGTTGCTTAAGGTAGGGATAAAACAGAGTGATAATCTCTTTTCTTCTGTTTATAATATTTAGTCGTTAAGAGTAAGTCAAGTGGAACAAAAGAAAACATTAAGTGAAAATTCCTAAATTAACTAAATCATTTAAAGTGAAACCATCCTTTATAATTAAATACTTTCATACTTAGAAAATCACAATAAAGCCTAGTTAAGGCATACCACACACACCTTAATACGTACACTTTAGAATTAAGTCACCACTTTTAGCTTTATATTAGGGTGGTGCATGGAGTGATGTATGTTTGGTTTATGATGTATTATTGTAGATTGGATATTAGGGTGTATGCTTTGTAGATTAGATGTTAGGCTTTGATTAGCCTAATCATGTTTCCTACAAAAGATTGTGCTTAAGGGGTGCTTAAAATAAATATAAATGTTCTCTTTTGTAGGTTGCTTAACCCTTAAGGATAATCTAAGTTAGTACAGGTGTACTTAGTTACCCATGTGCAGGGTGCTAAGTTCAAATTATTCATATAACTGCTTGGGTCGTATGGTGTGTTTAGCTAACATTTATTTTGCAGGTGTAGTTATATTTACTTTTCCTACTTTTAATGTGATTCTGCATTGGGAATTAGGATTAGTGTTATGGGGGATTAGGATGAGTAGTGGCTAGAAGGTCTTGTCCTGGGAGGCCCTGTGATGCCTTTAAAGCAAGCAAACCAAAATAAAGAAATGAAGGAGATATGAAGAGCGAAGACCACTATAACATTTATTCATTTGTAAATTTGTAATTATTCTTTCATATACGAGGTTGTATAAGGGTAGAGCTCGGCTACCTATTTCTCTTTTAGGATTGTACGATGGTACTCGACCGCACCAGCCTGTGATTATTTTATGTTGAGTTTATAAATTATTTGATGTTTTGTTTATATTTATGTAATGGAAATATCATGCCTCTGCATAGTTTCTTATTTATATGGTGATTTAATGTGTGGCCTAGATTCGATTAGCCTCTTAGGGAAAAATAAATTTTCTACCCCAACTACAACTCATAACTAATTTCTAAATAACTCATAACCTCATATAAAGCCTATGCATTAAATCAATATAATTAAAAGATTTAACAACCCCTTAGTTGAATGTTGTATGCTTAATATCATGCATCCATATTGCTTCACTCTTGCTAAGAGAGGGTTTCCATCTTTGCACGATAAGAGAAGACTTGACCTTTGAGGGTCTCTCTTGTGGTGAAAAATACCTGTTTCTTTTTAATTTAGCCAATAACCTTATTTCATCATGCATTTAGGCATATAAAAAATTCTATAGCCTCCGTTGAAGAGTCAAAGAATCAAATAAAAATTGATAAGATTTGTATTAGACTATCATTATTCATACCAATCATGCTCTAGTCTCTTAGGGAGTAGGTTTAAGGACTTTAGTCTCTTTTTAAATAAAAATAATCTAACCACCTTGCAAAATCATATACTTGACTACATGATTTTAAAGCATAAGAGGAGTTAGCTGGTTGCTATTTTGGGCGGTTATAAGTTCAGCAGTCAAGTGATTTATCCTCTCTTGTGGAGGTAAGTCATATACCCATCTTCACTTAGAATTATGACATATTTTGCCTCCTGTTAAAGCTCTCTAGATTTAGAATCAGAGATTGTTATTTCCTTCTAGCTACAAGCATAAATTTTCACCTCTTAGGCATTTCCACAACCTTGTATTATGAGATTATAAGTCCTAACTTTTTAATAAGATTCCAATTCAAACATATAATTCTTCTCAACTTCAACCATATAAATCCCAACCATAGGATAAGCTAGAATGCTCACTAGACTTTCTAGTATCATGAGCATTCCCTGCTCTTCTCCTTTTGGCTTCGATAATAAGTCTCTCTTTTTTTATCTATCCCATTTGATTTTCTAACATTGTAAATTTATTGATAGTCTTATCATTGAAATCTTTAGAGATAATAATTGCCTACTTTAATCGAGAGTATTCCTAAGAAATTCACCTTCCTTAGGATGTAATTAGTTATGGGGGCTTGCCCCCATAGGGAACTTTAGAACTTGGTTTAAATAAAGCCTACTTTATTCATCAATGTAAAGTAGGGGAAAATCTCTGGTATATTCGAAGACCTATCATGCCTTAGGAGTCTATTAACCTCACTTTTGGAGTGATTTCTCAACTTCCTCATCATAGATCTAGGACTCTTATAAGCACTAAGAGCTCCTTAGTCTAAAGAAACTTGTAGTGATTAGGTGAACACTTAACCTAACCCTAAAGACTTAGAAGAGTTAGTTACTGAAATATGTTGTGCCCTAGGGACTTAGGAAGACTTGCCTACCCTATAGATTAAACCCAATCCATACATTCCTTCTCAAACTAAACCTAAAATTCAACTCAAATACCAAATCTAAATCTAATTTTCAAACCAAATGATTGAAACCCATAATTAAATCCAAAATCAAAACCCATCATAAGCCCTTTCATTTCATCCTATGGACTTAGCCATCACCAAATTCAAATCAATCCAAATTCAATTTACTTTCTCCAAGATCAAGTCAATCCCTCAATCATTTACCAAATCTAAATCCAAATTCCAAACCAAATGACTAAAACCCATAATGAAATCCAAAATCAAAATCCCCCTTAAAGCCTTATGGTTGAATTCCGTAAACCTAGCCAAATCTCCACGAAATTCAACCTAAAATAAATTGGTTTCTTTATAAACCAATTACTCCTTCATTTATATTCATAAATATAAATGAAACCAACCTTCTAATGACCAAAAATAACTCAAACTAAATCAATCTCCTACTTAAGACCTTTTGACCTACCTCCATGAGCTTAGTCAAATTTGATTCCAAATCACTCCAAACTCAAGTGATTTTCTATATAGACCATTTCTATCTTCATTTATATTCCCAAATATAAATGAAATATAAATTCAAATAGCCAAAACTAAATCTAAAATCAAAGAGAAACCCAATTCAAGCCCTTTAAGCCAATTCCTTCAACTTGGCCAAATTCTATCCAAATCAAGCCAAAAATAATGGATTTTCTCATGAATTAATCATTCCTTCAATCATTTAGCCAAATATAAACATAAACTACAATCATCAAGCCAAATAAAAATCAACTCAAGTCAAACCCAACCTAGCCCATTTGACTTGAAATATTCAAGTGACCCAAAAATCATTTGAACCCAAACCAATTGCAATTGAATTTATATGTCAACCTCAAATTTATATATAAACTCAGTTAAATCAAACTCAACTCAAAATCAAGCCAACTAAACCTAATTGGCTCACTTGACCCAAAGTGCCAATTTGACCTACATGAATCAAAATCCAATTCAATTCAAATCAAAGTGAATTAAGCCAATCCAAACTTTATGTCATGATTGTTGATCATTCTAGGTTAGTTAATTGTTATGAATTGGGTTAAACCAAGTCAACCTAGACCATTGACCAAGTCAACCCTTTAACCCATATGAACCCAAACTGGCCAAATTGTAACTTAAACCAAATTGATTGCAACCAATAGCTCAAGTTTATTCCAAATTAATTATTGAATATGACCAAAGCCATAATTGAGCCCAATTTGACCAATTGGTCAACCTAACCCAACTTAGCCCAAATTGACCTAAAGGATCAAATTGGCCAAAATCTAAGTTAAATCCAAATTGATTCAAACTAAAGCCTATAATCATTTTCAATTAACTAATTGAACTTGAATTAATACGTGACCCAAGCCAATTTGGCCAATTTGGTCAAATTGGTCAACTTGATCCATTTGACCTATATGAATCCAAAAGAGCCAAAAATCAAATCCAAAGAAAATTGAACTAAACCAATGACACCAATACACTCCTAATGATCATGTGAACTTCACCCAATCCTGACCAATTGGTCAACTTGACCCAACCTAATATAATTTGACCTAAATATATCAAATTAAGCCAAATCAAATCAAATGAACTCTAAATCACTTGAAATTTAGGCTAACCCAATTTTCACCTATCTCAAATCTGTCTAAATCAAATCCATTGCCAAATGACCATGATCCCCTTGGGCTAAGGGCATCACATGAGCTAAATAACTTGGGGAATGGTCATTTCTCTTCTTTAGCCACTTAGTACCCATCCATTGGTCCACTTAGGCACCAAGGACACTGGTTAACCTGACCTAAGGGTAGTTGGGTTGGCCATGACTCATAGGCAGGTGAAGTCACTTCCTCATTCCTATTGGAATACATGGAAAGCCATATGACACCCACTACTCCCATGACAGCCACTATCACACCCTCCTCCACTCAAAGGAAGCTAGCTAATGTGATTCTCTGCCCAAATTGAGCTCCCCATATAGCCATTTGATCAAAACAGCCAAATACGCCTAGCCATTTGATCTAAGGAATGAGGGGGTATACCCCCCCTCATTCTCACTCAAATCAAAACATCCACACTCGATTCAACCCTAGTAGCCAGAGACGCACATCTTAGAGCAATTTCTAAGGCTTCCTGAGCTCTCCAACTCTTCCTCTATCAGTTTTACAAAAAATTGAAATAAGCGAGCCCCAATTCGATTGCCATTTGCTCAAACCTCCATCAAAGTGCAATTAATTTTCCACACACCATCCTTGGATCTAGACGAGCGAGAATGAATCATCCTCCAAGCTTCAATGACCGGAGGGTGGCGTTCGATCAAAGCCAACCACTTCCATCTCGTGCCTTGGTCTTCCAAACAATCCACCTCAAATCAAAGCTCATGCTACTCAACAAGGCTTTATTTCTACCAAATGAGGCTTCCTCAATCATTGGAACCACCGGTCCTAAGCTCCGATGAGGTATGTCATTAAAATCTACCTCTAGCTTAAAATAGTTAGGAGTTTTTTGAAGAAAACTTGCATGTCATGGGATTTCCACCATTAGATCTCTTCATTTTGCTTCCTTGATGGTGTGGGATCGATTTGATCTCCATTCGAGCTCAGGTGAGCTCAGATCGAGTGACAAACGATGGACAGTCTTCGTCTCTCGCTGCTCAAGAGGAGATAGATCACAGATCGTCCATTCTGCATGATTAGAATGGATGGTCCTGATCAAATCATGCTAGATCAACCATATTAATCCTATTTAACCATGAGTTTGATCATGGTCGTCCGATCTAAGATCGGATGGCTCATTGGAAAGTGCATTCTGCAACCGGCTGACTTAGCTGCGCAATGTGACAACTTAAATAACCAATCTCGTCGAACCACATGGAAAGCATGCTACGTCAACGCGCTGCATCAACATGCCATGTGGCGTCGAGATTAGAACTTTAATTAGGGTTAATTAATCAATTTTTTAGTGATAAAACTTCCAAAATTCATAACTAATTATAGAAAAATTCAAAAAAATATAAATAATGGCTCATTTTAAAGGTATTTTAGAGAGGAATTCATTAAAATTATCCTTAATTAATTTTGAACAGTGATGGTAGCTTAATTAAGATTTAATTGAAAACTTAATTAGCTTAATTACTTTTTAATTAATCATCCAATTGATTTCAAACTTTTTGATGATGTTTAGGGGGATGACCTCTGCCTCCCCTATTTTTCTTAGAATTTATTCATTGCTTAATTAGGTAAATTGATTGATTAAGCCCTAATTATCTTCTTAACTTGATTAAGTGATAATTAAGTACATGAATAATTAATTAATTAATTAATTATTTGGGCACCTTAATTACTGTTGAACAGTAAGGAGGCTTAGGGAATTAGATTGGGGCTTCCCTCTAATCCTTTCCCTAATTTTTCCTCTCTTTTCAACCAAAAATACTAATTAATGATTAATTAATTAATCAATTGTTTAATTGGCTTAATTAAAACTAAAATTATATGAATTCATGCTTGATTAAATGGATAGCTTATGGAATTTGGTTGAGACCTCTTTTCCAATCTTTTTCCCTTAAGTCTATCTCATTTTCAAAAGATCAAATTTGATAATTAAAAAAATGAATTTATGAATTAATCCTTTAATTAATAAATTTAAAATTTTAATTAAATATGATTTCCCTAACTAATCCTTAGGTAGTTCTTTGGGTGTTCAATAACTTAAAGAGAGGTAAAGAAATTATGGTTAGCTCACATATATGAGGGAATCATAAAAGTAATTAAGTGAGTATCTTAAGCTTAATTAATTAATGATTTGTGCTAATTGTATTAGACCTCTTTCATTTCATAGGATCATTTCTATTTACTTTTCAATTTAATTGCATATCATATTAGCTCATAATTGTTTAATTAATTACCTTAAGGTAACATAGGTAAGGGTTTAATTAATTGATTTAATCCATGCTTAACTTAACTAATTCATAAAATTAACCTAATTTCTTTTCATTAAATCAAATTAATTCAAATTTGGGGAATGTGATTAGGATTAGCAAATCTTTCTCACATTTCTTAAATCAAATTAAACATAAAATCAAAAGTGGATTTAAGAAACTTTGGTTTATTTTAAATAAGCTTATTTAATGTGATTGTCTTTAGGAATTAGTTAGATTGAATGAAATTACATGCTTGTGTTTCTTTATTTCTTTCTAGTCATATTAAGATGTTGTATGCCACTTGTAGTCATGCATTCATTTCTTTGAAAAATTCAATTAAAATAAATGATTTCTTTTATGTCAAATGTGCATGTGTTGACTTAATTAAAAATATACATGGCTATTATCACTATTAAATCTCAAATATATTTTCAAATGCTTATTAATGAGTAATAATACATGTTGTGACATTAGCTATACATACATAGGAGGTGCATGTGAATATAAGCTTAATGTATGAAGTGAAGTTCCTTTCTTTCATTCATATGTTGATTTGCATATGTGCAAATATTAGTGGGTATATTAGTCTAGACATTCTGGGGATACACAACTTTAAGTAGCCCCAAGGAGGTTCCTACCTCACTCCCATGGAGCAAAATAATAGCGACGTACCCATTTAATTTCATTCTTATGGATATTGACATTAGAATTTGGATAGAGCTTTAATTCATTCACATAAATAAATAAATTAAATTAAATACAATTTTTGCATGATTTCCATTCTTATAGTTGTTTATACACTCAAATGTATTTAAGAATAGTGGGTAAATCTAGTTAGGATATTTCAAGGATACACGACTTTAAGTAGGCCCAAGGAGGTTCCTACCTCGCTTCCCTGGTGCAAAATAATGGCAAAGTACTTGCTTAAAACTTTCATACATTTGAATGTGTATTTCTAATGAATGAGAATCCTATTTTTCTATGAAAATCATTAATGCATCCTACATTTAAGTTTGACAAAAATATATTATATGCATAGATATGCTTAGGACTTAATCATATGCATGCTACATATGATGGAAAGAAATGAACAAGCATGTGTTGTGTGATAGTAATTAACTCTAATTAATCATAAGATGCTTTTATTATTGAAAGAGATCATTTAAAGTGAACCTAAACCTAGGACTAATTAAAATATGTAATAAGCCATTCACTAAAGAGAATTCATTAAATTAATTTTCTTTAGATGGGGCTTAAGGTAGGGATAAAAGAGAGTGATCCTCTCTTTTCTTCTCTTTATAACACTTAGTTGTTAGGTGTAAATCAAGTGAAACAAAAGAAAGTATTAAGAAAAACTCACAAATCAATTAAGCCACATAAAAGTGAAACCATCCTTCAAATTAAATCCTTTCTTACTTCAAAAATTATAATAAAGCCTAGTTAGGGTATACCACATAAGCCTTAATACACACACTTTAGATTAAGTCACCACTTTTAGCCTTATGTTAGGGTGGTGCATGGTTTGATGCATGTTTGGTTTTATGATGTATTATTACAGACTAGATGTTAGGGTGTATGTTTCATAGACCGGATGCTAGGTCATAATTAGCCTAATTATGTTTTTTGTAGGTGATTATGCTATATATATATATATATATATATATATATATATATATATATATATATATATATATATATATATATAAATGCTCTCTTTGTAGGTTGCTTAACCCCTAAGCATAATCTAAATTAGGACAGGTGGACATGATTACCCATATGCAGGGTGCTAAGTCCAAATCATACACATAATCGCTTGGGTTGTATGGTGTGTTTAGCTAACACTTATTTTGTAGGTGTAGTTAGATTTATTTTTTTCTATTTTTATTCTAATTATGCATTAGGAATTAGGATTAGTGCTATGGAGTGATTAGGATGAGCGGAGGCTAGAAGGCTTTATCCTAAGAGGCTTTATCCTAAGAGGCCTCCGTGATGCCTTTGAAGCAAGCAAATCCAAAGGAAGAAATGGAAGAGATATGAAGAAAGAAGATAAGAAGACCCCCATAGCATGTATTCATCTTTAGTTGTAATTATTCTTTTATAATCCAAGTTGCATAAGGGTAGAGCTCAACTACCCACATTGTTTTTCTTTTTCGGGTTGTACGGTGGTTCCCGACTGCACTGGCCTTTTATTCTTTTGCAGTAGTGTGGTGTTTATTTTCGGATTCATTCGTGTGTGTATATGTGAGGGGATACCACACAGATCTGAGGATGTACTTATTGAGGTGATCAGGTATGACATTGAGGAATATTGTACTATCTTGAAAGATAGAAGTCACTATCCTACAATGGACCTAATTATATAATAAAGACTCTTAAGGCATGATGAGTCTTTGAATATACCAGAGATTTTTCTCCTACTTTATATGAAAAAGTAAAGCAGGTTTTATTTAAATTGAATTCTAAATTTTCCTATGGGGGAAAGCCCCCATAGTTAATTACATCTTAAGAAAAATGAATCCCTTAAGAATACTCTTGATTAAAATAAGTGATTATTGTCTTCAAGGAATTCAAAGATAGGACTATCAAAGGATTGATTATATTTTGGAAATCAAGTGGGATGAATCAAAAGGGAAGAGTTATTATAGATGCCAAAGGAGATAAGTAGGGAGTGCTCATGATACTAGGAAACCCGGTGAGCACTCCAATCTATCTTATTGTTGGACTTTATATATTTGAAATTGAGAAAATTTATTTATTTGAGTTGAAATTTTATTAGAAATCTAGGACTTATAATTCTATAATACAAGATTATAGAAATGCCTAAGAGGTGAGGATTTATTCTTGTAGCACGCAAAGGAAAACTATAACCTCAGATCCTAAATTTAGGGGCTTTGATGAGGGCCAAAGCATTACCTAAATCTAAGGCAAAAATGAGTATATGGTTTACCTCCACAAGAGAGAGTAAACCACTCGACTGCTGGACTTATTATCGTCTGGAGTTGCAGTCAGCTAACTCCTCCTATGATTTAAAACTATGTAGGCAAGTCTTATGCTTTTGTAAGATGGCTAGGCTGTTATTATTTAGAAAAGAAACTAAGTTCTTAAACTCACTCCCCTAAAAGACTAGAGCATGAGGGGTATGAATAATGACTTAAATCTAATGTAAATTTTTATCAAATTTCATTTAATTTGGGACTCTTTATTTTGACATAGGCTATGGGATTTTGTATGCCTAAATGCTTGAGAAGTTGATTATGGGCCAAATCAAAAGGGAAAGAGGTGTTCTTCTATCATAGGCTCTTAAAGGTTAAGCCCATTCTATCTGGCAAAGATGGAAGCCCTCTCTTAACAAGAGCGAAATAAGATGGTTATGCATGATATTAAACATACAACATCCAGCTAAAGGGATTATTAAATTTTTTATTATCTTGATTTAATACCTAGGCTTTTATGTGATATTATGAGTTGTTTTAAAAGTTTAGTTATGAGTTATTAAAAGGATAGAAAATTTATTTTTATCCAAAGAGCCTAATCACATCCAGGCCATACAACAATCACCAATCATAAACAAACTATTAAAAGGCATGCTTTTTCTAATGCACAAGCTGAAAAAAAATATCAAATAATTTTATAAAGCTACTGCAAAAAAATAAAAGGCCGATGCGATCGGGTGTCGCCATACAACCCGAAAAGAAATGTGGGTTGCTGAGCTCTACCCTTATACAATCCAGATTACAATAATTACAATTACAAATGATGAATGTTATGGGGCTCTTCATTCTTCATTCTTCATTCTTCATTCTTCATTCTTCATTTCTTCATCTCTTCATCTTTCATTTCTTCTTTTGATTTGCTCCATTTCTTTCTTTTTTTAGCTTGATTTAAATGTGCTTGCTCTAAAGGCATCACATGGTACATAAGACTTGGTCTTATAACCAATGCTTATCCTAATCTCCCATAACACTCATCCTAATCCTAATGCAAAATTATATTAAAAGAAGAAAAGTAAATATAACTACATCTGCAAAATAAATGTTAGCTAAACACACCATACAACCCAAGCAATTATGTGAGAAGTTTGGGATTAGCACCCCACACATGGGTAACCGAGCCCACCTATCCTAACTTGGGTTATGCTTAGGGGCTAAGTAACCTACACAACAAAAGCATTTATATTTTTATTATAGTGGACCCTTAAGTACAACCCCTTGTAGAAAATATGATTAAGCTAATATCAGCCTAACATCCAGACTACACACATATACCCTAACACACAGTCTAAAATAATACATCACAAAATAAGCATACATCAAACCATACACCACCCTAACATAGAGCTAGATATGGTGACTTAGTCTAGTATGTGTGTATTAAAGCTTGTGTGGTATGTCCTAACTAGGCTTTAAAGTTATAATTTGCTAAGTGTGAGGGATTTAATTTATAAAGGGGTTGATTTTTTTTAAGTGATTTAATTGATTTGAATATTTTACTTAGTATTTTCTTTTGTTTCATATAGCCTACACTTAGCAACTAAGTGTTATAAAGAGAAGAAAGAGAGGGAACCTCTCTTTCATCCCTATCTTAACTCACTTCTGAAGCAAGTTAATTAATCAATTTCCTTTAGTGAGTAGCTTATTATATGTTTTAATCAATCATAAATTTAGGTTCACTCTAAATGACTTAAGATTAATTATAATGAATTACTATCACATAACACATGTTTATTCATTTCTCTCCATCATGTATATCATGCATATGATTAAATCCTAAGCATACCTATACATACGATCTATGTCTTAGCAAACTTAAATAATGAATGTAAAGAAGTGTGCTTGGAATTTAAATAATTTATTTGGTTGAATTATGAATGCATATATTTTTAATAGAAAAGAGAGATTTTTCATCCGTCGGCTAGGTACACATTCACATGTATAAAAGTTTTAAGTGAGTATGGCACCATTATTCTGCACTAGGGGCGTAAGGTACAAGACCTACTTAGGGATACTTAAAGCCTCACATCCTCGGGGTGTCCAGACTAATATACCACTTTTCTTAGATACATATAGATGTATAAACAACTACAAGGATAGAAAAAAACCCATGCAAAAGTTATATTTAATTTATTTGATTATGATTCTTATTCATTGGTCATATCATACATACATATGTATAAGAGTTTTAAGTGAGTATGACATTATTGTTCTACACTAGGGACGTAAGGAACATGACCTACTTAAGGCTACTTAAAGCTTCACAGCCCCGGGGTGTCCAAACTAATATTCCACTTTTCTCAAATACATGTGAATGTACAAAAAGAACCAAATGAAAAGGAAGTCATGCAAGAAGTCATATTTGATTTGATTTTATGATTTACATATGTGATATGAAATTCTTCCTATGTCTTAGCATAAAAATGCATAGGAATAAATTTAGACAAATGTTGTGTTCTTTTCAAATGAACTATACATTTGTAAATCCTATGTGAATCCACACAAGATAAAGAAAGGGACCCTCATATTGAATATCTTATACTATCAACACATACAAAATTATAGCTATTTGTAATTAACATCACTTCATTTATAATAATTGATTTATAGGCTTTAAAAAAACTTTTGATTTAATAGTGATAATAGCCACACCTGCTTAATTTAAACTAACACATGCAATTAGACATAAAAGAAACCATTTCATTTAGTTAATTTTAAAACAAATGAAAGCATGATTATATATGGCAAGCAACATTTAACATAATTGGAATGAAATAAAGGAACATAAGCACATAATCTTATTCATTCTAATTAATTCCTAAGGACAATCATACTAAATAAAGTCATTTAAAACAAACTAAAATTTTTTAATGTTATTTCATCTTTATGTTTGATTTGAGTTAAGGAAAGTGAAAGAGGTTTTTTGGTCCTAATCCCATTCCCATGAATGAGTTACTTTTGGTTTAAGGAAGAAGTATTTAAGTTGATTTACTTAGGTTAGGGTATGAATTAAGTGGATTAATTAACCCTTACCTACATCAACTTAAGTTAATTAACTAATTAATAATGAGCCAATATGATATGCAATCACATGAAAAGTAAATTTGCAATGCTCTTAAGAAATGAGAGGGCCTAATGTAATTGGCTCATGATTAATAGTTAATTAGGCTTAGGGGATCTCACTTAACTACTTTTATGGTTTTCTCACACATGTAAGCTAACCATAATTTTATTGTCTCCCCCTTTGGGTTCTTGAACACCCAAAGAGCTATCCAAGATTAAATTAGATAAGTTCTGGAATGATTATAATTCAATTTAATTAATTAAGCCATTTAATTAATAAATTAAGCCATTAATTAATCCCAAATGAATTGATTTCAAGTCAAGTGAAGTGAACTTAGGGAAAATAATGGGAAAGAGACCCTAATATCATTCCCCATGTCCATTCACTGTCTCACATTGATTAACAAGCTTATTTAATGATTTTCTTACTATTTAGAATGTTAATTAATCACCTAATTAATGAACAGAGTAATTAAGGCTAAAATAAGCAATTTACCTAATTAACCAAGCAATAATCTTCAACAAAAATTTTGAGAGGTAGAGGTCATCCCATTAATCAAACTTTAAGAGTTTGGGATTAATTACATGGGTAATTAAGAAGTAATTAAGCTAATTAAATTTTCAATTAAACCCAAATTAAATCTTAATTATTTTTTAAAGTTAATTAGAATTAATTTTAAATTAATCCCCTCTAAAGTACCTTTAAAATGAGTATTTATATGTATTTTTTGGATTTTTTTTACAATTAATTATGATTTTTTAAAATTTCAATTGATTAAGATAATTTTCATGAAATTTATTAATTTATTTTATTAAAATAAATCATTTGAACTTCAAAATTCAATATCTTTCAATACATAAGTGATTTTGGTTTGGAATGTTTGCGGTAGGTATATTTCAGCTTGAGTTTGAATCTTTGAAAATTTCAACTTAATCTGAAATATTTTTAGTTTAATTAATGAAATTTTATTTTTACCAAAACTTAAATTAAGCTCAAACTATCCAGCAAAATTTGGGGATTTTGGGTTTATTGAATTCCTCTTGGAAGATGAATCCAACGAGCCCTTATTTGCAATTTTTCATTAAGTATTTTATTTTCTATCAATTTTTGAAGCTTTAGGTGTTTTACATAATTTTTAAAATCAGAAAATATGGATTTTCCCACTTAACGCAGTTAGCACGCGATGGTGGCAGCACTACGCGGCACGCAGCGTTGGTTCGGTATACGTGGCCGCCAGAAAATGCAAAGAGAGGATCGTGATGCGCGGTTCGATCTCAACAACGATCCGATCGATCCAGATCCGATCCACGGATCCAAAGGGTCAAAGCGATCAGATGATCCGATCCGATCCTATGAATCATGGGATCTGACGGCTGCTGTGTGCTCGACGGAAGAAAGTGATGGGAACAGTGGAAACCAAGCAAGTTTTACAAATCTCAATGAAATCTCTCCCTAATGGGCTCATTTTCATGGCAATTTACAACAAAAAACTTCTATTTCATATTAAGATCATATAAAATAAAGAATGTGAGGGATTTTTTAAAAGAAAATCTTAAAATGCAAAAAACATATCACAAAAATGAGAAATCCTAAGGCCGGCTACTAGTTTTTTTGAAGATTACCTCACTAGGGATGTTTTTTGCAACGGTGATGATCCAAGCATGCTTTTGAGTGGGGGGAAGAAGCCTTGAATGAGCCTGGACCTTTACCTCCACTTCAGAACGATGTCTTCTCCAATCGCTGCCACATTGTTGCTAAAATCCAATTATTTTTGGTGTTTTTCACCCTAAAATTAAGTGGGAATGATTGCTGGTTGGTTTGTGAGCTCTAAGGAATGGAAAAGAGAGTGAGAGGAGGAGTGCTTAAGCCTCTAATGCCTTAGTTTCAAAAGTGGCCGAAAATCTCTCATTTTGTTTGGTTTTTGGCTCCAAAATATAGTCATTTGGCTTGTGGTGGTTGGGAATGTAAGGGAATCATCCTAGGTGGCTCATTTTGGTTGGCTAAGGCATGGAAAGTGCCATGAAGGACAAATAGGTGTCCTAGCAAGGGGAGGTGGGAGTTCCTCATGCCAAATGTTCGAATGAGAGAGGTGAGTTGAATTCACCTCTAAATGAGTCATGGCTGCCCCAACCACCTCTTGGGTCAGATGATCAGTATCCTTCATTCCTATGTGGACCAATGGATGAGTGCCAAGTGGCCAAGGAAGAGAAATGACCACTTGGGCAAGTGTCTTTTTAATGGGATGCCCTTGACCTAAGGGCAAAGTGGTCATTTGATATTAGATTTGATTTGAGTAGATTTAAAAAGAGTCAAAAGTGAGTTTGACCAAATTTCATGTCATTTGGAGTTCATTTGGTTTAATTTGAGTCAATTTGACCCATTTTGGTCAAATTGGGTCAAAATGGGTCAAAATGGGTTAGGTTGACCAATTGGTCAAATTGGGTAAAACTAAGGATTGTGGCAAGTTTAAATGATCATCTGGACTATATTGATTTGGTTTAATATGGATTTTGGCTAATTTGATCCTTTAGGTCAATTTAGGCTAAGTTGACCAATTTGACCCAATTGACCAAATTGGTTTGAATCATGGCTTGGTTTGGGTTTGGTTGATCATTTGAAATATATTATAAGCTTTGGTAAAGTTCAATTTGGATTTGAAGAGATTTTAGATTGATTTGACCCTTAAGGTCAAATTAGGCTAAGTTGAGTTATGTTGACCAATTGGTCAAATTGGGTTGAGGCTTTGGTCAAGTTCAATAATCAATTTAGAATGAACTTGAGCCATGGGTAACAATCAATTTGATTTAGGTTGCAATTTGGCTAATTTGGGTTCATATGGGTTAAAGGGTTGACTTGGTCAACGTGTTAGGTTGACTTGGTTTGACTCAATTCATGACAATTGATTAACCTACGATGATCAACAATCATGAAATAAAGTTTGGATTGGCTTAATTCACTTTGATTTGGATTGAATTGGATTTTGGTTTATGTATGTCAAATTGGCCACTTTGGGTCAAGTGAGCCAATTGGGTTTATTTGGCTTGATTTTTGAGTTGAGTTTATATATAGATTTGAGATTGACATATAAAATCAATTGTAGTTGGATTAGGTTCAAATGAGTTTTGGCTCATTTGAATATTTCAAGTCAAATGGGCTTGGTTGGGTTTGACTTGAGTTGACTTAGATTTGGTTTGATAATTGTAGTTTATTTTATATTTGGAATAATGATTGAATTAGTAATTGAATCGTGAAGAAATCCATAGGATTTGAGTTGATTTGGGTATCATTTAGCCAACTTCAAGATTTTGGCTAAAAGGGCTAAAATCAAGAATTTGATTTGATTTGGGTTTGGTTTTGGCCTTTTGAATTTATATTTCATTTATATTTATGAATATAAATAAAGATATAAATGGGTTATGAGACAATCACTTGAGTTTGACGTGATTTGGAAGCAAATTTGACCAAATCTAGGGATGTAGGTCAAAAGGGCTTGACTTGGGAATTGATTTGATTTGGGTTTCAATCATTCATATTTGATGTATGGTTTAGAGTTTTGATTTAAATTTGATAATTGAGAAGATCAATTGGATTGGGGTTGATTTGAATTTGGTTAAGGCTAAGTCCATAAGATAAAATCAAAGGGCTTAGGAAGGGATTTGGAGTTTTAATTTAATCATGGGTTTAATCATTTGATAGTTGGATTTGATTTTGAAATTTTGATTTGAATTTGAGATTTGGTTTGGAAGAAGGAAGCAAGGGTTGGGTTTAGGCTATAGGGTAGACAAGTCCTCCTAAATCCCTAAGGCACAAACTATTCATATGGCTAACTCTTCTAAATCTCTAGAGTTAGGTTTAAGTGTTCACCTAATCACTAGAAGTGTCTTAAGACTAAGGAACTCTTAGTGTCTATGAGAGTCCTAAATCTATGATATGGAAGTTGAGAGCTCACTCCAAAAGTGAGGTCAACAAAGGGTGCCCAATAGATGTAGTGTGACTGACAAGGCACATCACACGTATTAGTGTTGACCGAGTCGATCAACAATGTCTGGAATATCTCAAACACTAACAGAAATGATCTACTCCTAAACTCGAGATGTAGAAGGAATCAAGATCTTAGTGCAAAACAATTCCACTCATGCCAAGGGCTTATGCCAGGAAGAAGGGATCCACTAAGGGATTAAGCATGTGAACCTTCCACTAAGGAAGCAGGTTCAGGTTATCCACTAGGGATAAAGGGTTTGAATTTGAATGCTATATATGATTTAGGTAGAGTATCTGTTGGGGATAAGAATGTACAATTCGCCAGGGATAGATATATGAACCTTCCACTAGGGAAGCAGGTTCAGGTTATCCACTAGGGATAAGGATTTGATGAGATTTGTTTTAAGGGTGCACTTGCTAGGGAATGCAGGCTTTAATTGGATTTAATTGACTCCACTAGGGAGGAGTTGGTATGATGTGATTTGGGGAGAAAAGATCCATTGGGGATGAGTGCAAGAACCTTCCACTAGGGAAGTAGGTTCAGGTTATCCACTTGGGATAAAAGTTTGATTTAATTTATGCCTCGCTTGGGGATTTGATTTGATTAATTAGTGGGGCATCCACTGGGGATGAGAATTTGATTTGATTTGTTAATTTATGATTTGGTGCTCCACTGGGGAGAGGATATGATTTGGTCTTGAGGATGCACCTATTGGAGATGCGAGCTCGAATCTGCTAGGGATAAGATATGTTTAATTTGGACTCCACTAGAGGGAGGATGATAGATTTGATTAGATAGACCCCATCAGTGTATGATGGATCCACTAACAAGGGGCTAATATCAGCCTAAACCTATCTTAAATTTACAAATCCAAAGGGTTAGTTTATCAGCCATTAGGTAGGACTATCTAACCTAAGGGGTGCCTTCGGTCTGCAATGGTCAAGTTAAGAAGAAAGCATGGGGACTCACATCCTCCTACACAAGGAACCACTAGGGTGATCGATTGCTTGCAATCAATCAAACCTGACCTAATGCCACTATTTGAGCGAATGCCGCTGTGGACTCACATCGACTCAAGAATAATCAGTATTAACTTAATTTGGGATGGACCATATCGTTGTGTGATGGATCTACTAAGAAGGAGCTCATATTAACCTAGACCTGTCTTAGGTTTACAAATCCAAAGGGATAGTTTACTGACCATGGTGTAGAGCTAACCAACCAATGGGGTGCCTTTCGGTGTGCAATGGTCAAGTTAGGTACGGGGACTCACATCCTCATACACAAGGACCACTGGGGTGATCGGTTGCTTGTGCAACAAATCAAACTCGACCTAAGCCTACCTGTCGATGCGTAACAGTTATGTTGGAAAGAATGCGTAATAGACTTATATCTTCTAAAGAAAGGATGACTGCCAGGGTGATCTTTTGGTGGCACAACAAGTTGAACCCAACCTAAGGGCAACTATTGAGAGAGTGATGACCTAGGGACTTATCTCAACTCAAAGTAGTCAAGCAATTCCTATAGGGAGTTTTGCTAATACTGCCTTAAGATAGGATGTCTGCTTGAGAAAGGGGCCACTGGGGCTTGAATTCCTAATCCACAAGCAAATATATATTTTGTTTACTTTATGTTATTATGGACCCTGTTGGTTTGTGAGAGACCACATTGAGAAGGAGCACATATCAGCCTAGTCCTATCTCAGACTTAATAGACTAAGAGAGAATCTGCATATCTGCAAAATAAAATCTTCAACTACAGGGGTGGTTATTAGGAAAGGGGGTTGTTCAATCCAAAAGTAACCTAGGTAGTGACTAAATGGGGTCACTAAGGATGTGATCTAAATAGAGTGCCCACAGGGGAGGTGTCACTGGAGACATTATCTAAAACCCTGTAAAAGAAAGCTTGTAGGTATTCGGTGGCCAACTCAAGGAGAAAGTGTGAGGACTCACATCTGCCAAGAGTGTTGTATCCATCAGGTGGGTCACCATCACCATGGCGATAACCAACAAACCTAAAGTGCCCGTTGGTTTGTGACAATCAGTCTAGAAAGAAAGCGTGTTGACTTACATCTCTGTAAAGAGTAACTGATCGCTAGGATAGTCTGTCTTCGACTCGACAAGGGCTATCCAACCTAAGGTGACTACTAAGCGAGGAGTCCTGTGTAAGGACTAAGCCCAAGCTTGAAGTAGTTAGGAGAAGAGGAGCCACTGGGGGACTTATCCTAAATCTCAAATATACTCAACCTAGTCAGTGCATGATGGCTAGTTCAAGAAGAAAGTGTGTAGGCTTACATCTTCTTAAATGAAGTCAACATGGGATAGCTTACCGGCTGCACAATAAGGCTTACCAAATTCATAAGGCACTCATTGGTTTACAATGGTCAAGTCATGAAGAAGCGTGGGGACTCACATCCACCAGACAAGTGACCACTGGGATAACACACTAATATGGTAGTGTATCAGACCGACCTAGAGCAGCTAATGAGAGAGTGCCATGGGAGGCTTGCTCCCACATCAAAATAGCTTTAGATAAAAGATATGTGTTCGTTCGTGTTATGAAAGAGGGAATAGGTTGCCTCTTGGGTTCTCTTACACCTACCTTAAACACGTAGAAGAATGGATGAAATGGCACCGCAGGGACAATTGTGACTCCACCAAGAAAGGATGCCGCATGGGTTCTCTTACACCTAACTTAGTTATACTTGTCAAAATAGGATGCCTCTTGGGTTCTCTTATACATAACCAAGTAGCACTAGAGGATCATGTGTAGTTTGTGTTTGTGTTTGTGAAGAGATAGGATGCCGCTCGGGTTCTCTTACACCTAACTTAATAGCATGGAAGGATTATTTTCAATTTGTGTTTGTGTTGTGGAGGGATTGGATGCCCCTCAGATTCTCTTACACCTACCCTAAACACGTCCTGGAAGATTCGCAAGTAAAAGATATTTCTAAGACATAAGAGATGGAATTTGATATGAAAAGAAGTTTATTGATGATTATTTTCAAATAAGATTTAAGGATAGCATTTCTTTAAGTAGAGCCCATTGATTGGAAGCATCGGGCGCTCTCCCTTATAATTTATAAGTTGATAAGATCCTCCTTGGTAGGCCTTCTATATGGCAAAATGGCCTTTCCAAGTGGGTTCAAACTTGCCTCCCATCTTTCGACAGGCAACAATTGGACTCCTTAGAACTAAAAAAAGCTCTCATACTTGAAAAGCTCTAGGATGAACCAACTTGTTGTGAGCTTGAATCATTTCAGCTTTGTACAACTCAAGGTTCTATCATGCCCGGAGGCATCTCTCCTCCAAATCTTTGAGCTCTTCTAATGCAACTTAGCATTCTGCTCCATTGTGATCTTACTACCTACGGTTATCCTTAATGATGGGAGTTGGACTTCTAATGGTAGAACAACTTTGGACCCATACACTAAGGAGAAAGTGGTAGATTGAGTTGGAGTCTTGTATGGTGTAGTAAGCCCACAAGGCTTCAACTAACTGCTCATGCCACTGTCGCTTGTTGTCATTGAGTGTCTTATTTAATATATGAGTGAGAGTTTTATTGAATGCTTCTGCTAGATCGTTTGCCCTTGGGTAATAGATGGTAGGATATCTTTAATCTATACTGTATCTTTGGACAAAGCTATTGATTTTAGTGCTCTTGAATGTAGTACCATTATCGAATATAATTCATCGAGGCACCCGGAACCTATATATGATATGGTTGCTAAGAAACTGGAGCACATGCTGAGTTATGACCTCTCTGAGTGAGATTGCCTCCATCCACTTGGAAAAGTAGTCGGTGACAACTAGAATGAACCGATGACCCTTTGAATAAGAAGGATTGATCGAACCTACTATGCCAGTACCCCAACACTCAAATGGCCATGAGGCCAATGTGGGATGTATAATATTGGGTGGTTGATGTAGGACCACACTGTGTACCTGACATTGGTGGCATCTTCTAACTACATCCATGCAGTTTGTAATCATTGAAGGCCAGTAGTATCCTAGTATCTTAATATTGGCTTTCATCTTTGGACCAGATTGATGCACTCTGCATAAACCTGAGTGTACCTCAGTCACGATCCTACGGGCTTCATTTTTGTCCAAATAATGTAACCATATATTATCAAAAGACCTCCAGTACAAGGTGTCATCTACAAGAGTGTAGTAAAGGGCTCTCTACTTCACCTGATGTGCTAGTGACTTCTCTTGAGATAGTTTGCCTATACTTAAATAATCCATGAAGGGTTGCCTCTATTATGACTCCTCATCCTTTTGACAATGATAATCTCCCCTTCAAGAGAGAATCTCTTGATGAATTCAGCCTCAATAAGGGATAATACTTTCCTATTTTATACTCTTATTGGAATGGACTCATCTTCGGACATGCCAACTCTTTGGCAAGCTTGGCTAATGCATTTGCTATTGCATTCTCTCCTTGAGGAATCTTGTAGATGGTAACCTCTAAGATTTGAGCCAATAACTCCATAGTGTACTTGTGGTAATGATGGAGCTTAGGCTTTAAAATTTTGTAGGACCCAACGATTTGGTTGATGACAAGCTGAGAATCCCCGAAGATATTGATACTCTGGACGCATAGTATAATGACTAACTCTAGACCAACAATCAAAGCCTCATATTCGGGTACATGGGCTGGATAGATGATATGAGAATATCATCACCTTCTTCTCTCTTAATTTGACCCATAACGTATTTCAACATGCATAAATCCCAAAGCCTTTGTCAAAATGAAGTGTCAAAAATAGATAAAAATTGAAAAGATTTGCATTAGACTAAGTCATTGTTCATACTACTCATGCTCTAGTCTCTTTAGGGAGTGGGTTTAAGAACTTTAGTTCTCTTTCTAAAAAATAACAACCTAACTATCTTGCAATTCATATGACTTGGCCACATAGATTTAAAGTATAGGAGGAGTTAGCTGGCTGCCACTCCGGGCAATTATGTCCAGTAGTCGGGTGGTTTATCCTATGTTATGGAGGCAAACCATATACCCATCTCTACTCAGATTTAGTTCACACTTTGGTTCTTGCCAAAGCTCCCTATATTTAAGATATGAGATAGCTATTTCCTTTGGGCTACAAGCATAAATCCTCACCTCTTAGGCATTTTCACAACCTTGTATTGTGGGATTATAAGTCCTAGTTTTCTAATAAAATGTCAACTTTAATAAAATTAATCCTCTCAATTTAAAATATATAAATCCCAATTATAGGATAGGTTGGCATACTTACTAGGTTTCCTATTATCATGAGGATTCCCTACTTATATCCCTTTGACTTCGATAATAAGTCTCTCCTTTTTGATCTATCCCATTTGTTTTTCCTAACATAGCCAATTTATTGATAGTCTTATTGTTGAATTCTTTGGAGATAACAATCACCTACTTTAATCGAGAGTATTCCTAAGGAACTCACCTTTCTTAGAATGTAATTAACTATGGGGGCTTGCCCCTATAGGGAACTTTAGAACTCGGTTTAAATAAACCCTGCTTTATTCATCCATATAAAGTATGGAAAAAATCTCTGGTATATTCGAAGACCCATCATATCTTAGAGTCCTTATTAGGTGATTAGGTCTATTGTAGGGTGGTGATTTCTATCTTTCGAGATAGTGCAACATTCCTTGATGTCATACCCGATCACCTCAATAAGTACACCCTCAGATATGCATGGTGTCCCCCATACACATAATCAAAAATAAACACCAAAAATTTTTCTAGTGACTCCGCTGGGGATATGGTTCCTCTCTCCATCTCTAGTAGACAATTATTATCTCCAAGCATCGATAGTGGACTTGTATTTCATATGAGTCCAAGATTATCTTTCCTTCCATCGGCACTTAGCTTATTTTATTCTTAAGCAAAGCTAGCCAACATCCACTAGGTTTTAGGACCTCACGCCTTGTAGGTCTTGAAAATTTTATTGGGTCCCCCAAAAGGTTAAAGATAAAATTAACTAATAAAAGGAGATGACTAAAATTTAGAACCTCTTTACCCCTAGCTTGGCAAGGCAAGTTTCATCTTATATTTAAGAAAATAAACTCTTTTGTAAAATACCACTTTTTAAAAGCATTTTTTCAAAATTCACATAACAAAAGATTTTGCACAAAATTCATAAGAAATTCTCAACCTATATTACCAAATCTCATTTAACAATTCCTATAATTGTTACATGGAGGTTCTTTTCAAAATCAAAATCAAAATTCTTTTAAAATCCCTTTATCAAAAGCACATTTTTGAAAATAGTTATTTCCATTCAAAATACCCAAACTTGTTGAATGAAGTTCCTATCTTCAAATAACATTATAACATAAAATTGAAACTCCACTTGACATATTTCATATATGCTAGAGTTGAAGTTTACCTCTTTTTAAAAAAGAAAAAGATCACACATAAAAATTAAAATATAATTGAACTTCCATTTGACATACCTAAATTTGATAAATAGAAGTTTCCTTTTTTTTTTTTGGAAAATCAAAACAAGTTGAATTCTATTTAACATACCTAAATTTGTTAAATAGATTTCCTTCTTCTAAAAATCATAAACATATTTGGCCTCCTACTTAACATACCAAATTTGTTAAGTAAGAGCCTCATTTTCAAATCACAATACACTTGACATCTACTTAACATACCAAATCTGTTAAGTGAGAGTCTCATTCTCAAATCATAAACACATTTAGTTTTTCACTTAACATACTAAATTTGTTAAGTAAGAACCTCAATTTTAAAAAGCAAACAAACACAAATCAAATTACATTTAATTCCCACTTAACATACCAAATTTGTTAAGTGAGAGTCTCATTTTTTTTAAAAAAAATCAAATCACATTTGACTCTTGTTGACCTCATTTTTGGATGAGATTAATTTAGCACTTAGGAGATCCTAATCTCAAATAGGATTTTACTAATTCAATGCTTAGGGCACTATGCTTAGTGACCTATGGAATTCACCTTGGGCTGAATCTAACCTATTTGGCTTAGGAAGGATCAACTTAAGGATCCAATATGAATCAATTCAAATAAATCAACAATTAGTAATCATCAATCCAAGATGATTAAAAGTCAAATTAAATTTAATTTCAAAAAATACCCTTGAATTGATTTTGAATTGGATCAAGCTAAAACCAATGCACTTGATTTGGACTCAAACTCCAACCCAAATCAAATGCACTCCAACATAAACTCAAAATGAGTAGCACGCATTAGTCTAGGGCTATGTGATGATGCCATAATTAATAAAAATCCAAAGGAAGAAGAAAAACCAAAATACTTCTCTTCCCATGCAAACAACACCTCACCCACTCCTTCTCTTGCCATAAGAAAGAAAACAAAAGCCACCTCCCAAGAGGATGGTTGCCTTTAAGTGAAAATAGGCAATTAAGGTAAGGAAGTAAACCTCCAAGTGATTGTCGTGATTCTAGCCAACCAAGGGAAAGAAAAAAAGAAGAAGAAGAGGAAGAGAAGGTGAGCTCTCGGCCAAGAGTGAAAACCAAGGAAGGGAAGCTAGGATCCTCTCCCAATTCACTCAAAAACACTTATGAGGGCTAGAGAGGATGTTCAATACCTTTCCTCGGCCACCTCATCCCCGACAAGGTACTGTTCTTGCCAAAACTGAAGCCCCTTTAATGGTGAAATCTAAGGGAGTGGATTTCACCTCAAATTGAAGTCACACACTCGTTCTAGAGCTCAAGGCAATCCAAATTGAGCCCTCATTCGATTCATTTGTCACCAGGAAGCCCAAGAACAATTAAGGCTGACGGCTAGGCTAGGAAGCTCGGTCAAAGGGGCAAACCATGTGGAGATAAGCCACCAAACTTTGGCCATGAGCTCATTGCATTAATCCAAAGCTAATGGAATCAACCTCTCCACCGGAGATCATTGGAATCCAGGTTTGCCATTGATGTCCTCCCCTATTTTCTTCAAGCTTTTAGTTTTGGAGCTTTTTGAAAGAAGTTGGATCCCCAAGTTGATCCAACCATATAGAATCTTAGGATTTCCTTCAACGATCATGTAGCAATTGAAATCATGTGATTTCATTGCCTATATCAAAAGATATTAGAAAAATAAGATGGACGGCTCATGACTCCCGCAAGAAATGAAGGAGAAGAGCTCTCCGCTATCCAATCCATGTATTTGGATCGGATGGTCCAGATCTAGGCAGACCGAATAATTTTTTCCCTTAGAAAATGTAGGATGGATCCAGACCGTCTAGGATAATCCAGCATAACCATGCGGGTTGGCGTAGTGCCATGTGGGATCTGTGTGGACCACTGACGTGGTGCCATGCGTACAGACATGCCATGTAGGCACGTAACACGTGGCTTGTCGCACTGCGTGGACCCTGCCACTTAAAAACCATTAAGTAATGATTTAAATTAATTTAAAAAATATAGAAACTTTTAAAAATCATAGAAAAATAAATACAAATAAGAAAAGTGCAAATGAGGGCTCTATGGATTCATCTTGATGAGAGGAATCCATAGAAATTAAAATCCCCAATTAGTATTGGGCATTTTCCCTTAATTTGATTTTAATTGAAAAATATTAAACCCTAATTAATCTCAAATTAATAATCCAATTAATTTAAAACTTTGGAGAAATGAAATTAAGCATGAAACTCACCTTAGGTGAATTTGATAGAATTTAATTCACTCGATTTAATGAAAACTGCAATTTCACATGCTTAATCAATACATAAATTAAATTAATTAATCCTTAATGAAATAATTAGGGAATTTTTAATCTAACAACCTTAAATCACCCTAATGAACTTCAGTGAACATTAAAACATCACTTAAACTCAATTAAACTTAATAATCCTTAAATTGACCTAATTAGACAATTAAATGAATTAAATAATTCAATTAAATAACTTGAACTTAATTAAATCATAATAAATTAAATAATAATTAAAAAATTATGAATAAACCCTCATTGGAAAGATATTTCAGTGAGGCATTTATGAAAAATAAAACCATTGACTGAATCTCATTGAATTAGCCTTAATTTAAGTTTTAATGAAATAATTAAAACACTAATTACTCCCTAATTACAAATCTAATCAAGATGAGACTTTGAAAATTTGAAACTAGCATGTAACTCCACTTTCCATAATTATCTCAAACCCAATTGGTCTATAGATTTGGAATTATTGATTTTCCAAATTTCTAGGTCAATGTGAATTAAATAATAATTAAGAAGAATCATTAATCCATTGAATCATCAAATAAGTTGAACTAATCTGAAATAAACATAAAAAAATACTTAGGGTAATTCATCAAAACTTCCTAAGTCAAAGAATTTAATCAAACTTAAAGATTAGTGAAATTAAAATCTTAGGTTAATCAAATATCAAATTTTAAGAAAACTAATACTTAATGAAATTCAAACATAATTAACAACTTAAGGTAAATTTAATAGAATCAAACTCGTTAAATTAACATAAGCCAAATCAAATGAAACCCACATAGCTTAATTCAAAATGAAACAAATCAAACAAATTGAATTAAACAAAGTAATTCAAACTAAATGAAAAATTGAAATCAAATCAAAATTTCAAGAAGAAAAGAAACATAAATCAAATCCAAACATAAATAACATCAAAATGATTAATTAAGATACTAAAGGATCTTAGTTAGACCTTTGAAAACTTCATTAGGATTAAGGATGTGGAATAAAGTGAGTATCACCTAAAAATGAAATTCATTCTATTTCTCATTCTTGGAAACTTAAAGATTACTTTAACCAAATAAAATGAAATAAAAATGTAATTAAATCACTTAAGCATTTGACTTGAAACCACCCAAAGGTAAAGATTAAGCAAATTCAAACTTCAAATTTAAACTTAAACTTAAAGGAGCCTAGCAAAGCCTTGCCACACAAACCCCTCTTTTGCACACACTAGATCATTTAGGTCGTGGACTCTAGATCTAGGTTAGATCATTCTGTGATTTTCTTTCATCTTATGTGTTGTGCTTCACATATATGTGTGGTGTATTGCTTTAGACTGGATACCTAGGTTTGTTTGTTCGTTAGGCTAGATGTTAGGGCGTTCTTTCTAGATTTAACATTATTTTCTATAGAGGACTGTGTTAAAGGGACCGATGTTATAAATAAACATTATAAAATTGCTATTTGCTTGCAGGTGCTGAAAATCTCTTAACTTATTCCATAGGATAGGTGGACTTGGCAAGAAACTAATGCTAAGCCCATATGTTAGAGAAATATAAAGTGCTATGTATGGTGTGTGTGCTGAAAATCTCTTAACTTCTAGAACTTAATTAATCTACTTTGGGTAGATCCTTTGGTGTTTAATAGCCAAAACCCAATTCATATGTATGAAGGGGTGTTTTGAAATTACTTAAGCTAAATCCCTTAGCTTAATTAACCATTAATCATGAGCCAAATTGCATTAGGCCTTTTTCTTATTAGGTGCATTGCAAATTTAAATTCTTTATGAGTTTTTTATGTCATCTCATTGGCTCATGATTATTTGGTTAACTATGCTAAGGTGGTGTAGGTAAGGGTTAATTAATTTGCTTAATTCATATCCTAACCTAATTAATACATAAAAATGAATCTAATAATCTAAAAATTAAACAAAAATGTCAAACACATGTGACAATGGGTTCGGAATAGCAAACTCAACTCATCTTTTCAAAATTAAATCGAACTTAAAATTAAACAAAAAAATCACATTGAATACACTTTGATTTATTTTAAACTTTCTTATTCCATAAGAATGTCTTTAAGATTTAATTAAAATGAATGTGTTTACATGCTTTCATTACTTTGACTCTTTCCCCCAACATGTTAAATTTGTATGCCATGTGGTTTCATGCATTCATATTTTTCAAATTCAAATTAAAAAAAAATGAAATTGTTTACTTTATGTCAAATTTGCATGTGTTGGCTAAAGTAGAAATATGAGTGGCTATTATCACTACTAAATTCAAATTATTTTCAAATATATAAATCAATTATCAAATCTGAAAGTATGCTACTGATATTTTAATTGTAAGCTTGCATGTGAAAGAATATAAAGGTATGCTTAGCATAGGTTTCCCTTCTCTTTTATGTTAGCATAATTTTGAATAAGAGTTGGTAAGATGTATGGTTCATTTGAAAAGAACCTAACACTTACCTAATTTCATATCCTATTCATCCCTATGCTATCACCTAAGAAGGATTACCTATGCTTGCACACATAAATTGCATAAACAAAATGAATCAATTAACACAACTTTTGCATTCTTTATTTTCCATTTATTTCTTTTATACATATGTTTATATTTAAGGAAAGTGGTATATTAGTTTGGACTACCTTGAGGTTGTGAGGCTTGAAGTATCCCTAAGTAGGTCTTGTAACTTACACCTCTTGTTAACAATGATGTCGTACTCAGTTATGCCTTTCTTACTTTCATGTGTGTTTGTGAAAATTTGGATAAAGAAACCCTTTTCTACTTAATAAAAATCATGCATATTAAACTTCCAAATTTCCTTAAATGGATTACTTAGCATGCATCATGAATTATGTTAAATATTCTCATTTGTGTGCATAGATATGCTTAAGATTCATTCATATGCATGTTATACATATTGGAAAATAAATGAAGTAATGTGTGTTATGTGAATTTGACTCATTTTATTTAATCTTAAAATGCCTTTCTTTTTGAATAGTTTTTTTTTTAGAGTTCATCTATACTTAGGATTAATTAAAAGACTTAATCAAAACATTCATTAAACAAAATTAAAATGTGAATCAACTTTAGAGATTACTTAGGTTAGGGAAGGAAAGAGAAGTTATCTTCTCATTCCCTCTCTTCACAACTTAGTAATTAATTGTAGGATTCATTTGAACCAAATCAAAACATGAAATAAAATCAACCCAAAATAATTAAACAACTTAAATGAAACCCTCCTCGAAGTTGAACATGTTTTCACACTTAGAAAATTTGAACCTAAAGTCATAGCTAAGCATACCACACAAACCTTCAAAGCACACATATTAGCCTAAGTCACCACTTCTAGCTTTAGGTTAGGGCAGTGCATGGTTTGATATTTTATTTTATTTTGTGATATATGTTTTAGACTGGATGTTATGGTGTATGCACGTAGAATGACTGGTAGGATGCTCTTAGTCTAACTATTATTTTCTGCAGGGGATTGTGCTTAAGGGGCGCTATCATAAATAAAAACATAAATGCTTTTGCTTGCAGGTGCTTTATACCCCTAAGCATAATCCGATATGCCAAGTGGACTTAGTCACCAATGTGTGGGGTGATAAGTCCAATATACATGCTTGGGATTTGAGTGATTTATTTTAGCTAACCTTTATTTTGCAGGTGTTAGTTAGATTTCCATTCTTTTCCTTTTTCATGTAAATTTGTGCAATTAGGATTTTGGAATGATTATTATGGGGATTAGGATGAGCATTGGTCAGAAGATCCTATCTTACGCACCATGTAAAGCCTTGGAGCATCTACCGTCCAACCATCCAAAAGAAGAAATCAAAGAAAGAAAAGAAAAAGAAGAAGAAGAAAGAAGAATGAAGCTTGAAGACCCCATAACAATGAATTTTTTGCTTAATTATAATTTAATTCATTTATAATCCGGGTTATATAAGGGTAGAGCTCGGCTACCCAATTTGCTATTTTTGGGTTTGTGTGGTGGTGCTCGACCACAACGGCCTTTTATTCTTTTTGTGATTAGCTTTATAAATTGATTGATGATTTGTTTAGCTTGTGCAATAAGTGGCATACTTTTACTAGTTTCTTTCTTGCTTTATGTATGGCTTGGATGTGAATTAAGCTCTTTAGGAAAAAATAAATATTTTGCCAAACTTAATAACTCAAATTTAAAATAAAGAACTCATAACCTAACCTAAATCTTAGGTTTAAAATCAAGATAAAAGAATTAGCAACCCCTCAGCTTGATGAGCATTTATTTTGTAATATCATGCACAACATCATCTTATTTTACTCTTGATTGGAGGGGTTCCTCCTTTGCCAGGGAAACTTGGCTTGACCTTTGAGAGCCATGGTGGAAACTCACCTCCTCCCTTATCGCTGATTTTGGCCAATAACTTTATTTCTCATGCATTAAGCATATGAATCCTATTAGCCTGAGTCAAAATGATTGTCCAAAAATGAAATTTGAATTGCATTAGATTTAGGTCATTTGAAGTATGCCCTTTACATGATCTAATCTCTTTACGGAGTGAGTTTAAGGACTTAGTCTCTTTCTAAATAAATAATAACCTAGTTATCTTACATAAGCATAATGACTTGTCTATGTGCATTTAAAATCATATCAGGAGTTAGTTGGAGGCCACCCCCAAGTGGTTGTAAGTCCAAGCTGTCGGGTGTTTTGTCCTCTCTTGTGTAGGCAAACCAATTACCCATTTTTGCCGTAGATTTAGGCCCTCGCCAAAGCTCCCTAGATTTAGGTTCTGAGGTTGCTTCTCCCCTTTATGGGCTATAAGCTTAATTCCTCACCTCTTAGGCATTTTCTTAATCTTGTATTAAGGAACCATAAGTCCTAAATTTCTAATGAAAAATGCAACTCAAACAAATTAAATCAATTTCAAAAATGTAAAGCCCAATTATAGGATAGTTTGAGATGCTCTTTAGGTTTCCTAGCATCGTGGACATCTCCTACTTATCTTCCATTTTGGCTTCGATAATAACTCCCTCTCTTTGATCAATCCCATTTGATATTCAAAAATGAACCAATCGATTGATAGCCATTTCCTATTGAAAATCTTTAAAGACAATGATCATTTATCTTAATCGAGAGTTTTTCTAAGGGATCCTGTCCCTTAGAATGTAATTAACTATGGGGGCTTGCCCCTATAGAAAACTTAACGAATCCAGTTTAAAATAAATCCTGCTTTACTTTTCCATGTATTGTAGGGAAAGAATCTCTAGTACATATGCAGACCCATTGTCCTTAGGAGTCTTTATCAAGGTGATTAGGTCCATTAAAGGGTAGTGACTTCTATCTCTCAAGATAGTACACTATTTTCTTGATGACGTACTCGATTACTTGAATAAGTACATCTACGGATCTACATGAAGTCCTAAAAGGTGAATTTTTATATGCTTGCCTCTTCATTTCTCCCCAAAATATTTGAAGACGACCCCTCTCTATATAAAATTTTCACCATAGCAACCCCTTAGCTGGATGAGTACTTTTTTATAACATCATGCACAAATGCATATTATTTTCACTCTTTATTAGAGGGCTTCCACCTTTGCCAGAGAAACTTGGCTTGACCTTTGAGAGCCATGATGGAAACACACCTCCTCCCTTCTCACTGATTTTGGCTAATAATCTCATTTCTCATGCATTAAGCATATGAATCCTATTAGCTTGAGTCAAAATGATTGTCCAAAAAAATTTTGAATTGCATTAGATTTAGATCATTTGAAGCATACCCTTACATGATCTAGTCTCTTTAGAGAGTGAGTTTAAAGACTTAGTCTCTTTCTAAATAAATAATAGCCTAGCTATCTTGCATAAAGCATATGACTTTCCTACACAAATTTAAAATCATAGGAGGAGTTAGTTGGCGGCCACCCCCAGGTAATTGTAAGTCCAAGCAGTCGGGTGGTTTGTTCTCTCTTGTGGAGGTAAACCAAATGCCCATTTTCTCCTTAGATTTAGGTTGTGCTTTTGGCTCTCACCAAAGCTCCCTAGGTTTAGGTTTTTAGGTTGCTTCTTCCCTTTGTAGGCCATAAGCATAAATCCTCACCTCTTAGGCATTTTTCTAATCTTGTGTTATGAAATCATAAGTCTAAATCTCTAATGAAAAATTCAACTCAAAAAGATTAAATCAATTTCAAAAATGTAAAGTCCAACCATAGGATAGTTTGAGATGCTCCCTAGGTTTCCTAGCATCATGGGCATCTCCTATTTATCTTCTTTTGATTTCAATAAGAACTCCCTCTCTTTAATTAATCCCATTTGATCTTCCAAAATAAACTAATCGATTGATAGTCCTACCTATTGAAATCTTTGGAGACAATGATCATTTATCTTAATCGAGAGTATTCCTAAGGGATCCCATCCCTTAGAATGTAATTAACTATGGGGGCTTGCCTTTGTAGGGAACTTAACAAACCCAATTTAAAATAAACTCTGCTTTACTTTTCCATGTAAGGTAGGGGAAGAATCTCTTGTACATATACATACCCATTGTCCTTAGGAATCCTTATTCAGGTGATTGGTGGTGACTTATATCTCTTGAGATGGTACACTTCTCCTCAATGTCGTACTCGATCACCCTAATAAGAATATCTGTGGATCTACATGGCATCCCAACAAGGCGTAATAATTTTATATATTTCTTGTTTTCATTTATCCTCTTTTTTTGAGAGGGGAGGGGGATAGATGAAGTCAAGAAATGTATACGAATATTTTTACCATATTCATCATCAAGTTGAATGCAATGTTGATGATCTAGTAGTCAAAAGCTAGGAAAAGGAAGACTATCTCTTCAACTTGAGAGTAGTTTTTGAACAATTAAGATAGTTTAACCTCAAAATGAACCCCTTGAAGTGTGCATTCAGAGTAGCATCAGGGAAGTTCCTTTGGTTTGTTGTCCGACTTTGAGGAATAGAGATAGACCCAGAGAAGATTAAAGCTATCTTAGAAATGTGACCCCCTAAAAGTTTAACTCAACTTAGATTTTTCCAAGGATGGTCAGTGTATTTAAGGTGCTTTATCTCCAATCTATCAAAAAGATGCATGTCATTTTCAGCACTTGTCAAAAAGGATGCTAAGTTCAAGTGGGATGACATGTGTCAGCATGCTTTTGATGACATTAAACAATATTTGGTGAAGCTACCAATTCTAGCAGCTCTTATCCAGGGCAAGCCACTTATCCTTTACACTATTGCATTGAAAGATTCCCTCGATGCTTTGTTGGCTCAAACCAATGATGAAGGGAAGGAGAATGCTCTCTACTACCTCAAGAGTTGTATGATCCCCGCTAACGCAAACTACACACCTATTAACAAACACTACCTAGCTTTAATCTTCACATCCCAAAAGCTATGACATTATATGCTTTCTCATAAGGTGAACTTGATTTCAAGAATCAATCCATTGCAATATCTCATGACACGGTTGATGCTATCCTGATGGTTGGCACGTTGGTCCATGATTTTGTCATAATTTAACATCACATTCATACCCCCTCGGTGCTGTAAAAGGATAGGCATTAGTGAATTTCTTAGCATCACACCCACTTACTGTTGATTCCCCGCTTAGTGATAACCTCCCCGATGAATAAATCATGAACTTAGGGGACAATAGCATTTACTACTGGGAGATATATTTTGATGGTGCGGCTTCCTTTTAAAAAGGGGAAGAATCATGATCTACTCTTATGGGAAAACCAGGGGTAAAAATCATTCTTTTAACTCCAAATTGTGATGTGATGAGATTCTCATACTATCTCTTAAATCCATGCACCAATAATGAAGCTGAATTTGAGGCTCTGTTTTCCAGTATGGAGTTTGCTATTATAGTGTGTGTCAAAAGCATCAACATCTACGTGGATTCTCAGCTGGTCATCAATCAGATTGCTAGCTCCTATAAGGTCCTAAAACCTAAGCTTCGTCGCTACCATGAGTACACCAAGAAGTTGTTGGCCCAAATCCCTGAGGTCACCATCTACAAGATTCCTTAAGGAGAGAATGCAAAAGCAGATGCTTTGGCCAAACTCGCCAATGAATTGACATCTCCCAAAGACGAGTCCATTCCAATAAGGGTCCAAAATTAATAAGTCTTATCCCTTATTGATGCTGAACTCATCAAGAGATTCTCTCTTGAAGGGGAGGTTGTCGTTGCCAATAAAGATGAGGAGCTAGATTGGAGGCAACCATTCATAGATTACTTGACTAGAGGCAAACTACCTCAAGAGAAATCGCAAGCCCATCAGATGTATCAGAGAGGTCTCTCCTATGCTCTTATGGATGGCACCTTGTACCGACGGTCTTTTGATCAAATGTGGTTATGCAATTTAGACAAACACGAAGCCCATAAGATCATGATCGAGGTACATTCAGGTCTATGTAGAGCGCATCAAACTGGTCTGAAGATGAAGGCAAAGATCAAGAGACTAGGATACTACTAGCCTTCGATGATCACAGACTACATGAACATAGCTAGGAAATGCCACCAATGTCAAGTACACGGTGTGGTCTTGCACCAACCACCCAACATTCTACACCCTACTTTGGCCTCATGGACATTTGAGTATTGGGGTACTGACATTGTGAGTCCGATTGATCCTCCTTCTTCTAAGGATTCAGATTCATCTTAGCAGGTTGCTTTTAAGTGGGTGGGCAATCCCACTTAGAGGTCACACATCTCGGCAGCAGTTCTTCAGGAACCATATCGTATATAGGTTCGGGGTGCCTCGATGAATTATGTCTGCTAATGGTACTGCATTCAAAAGCACCAAGATTAATAATTTCACTAGGAGACACAATATAGTTTGGAGATACTCCACTATCTACTATCCAGGGTGAATGGCCTAGCAGAAGCATTCAACAAAAATCTCATCCAGATACTAAAGAAGATACTCGACGATAATAAGTGATAGTGACATGAGCAGCTAGTTGAAGCCTTGTGGGCATACCACACCACATACAAAACTCTAATCCAATTTACCCCATTCTCTTTAGTGTATGGGTCTAAAGTCATTCTACTCTCAGAGGTTCAGCTCCCATCACTAAGGATAACAATGGGTAGTAAAATCACTACATAATAGAATGCCAAGTTGCGGTTAGAAGAGCTCGAAGGTTTGGAGGAGAGACACCTATGGGCATGCCAGAACCTTGAGTTGTAAAAATCTAAGATGATTCAAGGTCACAAAAAATTGTTCCCCCCTAGAGCTTTTCAAGTAAGAGAGCTTATTTTAGTTCTAAGGAGACTAATTGTTTCCTGTCGAAAGATGGGAGGCAACTTTGAACCCGCTTGGGAAGGCCCTTTTGTCATAGAGAAGGCCTACCAAGGAGGATCCTATCAACTTATTAATTAATTAGGGGAACACTCGATGCTTAAAATCAATGGGCTCTATTTGAAGAAATACTACCCATAAAATGATGTTTAGAAATAATTAACTTTAAAAATATCATTCCAATTCATCAAAATATTCTCTTCATTCAAAGTATTATTTGCTTGTTTATGAATTTGCCATGATGTGCTTAGGGTTGGTGTAAGAGAACCCAAGAAGCATCCTATCCTTCTTTCACAATATGAACAAAAATTAAACATGATTCCCTAGTGCTACTAGAGTAGGTCTAAGAGAATCCAAGAGGCATCCTATTTCGACTAGCACGGTTAAGTTAGGTGTAAGATAACCCAAGCGACATCCTTTCTTGGTGGAGTTACATTCCTACGTGTTTAGGGTAGGTGTAAGAGAACCCAAGCGACATCCTATTCCCTCTATCATAAAAAAATAAACACATATATTTTGTTTCGAGCTATTTGGATGTGGGAGCAAGCCCCTTATGGCACTAACTCATCAACTGCTCTAGGTCAGGCTGACATGCTCCCATGCTAGTATGCCACCCCAGTGATCACTTGTCTGGCGAATGTGAGTCCCAGCACTTTCTTCCTGACTTGACCATTACAAACTGATGAGCACCTTGTTAGTTTGATAGACCTAACTGCGCAGCTAGTAAACTACCTTATGTTTCCTTTGTTTAAGAGGATGTAAGCCTACACACTTTCTTCTTGAATTAGTCATCACACACTGACTAAGTTGAGTATATTTGAGATTTAGGATAAGTCCCCCAGTGGCTCCTTTCTTCTTGACTATTTTTGAGTTGATATAAGTCCCCCAATTGCATTCACTCAGCAGTCGCCCTAAGTCAGATAATACCTGTTGAGCCAAAGACAGACTATCCCAGCAATCAATTTCATTGTAGGAAGATGTGAGTCCCTGATGCTTTCTTCCTAGGCTGATTATCGCAAATTGACAAGCACCTTAAGTTGGTTGATGTTTTCTATGCTGATAGTGACTCACTCAGTGGATACACAACTCTTGGCAGATGTGAGTCCCCACACTTTATCCTTGAGTTGGCTACCAACTACCTACAGCCATTATCTTTTTCAGGGGTTTTGGATAAAGCCCTTAGTGGCTCCTCCCCTGCGGGCACTTTACTTGGATCACATCCTTTGTGACCCCATTTAGACACTACCTGAGTTACTCTTGGATTGGATAGTCCCCCTTTCCTAGTAGCCACCCCTGTGGTTGGAGAATTTGTTCAGTGGATGCACAGATTCTCCCTTGGACTAATAAATTTGAAATAGTTCTAGGATGATATAAGTTCCTTCTTAGTATGATCCCTCGCAAACCAACAGGATCCAAGATAAATAAACAAACAAAACAAATAAATTTATTCACTTATGGACTAGGAATTTAAGCCCCCAGTGTCCCCTTTCCCAAGCAGGCATCCTATCTTTAGGGCAGTGCTAGCTAAACTCCCTATAGGAATTGCCTGACTACACTTAAGTTAAGATAAGTCCCCAGGTCAGCACTTTCTCAATAGTTGCCCTTAGGTCAGGTTCAATCTATTTTTCCACAAACAGGTTTCCCTGATATTCATTTCACTCTGAAAGATGTAAGTCTACTACACATTCCTTCTAGCATGACTGTCGCAAATCAACGGTCAGCCCTAGGTCAGGTTGACACGTTATCTCGTTAATGTGTCACCTCAGTGGTCTTTTGTTTAGGAAGATGTGAGTCCTCATGCTTTCTTTCCTGAATTGGCCATTACAAACTGAAAGGTACTCCTTTGGTTGGATAGTTCTCCCCTTTGTCAAGAAAGTACTCCCTTTAGATCAATAAATCTGAAGTGGGTCAAGGCCAACATGACCCCTACTCAGTGCAATCCATCACAAACTAACGGTATCCATCCAATATAATTAAAAATAAATTTGGAGGATGGAAGTCTATTACACTTTCTTGCTAGTATAGCCACTACACATTGAAAGGCAACCCCTTCAGTTGGATAGCCTTACCATGTGGTTGGTAGAGTACCCCTTTGGATTGGTAAATCTGAAGTAGGCCAAGGCCAACATGGCCCCTACCCAGTGCGGTCCATTGCAAATCGATATGGTCCATTTTAAAATTCAAAAATTTAAAATCTGAAGCAAAACCAACCGTCCTCCCTAGTGGAGTCAAATTAGTCAAATCAAATCAATCAGCTTCTCCTCAGTGAGATGCAAATCTTTCCAATCTCCCTAGTGGAGTCAATTCAATCCAACTCGAACCTATTCCCCTAGAGGAAGGTTCACATATTTTACCTCCAGTGGATTCTGAATTCTAATCCCACAGTGGATTTCACAACCTCTTATCCCCAGTGGATAACTTGAGCCTTTTCCCATAGTGGAAAGCTCACATACTCAATCGTCAGTGGATTCCTCCTTCACTCTCTTATGTCTTTAACATGAGTAGAGCCACATTGCACTAAGCTTTTGATTCCTTCCACACCTCAGGTTTAAGAGTAGATCATTTCTGTTAGTGCTTGTGATCATTTGAATGTTGTTGATCATCTCGGTCAACACCAATACGTGTGGTATGCCTTGTCAGTCACACCACACCTATTGGGCGCCCTTTGTTAACCACTTTTGGAGTGAGATCTCAACTTCTCCATCTTAGACATAGGACTCCTTTAGATGCTAAGAGTTCTTTAGTCTTAAGGAACTTCTTGTGATTAGGTGAACAGTTAACCTAACCTTGGAGACTTAGAGGAGTTAGTTATATGAATAAGTTATGCCTTCGGGATATTAAGAGGACTTGCCTACCCTATAGTTTGAACCTAATCCTTGCCTCCCTCCTTCAAATCAATCCAAATCGAATTTTAAATCAATTCCAACTCAATTGATTTTCTCAAATATAAATTCAAATTCAAATTCTAAAATCCAAATCATTAATCAATTCCAAATCAAGTGATTGAAACCCATGACTGAAGTCAAATCCCAAAATCTTTCCTAAGCCCCTTGATTTCATCTTATGGACTTAGTTCAAACCAAATCCAAATCACTCTAAACTCAAATAATTTTCTCGTAACCCATTTATATCTTCATTTATATTCATAAATATAAATGAAATATAAATTCGAATAACAAAAACTAAACCCAAAATTATACCAAAATCCACCTTATACTCCTTCAAGTCAAATCCTTAAACTTATCCAAATCATTCTCAAATTGACCCAAACCCTTTAATTTTCTCTTCAAATAATCAGTCCTTCAATCAGATGCCCAAATATAAACATAAACTATAATCACCAAACCAAAATCAAACTAACCAAGTCAAACCCATGTTCATCCTTTTGACTTGAAATTGTCAAATAAATCAAAACTCATTTGACCCCAAATCACTTACAAGTTGATTTATATTTTCATCATAAGTCCATATGTGAGCTCAACCAAACTTGAATCAAGTCTTGATCAATCCAATTAACTCATTTAGGCTTACTTGACCCAAAGTGACCTAAAGCACCTTTTTGAGCCAAATTCTAATCCAACCCAAATTGGATTGTACTAAGCCCATCCAAGCCTCACATTGTGATCAACAATCATCCTTGAATGATCAATCACTCAAATTGGGTCAAACCAAGTCAAACCTAGCCTTTGACCAAGTCAACACATAGCCCAAATGAAACCTAAACAAGCCAAAATTAACTATAAGCCAAATTGATTAAAACCATTGATCTAAACCAATCTATAGTCAATGATTGAACTTGACCAAGCCATCATTTGAGCCAAACCAAGACTAATTGGCCACTTGACCTAAGTTGACCCCAATTGACCTAAAAAGATAAAATGGGTCAAATCTTGATCAAAGCCAAATTGATTACAACCAATGTATCAAATTCATTCTAAATTGATTGTTGAACTTGACCAAAGCTTCAATTGACCAATTAGACTCAAACTAGCCCAATTGACCAGGAACCCAACTTGACCTAAAAGATCAAATCAATTTGAAATCAAACCAAATCAAAATTGATTGAAACCAAAATGTAAACCAACCCATGACCTAACTCAATAGGTCAAATGGGCCAAATTGGTCAACTTGACGCATTTGACCTAAATGAACCTAAATGAACCAAAACCAAATCTAAACAAAATTGAACCAAACCAATGACACCCATAGGCTCCAAATGATCATTTGAACTTGACTTAACCCATGGTTTCACCCAATTTGACCAATTGGTCAACCTAACCTAATTTGACCCAACTTGACCTAAATGGGTCAAATTGAACCAAATCAAATCAAATGAACTATAAATCAATTGAAATTTGGCCCAACCCATTTTTGAATCATTTCAAATATTCCCAAATTAAAATAATGACCAAATCACCACTTTGCCCTTAGTTCAAAGGTATCCTATGACCAAATTCATTTAGAATTTGGTCATTTCTCTCTCAAGGCCACTTGACATCCTTCCATTGATCTACATGGGCACCAAGGGAGGTGGTGAACATGACTCAATGAGCTTGGGTCAGCCATGAACCAAGGAAAGGCCAAACAGACCTCTCGAATGGTAATTGAACACTTGGAACTCCAAATGCACTCACTTAGCACATGGGCATCCATTCTCCTTCCCTCCACTACCCAAAATGACCCATGTGGGGTGTTTTATTGCTCAAACTGTGCCTCCAATCCATGCCATTGATAAAAAATAGCAAAACATCCCATCATCGTCTGATCCAAGGAGGGGGAGATATACTCCCCCTCATTCTCACTCAAACCACAAGGATTCATTTCCACAGAACTAAGGAGATTCAATTGAAACCTCCTCAAGTTTCTCCAAGTCATTCCCAAGCTCTCTTGATTTCCATTTTCAATTTCACTTAAAGATGAAATAGGGGAGATCAATCTCAAGCTCAACTCATCCAATTCTCAACCAAAATCAAATTAACCTTACACACATCATTCTTGGACCTCGTCGAGCTCGATCAAGTCATTTTCCAAGCCTCCAAGCCATGAGAAGCACTACTTCGCTCAATCCTAATCACCATTGAAGGGGGACTTGGTCAACCGAACCATCTACTTCAAATCAAGATGTAATTCCCTTCTGCTTTGTTGGCGGGTGATAGCCTCCAATGAGGTAATTGCTCAAAACTGTAACCATAGGAAAAGTTGGTTGGTCCTTTTTGAAGGAAATTCTCACCCCATGAAATCTTGACCGTTGGATGTGCATCCCCCTCCTTTTGAAGGTGTGGGATCATTTTGATCCCAATCTGAGCTCGGGTGAGCTTGAATTGAACGAAGAGAGATCTCATCGCTCGTGAAGGAGAAGGATCACACTTCATCCGGTCAGTGTGATTGGAATGGATGGCTGTGATTAGATCATGCTAGATCCCCTTTGATTCATCCCTAAATTGCGGGATTGATCTCGGTCATCCGATCTTAGATCGGACGACCCGCAGAGAAGATGCGTCCACTGCCACGTGAATCAACCAATGGATGTGACAACTTAAATAACCTATGCTGTTGCATCATGTGGAAAGCGCGCCGCGTCATCCGCCACGTAGCGCGATGGGATTAGGGGGTTAATTAGGCTTAATTAATCTCATTTTAATGCCGAAACTTCCAAAATTTATACCTAATTGTAGAAAAATCCAAAAATACAAATAAACACTCATTTTAAAGATAATTCAGAGAAAAATAATAGAAAAATTAAAATTAGTTAATTTTGAATAGTGATTTTAACTCAATTTAAGTTTTATTAGAAATATAATTAAGTTAATTACTCTCTAATTAATCTAGCAATTAACCCCAAACTTTTTGGGATTAATTAGTGGGATGACCTCTACCTTCCATGATTTTCTTGGAATTTATTACTTGATTAATTGAGGGAATTGCTTGTTTCATCCCTAATCACTTTCTTAATAATTAAATGATTAATTAACATGTTAAATAGTGATAAATTCATTAATTAAGCTTGTTAATCATCATGAAATAGTGAATGGACTTAGGGAATGAGATTAAGATTTATTTTTCAATCTTTTCCCCTAAGTTCATTTCATTTGGATAAACACTTAATTAATTTGAAACTTAATTAATGACTTAATCACTTCATTAATTAGTTTAATTAATCAAACTCAAAACTAAATCATTCCAAAACTTAATCATTTAATTCTTGGGCAGATTCTTAGGTGTTCAATAACCTAAGAGGATTTCAAAGGAAATTATAATCAAACTACATGTGTAGGAGGGTTATAAAAGTACTTAATTAAATCTTTTAGCTTAATTAACCAATAATTGTGAGCCAATTGCATTAGGCGCCTTCATTTCTTAGGTGCATTGCTGATTTAATTTCCATGTGATTACATATCATATGTTGGCCCATAATTACTTAGGAAATTATGATAAAGTGGTATAGGTAAGGGATAATTAATGGATTTCATTCATACCTTAACTTAATCAAAATATAAAATCAACTTAATTATTCTAAATTGAACCAAACCAATTCACACATGGGAGAATGGGTTAGGATTACCAAACCTTTCTCACATTTCCTAAGTCAAATCAAATTCAAAAAATAAAAATCTCCTTAAAAAATTTTGATTCATTTTAAATAATCCTATTTTATATGGTTGTCCTTAGGAATTAATTAGGGTGAATGAAGTCATGTACTTACATCCCTTTATTTCTTTCCAAGCCTGCTAAAAATTATTTGCCATATGAAATCATGCATTCATCTCTTTTGAAAAATATATTAAATAAAATATTTCCTTTTAAGTCAAATTGCATGTTTTGGATAAAATTAAGAATATGAGTGGCTATTATCACTATTAAACCAAAAATTATTTTCAAAACCTATAAATCAAAGATTATGAATGAAGTGATGCTACTTATGAAAAATCTTGCATGTGATTGTAGCATAAGATGTGTATTATGAAGTTCTCTTTTCTTCTCTTAACATGGATTTACAAAGGATTTTCAAGTGTATAGTTCATTTGAAAAGAACACAACACTTGTTTAAATCTATTCCTATATATTTCTATGTTATGTCTTAAGAAGGATCTTCACATTGCATATGTAAATTATACAACCAAATCAAATATGATCTTTTTCATGATTCTTTATCTATTTGGTTCTTTTTGTACATATACATGTATTTAAGAAAATTGGTATATTATTTTGGACATCCCAGGGTTGCGAGGCTTTAAGTAACCCCAAGTAGGTCTTGTACCTTACGCCCCTGGTGTAGAAAATAATGGTGTTGTACTCACTTATAACTTTCATACATGTGGATGTGAATTTAGTTAATGGATAAAGGAGTCCCTCTTTTCTACATAAAAAAGAACATGCATTAATAGAATATCCAAATTTAAAAAAAAAACATATCTCTTTGCATTCATCATCGAGGTGCACTAAGATTTGTATTGCATGTATAACTATGCTTAGGATTATTCATATGCATGGTATATATGGTGGAAAGAAATGAATGGGTGTGTGTTATGTGATAATAGTCCACCCTAACTAATCCTAAGATGTCTTTCTTGTTGAATAGGGCTATTTAGAGTAAATCTAAACTTAAGATTAATAAAAATATATAATAAAATATTCACCAAAGAAAATTCATTAATGAATCTTCTTTAGAAATGCTTTAAGGTAGGGATGAAAAATAGTTCTCCTCTCTTTTCTTCTCTTCATAACATTTAGTCACTAAGTGTGGGTTCATTCAAAATAAATTAAATCACCAACTAAAATTGACAAATCAACTAAATCACTTAAACTAAAATCACCATCTAAATTGAATCTTTCATAATTAAAAAATTTCAACCTTAAAAGCCTAGCTAAGACATGCCACACAAGCCTTAAATGGCACACACATTAGGCTAAGTCACTATTTCTAGCTCTGTGTTATGACGGTGTATGGTTTGATGCCTGATTTTATTTTTTGATGTAATGTTTTAGATTGGATGTTACGTAGATAAGATGATAGAGTGATCTTATCCTAATCATGTCTTTTGTAAGGAATTATGCTTACGGGGCTCTGTAATAAAAATATAAATGCTTTTTATTGTGTAGGTTGCTTATACCCCTAAGCATAATCCAAATTAGGACAGGCGGACTTGGTTACCCATATGTGGGGTGCTAAGTTTAACTTATTCATATAACTATTTGGGTTGTGTGGTATGTTTAACTAACCTTTGTTTTGCAGGTTTAATTAAATTTATCTTTCCTATTTTGATGCAAATTTTATAATTAAGATTTGGAATGAATGTTATGGGGGAATTAAGGTGAACGTTGGTTATAAGACCATGTCTTATATACCATATGAAGCCTTGGAGCAAACTACATCCTAAGTCAAAAGGAAGAAAGAAATGAAGTAAGAAGAGAAGCTAATCAAAAAGTAGCAAATTAAAGATGAAGAATGAAGAATGAAGACCCCCATAACTTGAATTCCTTTTAATTGTAATTATTCATTTATAATCCGGGTTGTTTAAGGGTAGAGCTCGGCTACCCATTTTCCTTTTGGGTTTGTGCAGTGGAACTCGACCACATCGACCTCTTATTCTTTTGTGCCAATTTTATAAATTAATTGATGTTTTATTTATGATTACACAATTAGGATGTCTTGATTTTCCTAATTTATTAATTATTTGATGGTTGTTGAATGGCTTAGATGCGATTAGGCTCTTTCAAAAAAATAAATTTTTTATATAATTAATTAACTCAAAATTAAATTAAACAACTCATAACCTCACCTAAAGACTAGGACATAAATCAAAATAATAAATGATTTAGAAACCCCTTAGTTGGATGTTGTATGTATCATATCATGCATAAATCATATTGCTTCACTCTTGCTAATGGAGGGCTTCGACCTTTGCTAGAGAAAATGGCTTGACCTTTGAGAGCCATGGTGGAAACACACCTCCTTCTTTCTGATTTTGTCCCATAACAAATCTTCTCATGCATTAGGAAAATGTAACCCATAGCCAGCGTCAAATAAAAATGTCCTAAAATCAAAAATGAAATTTGACAAAATTTACATTAGATTAAGCCATGAATTCATGCCCTTCATGATCTAGTCTCTTAGGGAGTGAGTTTAAGGACTTAATCTCATTTCCAAATAAATAATAGCTTAGCCATCTAACAAAGCATGACTTGCCTACATGTGTTTAAAATCGTAGGAGGAGTTAGTTGGCAGCTACCCCTAGGCGGTTGTAAGTCCAACAGTCGGGTGATTTATCCTCTCTTTCAAAGATAAACCATATACCCATTTTCATCTTAGATTTAGGTCATATTTTAGCCCTCACCAAAGCATCCTAGAGAGAGAGAGAGCTATGGAGGCTTGAGTATCTGCCCAGGCAAGCAAGAGAAAGTGACAGAGGTATGTCAGGCAGTCGGCAGCCTCCGCCTTGGTGGATTTCCCTGATCATCTCCCTATCATGGCTGATCATTCAGACAACATTTCTCTTATTGGTGTAGTCCACCACAGGAGGATATCTCCAATTAAGGGGCAGTCGACATTGCCATCACACTGTTCCCCTCACCGTTAACCATCACCCATTCAGCTTACAACATCTACCACTCCTGCTAAGAATCAAAAACCCCCATCTGGGGAGAGACCATCCCCACTTGTGATCCAACTATGGTCGAAGGATCCTGCTCAATCCATTCCTCCTATTGAGGTGAGATAGAGCTCCCTTGCTCGACCCTCTACCTCAGTTATGGTCAGGAAGGAGTGAAGACCCAAGAGAGTCATCGTTGCATCACCACCACTGCAGACAGAGGGGGAAAGATGGACATAGTCCCCATGACAGTTGATCCTCCCAGCGAGGAAGTCTTGATAGTAGGTAGTGTCAATTGCATAGAAGCAGAGGAGCCCGGTCCTACAGTTATCACTCTGTAGGTATTCATCCCAGTCTAGCTAGCTCAGTAAGTATTCATCCCAGTCCAGCCAGACATAGTAGAATGATCGATATATGACATATTAGCATACTACTTTACTGAGAAAAGGCAAATTCTTGGGAGTGACCACTCAGATCAGGAGGAGAATAGAGAGTCAACTTCAATTCTAATGAGGATGACATGTTGGATGGCACAGTTGAAGTCCACATAGTTGATACACGGGGTTCCCTATAGCAGAATCAGCTTAGCCAGGAAGGTGTTATGCTCGAGGAAGGTGGCACTTTTCACTCAACTCAACACCTCCTCCACCAACTCAAATAGAGGGATGATCACATTGACAAGATGGGGAAGAAAAATTTAGGAGTTGATGATAGTGGTTTCAGCATTGCAGAACTCAACCCCAGTTTCGCAGCCTCCTCCTATGGTAGCCACCCATCCAGAGTTTGTACATGCCATAGCGCGTCCTAGGTGAACGCCCACATAGGATGACTCTGGTAGCTTACATATGAGAAGGATATTAAAAATATAGTAGAGCAGCAGGTGAGGGAAGAAATGTCGCAAGCCAGGGGGAGCTCATCCATTCTAAAGGGTAGACCATACCCAGAAGAATTTGATGTAGTTCAATACTGCAAGGGTTTTGTGCCACCTTCCTTCAAGATCTTTGATGGCAATGGGAACCCGCATTAGCATATTGCACATTTTAGAGCTAGTTGTTGCAATGTCGGTGATAGTGCACACTTTTTTAAGACTTTTTGTTAGCAGCCTAGTAGGGGTTGCATTCGATTAGTACACTGAATTGCCCAATAGTTTAGTAAGGACTTTTGCTAAGTTGGAGCACCTCTTCATCAAGAGGTTTGCTGGAACTCATCAAAGAGTGATTGTAGGTGACTCGTTGTAGCAACATAAGTTCCAAATAAGTCACTTATTGATTATATTCTCAGGTGACGTGACCTAAGCATGAAATTTGAGTCATAGTTGTCCGAATAGAATGCCATTGAGATTCTTCTCAAGAATATTCATGGCCCAGTTGCTTTCATGCTTGAGGGCTTTACCATCCAGATATTTGAGAAACTAAGAAACAAGGCGACTAACCTGCAAGAGGAAGCTAAATAGTTACCCTTTCCAGACTAATCATCTCGGCCCAAACTAGAGAATGTGTTTGAGAAGCAACCAGGAATAGTTGTGTCAGTGGATAGAGGGAAGCAGCCAGCCAGAGTCTAATATAAGAGACCCTGAGCTCAACAACCTCCTTTGCCACCTCTTCTGCCATCACCTCGACCATCATAGCAGCTGCCACAATCATCACAATGGCCATTCCCACTACATCAACAGCCCACCTAGCAGCGGTACTCCTACCCACTGCCAGGTAGCTTTTGCCACCTACTCTTGCTGATAAATTGAATAATCCATATTCATTCAAGAGGGAGCTAGTCAGGAAGATATTTAAGAATCTCTTAAAGAAACTTGACTTTCAGTTACCAGAGCCCAAGAGGTCAAAGGAAGTCGGCAAGAGTAATGGTCCTAACTATTGCCCCTACCATCACATGGTTAGTCATGTCTTAGAGAATTGTATTACTTTTAAGGACTAGCATGAGCGTAGCTACAAGTTAGAAGTTGTAGTTATCTCCAAGGAATACTTATTAGATCAACCACCCAGTTCTATTAAGATAATTCTTGGGGAAACCTGTGATCCTCTTAAGATAAAAGAAGGTTGGGATATTGCCTTATCCTGAACCTCTAAAAATGTAGTTTCTAAAATTAAGAAACTATCTCTATAGGTGCCTGAGGTAGCTCAAACCTCCAATATCAAGGAAGGTTTGCAAGTTGACAAAGACAACTTGAAGAAGGTGACAACCTAGTAGCAACAGCAGTAGTCCACCTTACTTTCCCGGGATAGTTCAGTAGTGGAACCACCATCCGAGTCCAACACTCCATCCATAGTTGTAGCTACTACTTCTTCCTCTATGAGCTCCTCTTCTGCCAGCAGGAGAGTTGAATCAATGGACAAAGGCATTAAATCCCTTACCCCTCTTACTTTATTAGATTTCTACCATGTTCCTCCACCTAAAAAGAAATCAATGAAGAAAGCTTTCACTTACATTTTGTCCACTTTTGATACTTTAGATTTTATTTCTCTTGAAAACTCTTCAAATATAGAAAATAATAATGATAGCTCTAGTCATTCTAATCCACTCTCTTCTGATTCAGAATCAAACTTTCCCTTTCTGAATCAATCAGGTTTACATCTTGAGATTGACTTGGAGTCAACTGACTTTGAGGATCTCATAGGAGAAGCTGTAGGTATGCTTGGTGAGAAGGTGGAACTTTCCACAAGTTCATCATTTCATGAAGTCACTGAAGTCAACTTGTGCAGTGGCAAAGTTCTACCTCCTAGGGTAGCACCTCAAGATAAGGGTAAACAAGGCATTAGTTCAAGTGAGTAGATAACCCCTCCACAGGATGCTCCACCTATGGATATGATTATGGAGGACCATGTCAAAGTTGATTACAACATCCTAGCATATCTTAGAAAGTTGTCAACTAAGTTAAGCATATATGACGCCCTTGTCATATCCAAAGAGATGAGGGAATCTCTAGTCAAGTCTCTTCTTGATCCAGAGATATGTTTAGCTTAGTTGACTACTACTAAAGAGGAGGAAAATAGCTCAAAGAACATCTTAGGAGTTACATTCAGTGATGAAGACTTGCTACAAGGAATGACCAAACACAACCACCCTTTTTACATTATAGTGGGCATTAGCAGATGCAGGTTATCAAGAGTTCTGGTTGACCAAGGTGCATCAATTAACATTATAAGTTTAAGAACCCTTGCCTACTTGAGGATTAATAACTCCAAACTCCAAAAGAGAGGATGATGTTGAGAGGATTTAATGAACAATGTGAGAAGGCCTTAGGCTCCATAGTGTTGCCATTAGAGATAGATGATTGGAAGACTGAAGCTAAGTTCCATATTATAGACTCAGGTACATCTTCCACTGCTTTTCTTGAGAGACTGTGGATACATGAGAATAACACAATTCCATCCTCTCTATATCAGTGCATGAAGTTCATAAGAGGTGGAATTGAGTACCCTGTCAAAGGAGACCTCAAACCTTCACAGTTCATGAGATCGGTATATATGAGGATGCAGCCTATTTTCTTCCCCAAAACCAACAAGTCCATTCTCACGAATCTAGTCAATATCTCCAAGAGGGACAAAAAAAAGAAAAGAATAAGAAAAGTAATTAGAAAAAAAAGAGAAAAAGAGAAAGAAAAAGAAAATAAAAGAGAGTGAGACATGGACTCAGGGGCAGATATAGAACCTGACATTAGATTCCACTCACAGTTCGTTACTCCATTCAAACATATGGGTAGAATGACATGACCTCCACCAGGAAGAAGCAGAGGCAGAGGACAGTTCAGAGGAAGCCCCCGAGGTGGAAAACCTCCCTATTGGCCACCTAATAGGAGGTATGTCCCAGCCACCATGAATTCACCTGCTATCCAAATAGACTTAGAATATAGTTTAGAGGATGAGTCTTATGTATTTAGCACACCAGCCAACTCTTCTTAGTAGTGGATCCCTTTTGAGGTGATGTTTGAGCATGATAATGATGAAGACCGAGCTCCAAAGCAAAGCATAAATGTATAAAAATCTGTATATAGAATAGTCAGGCATCAGTTGAGAACTTAGCTTTAACCCCACTTTTCTTACAGAAAGTTGAGGGTTTGGTAGTTAAGGAAGCCCCTAAGTCATCCACAGATGGGAAAACCTAGAGGTTCTTTTCGAGAACATCATCCTCAAGTCAAAAAGCTGGTGTAGAACTTGAGGAGGGTTCATATTAAAAATTTAATACAATTACCATTTGATTAGTTTTTGCCTTGTGTTCTTAATCTAATAAATAAGGGATTAATCCCACATACTTAGTCTAAACACATGTCAGACTACTTTAAAAGGTTATGGGAAAACCAAAGCAGACATCCTCAATCAAGATCAGGTTTAGGATTCAATACGGTTTGTCTAGTCGATGATGACAATCATTCCCTAGTCATCACCAATCATTTAGAATCTGACAAGTTCTTTTCAAACCATGCTAACTCATATGAGGAAGTGTGTTTAGAAACTTTAGATGATCCAAATGACCTTGAAGTCAAGGATGCACCACCAGAGTTCAAAAAAAGATCTGGTCAACCATCGATGAGCTCAAAGAAATCAACTTAGGAACTGAAGATAATTCACGTTCGACATACATTAGTTCATTATTGAATGATACTGAAACTGATGACTTAGTTAAGCTGCTGACTGAGTTTAAGGACTACTTCACATAGAGTTACAAAGAGATGCCCAATTTATCTTCTGATGTAGCAGTCCATAAACTAGCAATAGAGCCTAAAGTTAGCCTTATCAAGCAAGCTCCTAGATGCAGGCGATTAGACATTGAACAACAGGTCATTTCTGAAGTCAAGAAATTGATTGATGTTGGCTTCATCAGGGAAGAAAAATTTCCTATCTGGTTGGCCAGTGTCATTCTAGTTAAGAAAAAGAATGATCAAATTTGCATATGCATCAATTTTAGGGATCTAAATAAGACATATCCAAAAGATGAATTTCAACTACTAATCCCAAAATTGATGGGGGACATTGCCTCATCTCATGCAGTTTTCTCTTTCATGGATGGCTCATCTGGTTATAACCAAATAAAGATGACCCCTGAAGATGAAATAAACATTGTGTTTCAAACCCTAATCAAAATCTTTTGCTATACTGTCAGGCCTTTCGGCCTTAAAAATGTCAGTGTTATATACATGTGGGCCATAACATAGATCTTCAATGAACTCATTCATAATCAAGTCGAATGCTATGTCAATGATCTCATAGTCAAAAGTAAAAAAAAGAAGACCATCTCTTTAACTTGAGAGTAGTTTTTTAATGGTTAAGACAATTTAACCTGAAAATGAATTCCCTTAAGTGTGCATTCAGAGTAGCTTTAGGGAAATTCCTTGGGTTTGTTGTCGGGCACCGTGGAATAGAAATCATTCTAAAAAAATATCAAAACGATATTAGAAATGACACCCCCTAAGAGTCTAACTCAACTCAGATCATTTCAAGGGCAGTTAGAATATCTAAGATGCTTTATTTCTAATATATCAGGAAGATGCCAGCCATTCTTAGCACTTGTCAAAAAAGGCACCAAGTTCAAGTGGGATGGCAAGTGCCAACATGCCTTTGAAGACATCAAGCACTACCTGATGACATCGCTAGTTCTAGCAACCCCTATCCCGGGCAAGCCGCTCATACTATATACAGTTGCATTAGATGACTCTCTTGGTGCTTTGTTGATCCAAACCAATGATGAAGGGAAAGAAAATGCACTCTATTATCATAGTCATCATCTAATCCCTGCTGAGGCAAATTACCTACCCATTGAAAAGCATTACCTAACTTTAATCTTTGCATGGAAAAAACTATGGCATTACATGCTTTCTCATAAGGTGAACTTGACTTCAGAATCAATCCCCTACAATATCTCATGACACTGCCAATGCTATCTAGACAGTTGGCATGTTGGTCCATGATTTTATCGTAGTTTGACATCACTTTCATACCCCTCTGTGCGGTGAAAGGATAGGCACTAGCAGATTTCTTAGTAGCACACACACTTCCTGTTCATTCCCTGTTCATGATGACCTCCTCGATGAACAAATCATGAACTTAGGGGACACTAGAATTCACTTAGGATATGTATTTGGTGGTGCAGCTTCCTTTCAAAAGTGATAAGAACCATAATCTACTCTTCCAGGAAAACCAGGGGTATGAATAGTTCTCCTAACTCTGGATTGCGATGTGATGAGATTTTTTATATCATCTGTCCAATCCATGCACCAACAATGAAGCTGAATATGAGGCTTTGATTGTCGGTCTAGAGTTAGCTATTACACTATGCATCCATATTATCAACATCTTCAGGGATTCTCAATTAGTTATTAACCAAATTGTTTGGTCTTACGAAGTTCTAAAGCCTAAGCTCCATCATTACCAAAAGTACACTATGGAGTTGTTGGCCCAAATCCTAGAGCTTACCATTTACAAGATTCTTTGAGGAGAGAACACAGTAGCAGATGCATTAGCCAAGCTTGCCAAAGAATTAGCATGTCCCGAAGATGAGTCCATGCCAATAAGGGTCCAAAATAGACAAGTCTTATCCCTTATTGACGCAGAACTCATAGAGAGACTCTCTCTTGAAGGGGAGGTTGCTGTTGCCAAAAAGGCTGAGGAGTTGGATTGGAGGCAACCATTCATGGATTATCTAAATATAGGAAAACTACCTTAAGAGAAGTCACTACCACATCAGGTGAATCAGAGGGCCCTTTTATATGCTCTCGTAGATAGCACCTTGTACCAGTGGTCCTTTGATCATATGTGGTTATGTTATTTGGACAAACACAAAGCCTGTAGGATCGTGATCGAGGTACACTCAGGTTTATGCGGAGTGCATCAATCCAGTCTGAAGATGAAAGCCAAGATCAAAAGATTAGGTACTACTGGCCTTCGATGATCACAGACTGTATGAATAGCAAGGAGATGCCACCAATGTCAGGTGCACGGTGTGGCCCTACACCAACCACTAACCGTTCTATATCCTACATTAGCCTCATGGCCATTTGAGAGTTGGGGTACCAACATAGTGGGTCTGATCGATCCTCCTTCTTCCAATGGTCATCGATTTATTCTAACTACCACTGACTACTTTTCCAAGTGGCCAGAGGCAATCCCACTCAGAGAGGTCACATCTTAGCATGTGCTCCAGTTTTTTAGAAACCATATCGTATATAGGTTCAGGGTGCCTCGATGAAGTATATTCGATAATGATACTTTATTCAAGAGCACTAATATCAACAACTTTGCCCAGAGACAAAACAAAAATTGGAGATATTCTGCCATATATTACCAAAGGGCAAATGGCTTGGCAGAAGCCTTCAACAAAACTCTCATCCAAATATTAAAGAAGACACTCAATGACAATAAGCGACAGTGGCATGAGTAGTTAGTTGAAGCCTTATGGGCTTACCACACCACTTACAAAACTCTAACTCAATATACCCCTTTCTCTTTAGTGTTTGGGTCTGAAGCAGTTCTACCATTAGAAGTCCAACTCCCATCATTAAGGATAGCTATGGATAGTAAGATCACAATGGAGCAAAATGCCAAGTTGTGGTTAGAAGAGCTCGAAGGTTTGAAGGAGGAATAACTCTGATCATGCCAGAACCTTGTGATGTACAAAGCTAAAATGATTCAAGTTTATAACAAGTTGGTCCGTCTTAGAGCTTTTTATTGACCTTACTTTTGGAGTGAGCTCTTAACCTCCTCTTCTCAAACTTAGGACTCTTCTAGACACTAAGATCTCCTTAGTAATAAGACACTTCTAGTTATTAGGTGAACACTTAACTTAGGCCTAGAGACTTAGAAGGGTTAATCATAGGATTAGGCTATGCCTTAGGACTTAAGGAAATCACATATCCTATAGCCTAAACCTAATCCATATGTATCTTCTCAAACCAAACCCAGATTCAAATCTTAAACCAAACCTCAAATTCAAATTCAAACTCCAAATCCAATTCCAAATTTGACTCTAAATGATTGAAACATAAATCAAATTCAAATCCCAAGACCCTTCCTAAGCCATATGAATCACCTTCATAAGCTTAGCCAAAACCCCCTTTAAATCAAATCAAATTCAATTGATTTCCTAATAAATCAATTATTTCTTCATTTATATTCACAAATATAAATGAATTTCATATCTAAATGATCAAAACCAAATCAAACTAAATCAAAATCCAAGCTAAGCCTTATGACCTTCATTCATGAGCTTAGCAAAATCTACCTCCAAATCATTCCAAATTCAATCGACTTTCTCATGAATCATTTATATTCACAAATATAAATGAAATAAAAATTTAAATAGACAAAACTAAATCTAAATCAAATCAAAACCCAAATTTAATCCCTTTGAGCTAATTCTTTGAACTTGGCCAAATGACATCCAATTCAAGCCCAAATCAATGGATTTTCTCTTGAATCAATCACTCCTTCAATCATCTATCCAAATATAAATGAAACCTATAATTATCAAATGAAATCCAAGTAAACCAAAGTCAAGACCAACTTATCCCTTTTGACTTGAAACTTTCAACTGAGCTAAAACCTATTAGACTCCAAATTGATTGTAGTTGGATTTATATTTCAATCATAGGCTCACATATAAGTCCAACTAAACCTAAATCAAGCCAAAACCAAACCAATTGACCAACTTAGGTTCACTTGAGCCAAAGTAACCTAAAGGACCCATTAAAGCTAGCTTCTAATCCAACCCAAATTAGATTGAACCAAGCACACCAAAACCTTCCACCATGATTGTTGATCACCCTAAGATAATCAATTGCAATCAATTAGATCAAACCAAGTAAACTTGATCACCTGACCAAGTCAACCATTTAGCCTAAATGAACCAAAACTAACCAAAGCCCATCGTACATCAAATTAATTGAAACCAATGATTCAAATTAGCTCAAAAACAATATTTGAACATGACGTGACCACCAATTGAGCCAAACCAAGCCTAATTGGTCATTTGACCCAAGTTGATGTAAATTGGCCTAAAAGACCAAATTAAATCCAAATTGATTCAAACCAAAGACTACATTCATCTTCAATTAGCCAATTGAACATAAATCATCCCATAACCCAAATCAATTTGGCCAATTTTGATCAAATTGGTCAACTTGACTCATTTGACCCATTTGACCCATTTGATTTCAAATGACCCAAAATCAATCCGAAGCCAAGTTAAATCAAACTAATCATATCAAAATACTTCAAATTATCATTTGAACTTTAACCTAAGTCTTGGATTGACATAATTTGACCAATTGGTAAACCTAACCCAATATGACCCAATGTGACTCATGTGACCCAAATTGAGTCAAATCCCTTGAAACCAAGCCATGACCCACTGGGAGTTGATCAAACCCGACCCAAACCCACATGGAATCAGCACAAAATTAGTCGAAACCCAATTTGAGCCAAACCCAAGGTAATCTCTCTTGGAAATGGCATCTCACATGTGATCTTACCTAAAGAGAGCAAAGTCCACTCCTCCCTATCCTTTTGCATTCAATGGAACTAATCCTATAGCTGAAGAAGAAGACTTTGGAGCAAAATACAAAGTCCTCAATCAAGCCATCACCATCACAACCACCTCCCCATCACCTTTAATGAAAAAATTCGGCCATCCCCTTAAAAGGAGAGAAAGAGAACTCATTCCAATAATTCTTGAGCTCACACACTTTCCAGGAGCTTCCCCAAATAAAGAGCAACCTTCCTCCAGTCGATTTGAGCCGATAAATATCAAACTGAAGCTTTTCCAACAAGGAGGCAGGGTCCATTGGTGAAGATGATGTTCCAAAGAGAGGAAAAAGTTCAAACTTATTCCAAAGCTCCCTATCACACCCAGGAGCTCACTCGGATCTTCACAGCCGCCGAAAACCATCCTTAGTGAGGTAATTTTACCAAACTTTAGCTGGCCATAGGATCTGATATTTGTGATGATTTTTGTGCAATCTTAGGAATTTCCCTTAGATAAACCGTGAATTTTTACATAATCCCCATGTGAATTAGGTGGTTTTTCGATGAAAATTGATGCAAAATTGTGCTTATTTGGATGAAATTTTGCTCAAAATCATGAAAAAAAACATCGTTGGAATGGTGTTTCTGTCTGTCCATCTATCGGATCATTCACCAGCCATCTGATCTCTCATTTAGAGAGATGGATGACTTAGATCGCACAGATCATGTAGTTCTGAATGGTCTATCACGCGATCAGCGAGTCAAGATCACTGATCGTCGATCGCGAGCTCAAAATGATCCATGCGTCGTGATCCTTCCCCCATGCACGTTCTCGTTCATTTGTTGATGACCGCATGGCACCATGCACCATGAGAAATCGCACAGTCCAATCGTGTGGCATTGCGTCGCACCGCATTGCCACGTTAGCGCCGCATGAGTGCTAACAGGGTTAAGTGAGAAAATCGCCTATTTTTTATTTTAAAAATTATTTAAATCACCTAAAAATTCAAAAATTTATAGAAAATAAAACACTTAACTAAAAAATACAAACAATGGCTCATTGGATTTGTCTTTCTAAGAAAAATACAATAAATCTAAAATCCTCAAATTTTACTAAATAGTTTAAGCTTAATTTGAGTTTTAGTGTAAACTAAATTTTATTAATTGAACCAAAAAATACACATCAAATTGATTTGAAATTTTTAATGATTGAAATTGATGTTAAAATGCACTCACCATTAAAATTTCAAGTCAAAAGAACTCCTGGATTTGAAGATATTGCATTCTGAAGTTGAAATAGTAAAAATAAATTACTGGATTTTATAAAAACATGAAAAATCACTTAAATCAATTGAAACTTTGAAAAATCATAACAAATAATAGAAAATTATAAAAATACAAATAAATATTAATTTTGAAGGTATTTTAGAGAAGAATTTAATAAAAAATATTCCAATTTGATTATGAATAGTAATGAAGGCTTAATTTAAGTTTAATTTAAAATTTAATTAGCTTAATTACTCCCTAATTACTCAAGTAATTAATTTCAAACTCTTTGAGATTGATTAATGAGATGACCCTTGCCTCCCATAATTTTCTTTGGATTTATTGCTTGGTTAATTAGGGAAATTGATTATCTTAGCCTTAATTACTTTCTTAATTAATTAGGTGATTAATAAACATGTTAAATAGTAAGGAAACCATTAATTAAGCTTGCTAATCATTGGATAGCAGTGAATGAGCTTAGGGAATAAGATTGGGACCTCTTTCCTAATCTTTTACTCTAAGTTCATTTCATTTGAATGGAAATTTATTAATTTGGGATTAATGATTTAATTCATTAATCAGAAATGGCTTAATTAATCAAATTAAAATCATAATCATTCCAGAACTCATCTAATTAAGTTTCTTGGGTAGATCTTTAGGAGTTTAATGACCTAAAGCTATTTAAGGAAATTATGGCTAACCTACATGTGTGGGGAAGTTATAAGTGTACTTAATCAAGTTCTTTAATCTAATTAACCACTAATTGCAAGCCAATTGCATTAGGCCTTTTATTTCTTAGGGTAATTGTTGATTTAAATTCCAATCCATGTACATGTCATGTTGGCTCATAATTAATTAGTTAATTACTTTAAGGTAACATAGGTAAGGGGTAATTAATGGACTTAACTCATATTACAACCTAATTAATTAATAAAATCAACTTAATTTCTTTTCATTAAACCAAATTGATTAACCAATATAGAAATAGGTTTGAAGCAGCAAATGATTGAATCTCCTCTCTTCTTTAAATCAAATCAAACATCCAAAACTAACTTAATAATAAACTTTGGTTTTTTTTAAATGATTATATTTAATATGATTGTCTTTATGTGTTTGATTGAATGAAATATGTGTTTTATGTTTTATTATTCCTTTCCAATCATGTTAAATGATGTGTGTCATGTGGTTTCATGCATTCATGCTTTCAAAATGTTTAAACTCAAATAAAATTTTCTTTATGTTGAGCTTGCATGTGTTGAACTTAATTTACAATATGTGTGGCTATTATCACTATTAAATCAAAAATTATTTTCAACAGCTTATAAATCAATTACAATATTTGGAGTGATATTAGTCATAAGTATATGTAAGATTGCATGTGTTCTAGTTTAAACATATGATGTGGAGTTCTCTTTCATTAATTCACATATATATTTGCATAAGTTTGAACATTCATAAGTGTATAGTATATTTAAAAATACACAACACTTACTTGAATTCATCCTTACACATTTCTATATTAGAATTCAAATAGAACTTTAACTCATATGTATAAATAAATTCAATTAAAAAAGATACAACTTCTTCATGATTTTCCATTCTTATATTCATTTGTATATTCGTGTGTATTTAAGAATAGAGGGTATATCTAATATGGATATTCTGGGGATGCATGGCTTTAAGTATCCCTAAGGAGGTCTTTACCTCACTCCCCTAGTTAACAATGGTGAAGTACTTGCTTAAAACTTTTATACACCTGAGTGTGCATTTAGCTAATGAGTGAAAATCTCATTTTCTACAAAATACACATATGGATCTTTCATTTAAAGTGTGTTAAAAGAAATATAATACATATATTAGTCATACTTAGGATTCAATCATATGCATGTTACATGTGATGGAAAGGAATAATGTGATGTATGTCATGTGTTAGTAGTTCATTCAAATTAATCTTAAGATGTCTTTCATATTGAATGGAATCATTTAAAGTGAACCTAAACTTAGGTTTAATTTAAAATGTGTAATAAGCCATTCACTAAAGAGAATAAATTAAATTAACATGTTTCATAAAGTGGCTTAGGGTAGGGAAGAAAGAGAGAAATTCTCTTTCTTCTCTTTATAACACTTAGTTGATAAGTGTAAGGCATATGAAACAAAACAAAATACTAAGTAAAATTCACAAATCAATTAAACCACTTAAAGTAAAATCAACCTCCTATGATTAAACATCCTTTCACATTTATAAAATCATAACCTTAATGCCTAGTTAGGACTTACCACACAAGCCTTAACACACACATTAGAATTAGTCATTGCTTTTAGTCCTAGGTTAGGACGGTGTATGTTTGGTGTATGTTTTATTTTGTAATGTAATGTTTTAGACTGGATGTTAGGGTCTATGCTTCATAGACTGGATGGTATGCCGTGATTAGCCTAATCTTATTCTCTACAAGGGGTTATGCTTAAAGGGGCCACTTAAAAATAAATATAAATGCTCTCTTTGCAAGTTTCTTATGCCCCTAACATAATCCAAGTTAGGACAGGTGGGCTTAGCTACCCATATATAAGGTGCTAAGTCCAAATTATGATATCACTACTTAGGTTATATGTGTGTTTTGCTAACACTTATTTTGCATGTGTAGTTAGATTTAATTTTCCTATTTTTAATGTAATTTTGCATTAAAAATTAGGATTAGTGCTATGAGGATTTAAGATGAGCATTGGCTAGAAGGCTTAGTCCTAGGGTGCCATGTGATGCCTTGAAGCCTACCACATCAAAAGGAGAAAAGATATGAAGAAATGAAGGAGACATGAAGAATGAAGACTTGAAGACCCACCATAACATTTATTATTTGTAATTATAATTATTACTTTATATACTAGGTTGTATAAGGGCAGAGCTCGACTACCCATTTTTTATTTTTTGGGTGTACGATAGAGCCCAACCGCATCGGCCTTTTATTCTTTTGCGGCAGTCTATAAAATTATTTGAAGTTATGTTTAGATTGTGCATTAGAAACAACATGCTTTTCTTAGTTTCTTATATGTTTAATGCTTTAATGTGTGGCTTGGATGCGATTAGGCTCTTAGGGTAAAATTAATTTTTCTACCCTAATTAATCAGTCATAACTAAAATTTCCTACAACTCATAACCTCACCATAAATCTTAGGCATTAAATAAAATAATTAAAAGACTTAGCAACCCCTTAGCTGAATGATTGAATGTCTCACAACATGAGTGCATATTCTTCCTATCTTGAACATGAAGGATCTCCATCCTAGCATGATAGGGGAATGTCAAAACCTATGAGGGCATCCCTTGTGGTGGAGAACACCTTCTTTTAGTTGATTTAGTTCATGGCCAATTTTCAACATGCATTTAGAAATAAGATATCCTATGGCCTTCATCAAAATGAAGTGTCAAAAATTAAATAAAACTTGAAAAGGTTCACATTTGTATATCAAGTCATTACTCATACCACTCAGCTCTAGTCTCTTAGGGAGTGGGTTTAAGGACTTTAGTCTCTTTCAAATTAAATAACAGCCCAACTATCTTGCACTCTCATAAGACTGGACTAAATGATTTTGAGTCGTATGAGGTGTTAGCTGATAGTCACTCCGGGCAATTATAAGCCCAGCAGTCGGGTGGTTTACTCTCTCTTGTGGAGATGAACTTTATACCCATATTCTCTTAGATTTTAAGTCATGCTTTAGCTTATGCCAAAGCTCCCTATATTTAGGATCTGAGGTAGTTGTTTCCTTCTAACTACAAGCATAAATCCTCACCTCTTAGGCATTTTCATAATCTTGTGTTGATGGATTATAAGCCCTGACAATTTAATAAAATTTCAACTCAAATGAATAAATCTCTTCATTTTCAAATATATAAAACCCAATTATAGGGTAAATTGGAATGCTCACTAGGCTTCCTAGTATCATGAACATTTCCTACTTTCTTCCTTTGGATTCCAAAAATAAGTTTTCTCTTTGATCTATCCCATTTGATTTTCTAAAATAACCAATCCTTTGATAGTCCTAGCCTTGAAATCTTTGGAGGCCCTAATTGTCTACTTTAATTGAGAGTATTCTCAAGAAATTCCCATTCCTTAGGATGTAATTAACTATGGGGGCTTACCTCCATAGGGAACTTAATGAACCCAGCTTAATATAAACCCTGCTTTATTTTTCCATGTAAAGTAGGGGAAAGATCTCCGATACTTTTGAAGGCCCATCATGTCTTAGGAGTCCTTATTAGGAGATTATGTCTGTTATAGGGTGATGATTTATATCTTTTGAGATAGTGCATCATTCCTTAATATCTGTGGTAAAAATTTTATATTATTTCTAAAGAATAAAATATATACATCCATCTTCACTCTATGTGGGATAAAATGAAGATAGAAATATACATCTCTTTTTTATGTATTTTTAACACCACGTAGATACGCAGATGTTTTTATTGAGGGTGATCAGGTACGACATTGAGGAGAAATGTATTATCTAAAAAGATAGAAGTCACCACCCTACAATGGACCTAATCACCTCAACATGGATTTCTAAGGATAATGGGTATGCATGTGTACCAAAGATTCTTCCCCTACTTTACATGGTAAAGTAAAGTAGGGTTTATTTTAAATCGGGTTCGTTAAGTTTCCTACAGGGGCAAGCTCCCATAGTTAATTATGAGATCCTTTAGGAATACTCTCGATTAAGGTAAATGATCATTGTCTCTGAAGATTTCAATAGGGTAGGACTATCAATTGATTAGTTTATTTTTGAAGATCAAATGAGATTGATAATCGAGCTAAATGAAGATAAATAGGAAATGCTCATGATGCTAGGAAACCTAGCAAGCATCTCAAACTACCTATGATTGGACTTTACATTTTTGAAATTAATTTAATTTGTTTGAGTTGAATTTTTCATTAGAAATTTAGGGCTTATGATTCCACAACACAAGATTATGGAAATGCTTAAGAGGTAAGAAGTTATGCTTATGGCCCATGGAAGGGAGAAGCAACCTCAGAACCTAAATTTAAAGAGCTTTGGCGAGGGTCAAAAGCATAACCTAAATTTAAGAAGAAAATGGATATTTAGTTTTCCTCCACAAGAGAGGATAAATCACCCGACTGCTTAGACTTATAATCGCCTAGGGGTGGCCATCAACTAACTCCTCCTACAGTTTTAAATTTATGTATGTAAGTCATATGCTTTATGCAAGATAGCTAGGCTATTATTTATTTAGAAAGAGACCAAGTCCTTAAACTCACTCTCTAAGAGACTAGATCATGTAAGGGTATGCTTCAAATGACCTAAATCTAATGCAAATCATATTACATTTTATTTTTTATTTTTTATTTTTTATTTTTGGACAATCATTTGACTCGGGCTTATAGGATTCATATGCCTAATGCCTGAGAAGTAAGATTATTATTTTAAATCAGCAAGAAAGGAGGAGGTGTGTTTCCACCATGGCTCTCAAAGGTCAAGCCAAGTTTTTCGCAAAGGTGGAAGCCATCCAATCAAGAGTGAAAATAATATGTAATTGTGCATGATGTTATAAAAGAAGTAATCATCTAGTTAAGGGGTTGTTAATTTTTTTATCTTGATTTTAGTCTAATTTTTAGGTGAGGTTATGAGTTCTTTATTTTAATTTTGAATTATTAAATTTGGTACAAGATTTATTTTTCTCTAAGAGCCTAATCCACATCCACGCCAAACATCAAGCAAGGAAGAAACTAGGAAAAGGATGTCATCTTAATGCACACGCTAATCAAATCATCAATCAATTTATAAAGCTAACGTAAAATAATAAGATGTATTTATGGTCGGGAACCACCGCACAAACTCAAAAATAAATTGGCTAGTCGAGCTCTACTCTTATATAACCTGAATTATAAATGAATTAAGTACAATTAAGCAAGGAACTCATTATTATGGGGGTCTTCAAGCTTCACTTCTTCATTCTTCTTTTCTTCTTTCTTCATCTTTTATTCTTTCTTCATTCATTCCTTCTTTTGGATGGTTGGAAGGAGCTTGCTCCAAAGGTTTCACATGATACATAAGATGAGATCTCATGACCAATGTTTATCCTAATCCCCATAACAATCATTCCAAAATCCTAATTGCAAAAATTATATGAAAAGGAAAAGTAAATCTAGCTAACACCTGCAAAATAGAGATTAGCTAAACAAACTACACAAATCTCAAGCATGTATATTAGACTTATCTCCCCATATATGGGTGACTAAGTCCACTTGGTCTATTGGATTATTCTTAGGGGTATATGCACCTGCACAGCAAAAATATTTATATTTTTATTTATCATAGCACCCCTTAAGCACAATCCCATGCAGAAAATAATGATTAAACTAAATCATCCTATCATTCATTCTATGCACATTCACCCTAACATCCAGACTAAAACATATATCACAAAACAAAAGTAAACATAAAACCATGCACCGCTCTAATCTAAAGCTAAAAGTGATGACTTAGCCTAATGTGTGTGCTTTTAAGATTTGTGAGGTATGCTTAGTTATGGCTTTAAGTTAGATATTTTAGGTGTGAAGAATGTTTAACTTAGAGGAGGGTTTCATTTAAGTGGCTTAGTTATTTTGGGTTGACTTTATTTTATGTTTTGATTGGGTTTAAGTGAATCCTATAATTAATTACTAAGTTGTAAAGAGAGGGAAATAGAAGAGAACTTCTCTTTCCTTCCCTAACCTAAGTAATTTCTAAAGTGGATTCAATGTTTTAGTTTTCTTTAGTGAATGTTTTATTATATGTTTTAATTAGTCCTAAGTTTAGATGAACTCTAAACAAACTTATTCGAAAAGAAAGGCATTTTAAAATTAAATAAAGTGAGTTAAGATCACAAAACACACATCACATCATTTCTTTCCCAACATGTATAACATGCATATGAATGAATCCTAAGCATATCAATACATACAAATGAGAATGTTTAGCACACTTTATGATGCATGCTAAGTAGTTTACTTAAGAAAATTTGAATATTTATGATGCATGATTTTCATTAAATAGCAAAGGGGTTTCTTATCCAATTTTCACATGCACATATGAATGTATGAAAGGCATAAGTGAGTACGACACCATTATTAACCAAGGGTGTAAGGTACAAGACCTACTTAGGGCTACTTAAAATCTCGCAACCCTGAGGTTGTTCATACTAATATACCACTTTCCTTAAGTACAAGCATATGTACAAAAAAGATAAATGGAAAGAAAGAATGCAAGAGTTTGTGTTGATTGATTTATTTTTGTTTATGCAATTTATATGTGTAAGTGTAGGTATCCTTCTTAAGTCATATCATAAGAATGAATATGAAATGGAATTAGGCAAGTGTTGTGTTCTTTTCAAATGAACTATACACTTTACCAAATTCTATTCAAAATTATGTCAACAGAGAGGAGAAGGAAAACCTACACTAAGCACATCCTTATATTTTACTCACATGCAAGATTATAAGTAAGATATAAGTAACACACTTTCAGTTTTGATAATTTACTCATATATGTTGAAAATAATTTAGATTTAATAGTGATAATAGCCACGCATATTCTTACTTTAGCCAAAACATGTAATTTGACATAAAAGAAACATTTTCATTTTAAATTTGATTTTTGAAAATATGAATGCATGAAATCATATGACACACACATTTAGTATGTTAGGAAAGAACTAAAGTAATGAAAACATGTAAGCACATTCACCTTAATTAATTCCTAAAGATAATCTTATGAAATAAGAAAGCGTAAAGCAAATCCAAGTTTGTTTAATGTGATTTTTGTTTGATTTTGAGTTTGTTGGTTAAAAATTCTCATACGGGAGTTGCCTTTCAAATCTGTGGGGATAAATGAAAGAAAACAAGCCTATAGAAATTCATCTTTTTAGGATTCCACATAGATCTATAGATGTAATTATTCAGGTGATCGAGTACGTCATCAAGGAAATAGTGTATTGTCTCGAGAGACAGAAGTCACTACCCTTTAATAGACCTAATCACCTCAATAAGGACTCCTTAGGATGATGGGTCTGCATATATACCAGAGATTCTTCCCCTACTTTACATGGAAAAGTAAAGTAGGGTTTATTTTAAATTGGGTTCGTTAAGTTCCCTTCAATAGCAAGCCTCCATAGTTAATTACATCATAAGGGATGGGATCTCTAAGGAAAACTCTTGATTAAGGTAAATGATCATTGTCTTTAAAGATTTCAATAGGAAAGGACTATCAATCGATTAGTTCATTTTTGAAAGATTAAATGGGATTGATCAAGAGAGGGAGTTATTGTCGAAGCCAAAATGGAAGATAAGTAAGAGATGCCCGTGATGTTAGGAAACCTAGCAGGCATCTGAAACTGTCCTATAGTTGGGCTTTACATTTTTGAAATTGATTTAGTTTGTTTGAGTTATATTTTTCATTAGAAATTTAGGACTTATGATTCTTTAACATAAGATTAAGGAAATACCTAAGAGGTGAGGAATTATGCTTATGGCCCACAAAGGGGAGAAGCAACCTAAGAACCTAAATCTATGGAGCTTTGGCGAGGGCCGAAAGCATAACCTAAATCTAAGGCAAAAAATGGGTATTTAGTTTATCTCCACAAGAGAGGACAAACCATCTGACAACTTGGACTTATAACCACCTGGGGTGGCCACCAACTAACTCCTCCTATAATTTTAAATACATGTAGGCAAGTTTTTATGCTTATGCAAGATAGCTAGGCTATTATTAATTTAGAAAGAGACTAAGTCCTCAAACTCACTCCCTAAAGAGACTAGATCATGTAAAGGGTATGCTTCAAATGACCTAAATATAATGCAATTCCAATTTCATTTTATTTTCATTTTAGAGAATTATTTTGACTCAGGCTAATAGGATTCATATAATTAATGCATGAGAAATAAAGTTATTGGACAAAATCAGCGAGAAGGGAGAAGATGAGTTTCCACCATAACTCTCAAAGGTCAAGCCAAGTATCTCTGACAAATGTGGAAGCCCTCCAATTAAGAGTGAAATAAGATGCATTTGTGCATGATATTACAAAAGAATTGCTCATCCAACTAAGGGTTACTAATTCTTTTATCTTGATTTTAAACCTAAGCTTTAGGCGAGGTTATGAATTATTTAATTTTTATTTTGGGTTGTTAAGTTGGGTAAAAAATTTATTTTTCCCTAAAGTGCCTAATCCACATCCAGGCCATACATAAAGCAAGGAAGAAACTAGGAAAAGCATGCCACTTAATGCAAAAGCTAAGCAAATCATCAATCAATTTATAAAGCTTATCATAAAAAGAATAAAAGGTGGTTATGATCGGGCACCACCGCACAAACTCAAAAAATATCAAATGTGGGTTGCCGAGCTCTACCCTTATATAACCTAGATTGCAAATGAATTAAATTACAATTAAGTGAGAAATTCATTGTTATGGGGGTCTTCAAGCTTTATTTCTTCTTTCTTCTTTCTTCTTTTCTTCTTTCTTCTTCTTTTCTTCTTTCTTCTTCTTTTTCTTCTTTCTTTTCCCTTCGGATGGTTAGAAGGTAGATGCTCTATTTCACATGGTGCATAAGATAAGATCTTATGACCAATGCTCATCCTAATCCCCATAACAATCATTATAAAATCCTAATTGCACAAATTTACATGAAAAGAAAAAGAACAAAAATCTAACTAACACCTGCAAAACAAAAATTAGCTAAAACAAATCACAAAAATTCTAAGCATGTATATTGGACTTATCACCCCACACATGGGTGACTAAGTCCACCTGGACTATTGGATTATGATTAGGGGTATAAAGCACCTGCAAGCAAAAGTATTTATATTTTTATTTATGATAGCACCCCTTAAGCACAATCCCCTGCAGAAAAGAATAGTTAGACTAAGAATGCCTACCATTCATTCTATGAGAATATACCCTAACATCTAGTCTAAAATATATATCACAAAATAAAATAAAATCAAACCATGTACCGACCTAACTTAAAGTTAGAAGTGATGACTTAGGCTAATGTGTGTGCTTTGAAGGCTTGTGTGGTATGCTTAGCTATGGCATTAGGTTTAAATTTCCTAGGTGTGAAAATATGTTCAACTTAGAGGAGAGTTTCATTTAAGTTGTTTAATTATTTTAGGTTGATTTTATTTCATGTTTTGATTTGGTTTAAGTGAATCATACAATTAATTACTAAGTTATGAAGAGAGGGAAAGAGAGAGAACTTCTCTTTCCTTCCCTAACCTAAGTAATTTCTAAAGTAGATTCACATTTTAATTTTGTTTTGGTGAATGTTTTGATTAAATCTTTTAATTAATCCTAAGTTTATATGTTTAGAAACCTATTCAAAAAGAAAGGCATTTTAAGATTAAATAAAATGAATCAAAATTCACATAATACACATTACTTCATTTCTTTCCCAACATGTATAGCATGCATATGAATAAGTCCTAAGCATATCTACGCATACAAATGAGAGTATTCAACATATTTTATGATGCATGCTAAGTAATCCATTTAAGAAAATTTGGAAGTTGAATATGCATGATTTTTCTTAAGTAGAAAGGGGTTTCTTTATCCAAATTATCACACACACACACATGAAAATAAGAAAGGCATAAGTGAGTACAGCGCCATTGTTAATCAGAGGTGTAAGATACAAGACCTACTTAGGGCTATTTAAAGCCTCACAACCTCAGGGTTTTCTAGACTAATATACCACTTTCCTTAAATACAAACATGTGTATAAAAGAAATGAAATGGAAAAGAAGAATGCAAAAGTTGCATTAATAGATTCATTTTATTTATGAAATTTACGTATGCAAGTATAGGTAACCCCTTCTTAAGTGGTAGAATAGTGATGAATAGGATATGGAATTAAGTGAGTGTTAGTTTCTTTTCAAATGAACCATACACCTTACCAAATTCTTATTCAAAACTATACCAACATAAGAGAGAAAGGAAACCTATGCTAAGCATACCTTTATATTCTTTCACATGCAAGCTTATAATTAGAATATAAGTAGCATAATTTTAGATTTGATATTGTATTTATATGGTTTTAAAATAATTTGAATTTAGTAGTGATAATAGCCACTCATATTTCTACTTTAGCCAAAACATGCAAACTTGACATAAAGTAAACAATTTTATTTTTTAAATTTTAATTTGAAAAATATGAATGCATAAAATCACATGACATGCAAATTTAACATGTTGGGGAAAGATTCAAAGTAATGAAAGCATGTAAACATATTCACTTCACTTAAATCCTAAAGACATTCTTATGGAATAAGAAAATTTAAAATAAATCAAAATGAATTTAATGTGATTTTTGTTTAGAATGAAGTTTGATTTAATTTTAAAAATGTGAGTTGATTTTGTTGTTCCTAACCCATTCTCACATGTGTTTGATATTTTTATTTAATTTTTAGATAATTAGATCCATTTTTATGTATTAATTAGGTTCAAGTATGAATTAGGTAACTTAATTAACCCTTACCTACACCACCTTAGAATAATTAACCAAATAATTATGAGCCAATGAGATGGCATAAAAACTCACAAAGAATTTAAATTTGCAATGCACCTAATAAGAAAAAGGCCTAATGCAATTTGGCTCATAATTAATGGTTAATTAAGCTAAAGGGTTTAACTTAAGTAATTTCAAAACACCCTTTCACACATATGAATTGGATTTTGATTTTCTTAATTAAACTTAGGCTATTAAACACCTAAGCATCTACCCAAAGTAGACTAATTAATTTTTGGAACTTTTTAGGATTTTTAGAAATTAATTAAAGGGATAATTAATGATTTAACCCTTAATTAAGAGGAGATTAAGGAGAGAAAAGAGGGTTCAGAGAATTGCTTAAGGGAAATGCCCCAAAATTATTCCATAAACCTCCTATCTACTGGATCTAACCTTAATCAACCCTAATCATGGATTAAAACCACTAATCATACCCTAATTATGCTTAATTACATAAAGAGGGTAATTAAGAAATCCATATGCAGTTCTTCTAATTAAGCCTTCAATAAATCCCAAGAAAATTAAGGGAGACAAAAGTCATCCCTTAAAATATACCCAAGAAGTTTGGGATTAATCAAATGCTTAATTAAAAGGTAATTAGCAAAATGAAGTTTCCAATTAAACCCAAAATTGGAAGAAAAAAACTTATAACTCAAAACCCATTGAAATTAATTTTAAAATATTCTAGGTTGAATTATCTTTTTATAGGATTTTATTTCATATTTTTTTGAATTTTATAGAAAGAGTTATGAATTTTAGAAGTTCCCTAGATTAATTAAAATTTAATTAAATCATTTTAACTAATCCTATAGCCCATGACGTGACATGTGGCGACGGCGATCAATGTACTTTACACGCATCACGCAGTGAGCCGCTCACTTATGTTGTCAAATCCAAAAGGTGGCTGAGAGTGGATGTGCTTTGATCTCGGGCGTCCGATCAAAGATCAGACTGCCAGAGATCTCCCCGCTATTTTAAAATGGATAAAGTATTTTCTAAACGTGTGTTTAATCTCTGTCATCCATCCAAAATGGGCGGATGGATGGCCAGATATCTATCCTTACCAATCTCTGTAAAAAATGGAGATCGTCCACCTTTGCAGCCTTGATTCAAGCTTGATTGAGCTCGGATTGAATTGGAAATCAACCCACGCCATCTAAGCATGGGTAGAAACACATCTAATGGTCAAAACTCCATTGAATTAAAATTTCTTTCGCAAAGCTCCACACCACATTGAGTTTAATGGTAAAAAATGGCATTCCTCACCGGACGTGATCATCGGCACTCGATTCCCTTGGAGAAGCTTCATTTGGTTGCAACAAAGCTCTATTGCGAGTTTTAGCTCTTGAAGTTGAGTGTATAGCTCTATGGACCAATGCCTCCTCAACTTGCTTGCGGCCTTGATCGAGCTAGCCTTCCTCTTGCCTTGGGAACTTGAAAAAGAGCTTGGGTGCACTCATATTGCCTCTCTGATGGAGTGTGCGAAGGAAATTTGGTGGAAATTGAGTATGGAAAAAGTTAGCTCTTGGATTTTCCTCCCTTATTTTCACTGTTCAAAAATCGAGGATAGGAAAATGGCTAGAGCTCTAGGAAGCTAGGGATCACTCTCTGATGCCTCCTTACTCTCTCTCTCTAGTACTCAATGGAATGTGGAATTGCATAATTCAGATTAAATTAGGAGGAGTATATCTCCCTTTGAAGGATCGGATGGTCGTAAGCCATTGTGCCATTTTGATCCAATTGATCACAATGGGAAGGCTATTTGAGCTATTAGGAGTGTGCACATGGTCGGTTTGAGGCCTTGAGTGGATTACCAACCTCCCATGTGCTTGAATTTGAGTGGGAGATGGATTTTGAATTAGCCATTTTGACCCATGAGGTTGAGTTTGGTCTTGGGGCCAATTGGGCTGACCCAAAACCATTGGGTTGGGTGCACCACTCTTCATTAAGTCCCCTTGAGCTTTTAAGAAAGCCTCAAGTGGATATGAAGAGGGTATGACAAAATTACCCATGCATTAAGCCAAAATTTATTCTATGGCCTAGGGGTAGAATGGTCATTTTGCTAATTTCTCACTTTGAATATGTTGGGTATGTGGAGAAATTAGGTTTGGCCAAGTTTCATGATATTTGGAATTCTTTTGATAGGGTATGGCTCATGTTGATGCATTTAGGTCAAAATGGGTCAACTTGGGTCAAGTTGACCAATTGGTCAAATTGGGTCAAACTAAGGGTTGGGTCATGTTCATATGACCATTTGAAATGTTTTAGTGGCTTTGGTTTGATTCAATTTGGTATAGTTTTGAATTTGGCTCATATGACTTCATTTAGGTCAAATGGGTCAAGTTGACCTATTTGACCCATTTGACCTATTTTAGGTAGGTCAATGGTAGTTTTAGGTTTTGTTAGTCATATGGAGTGGATTGGTATCTTTATTTCTAATCAATTTTGGTTAAGTTCAAATTTGGCTCAACATGACCCATTTTAGTCATGTTGGGTTTAGGGCTAGCTCAAATAGTTGTTGGTCAAGTTCAACAAGTAATGAACTTAGTCAATTTTTTGAATTTGAATGACCCACTGACATCAATTGGCTTAGAGTCAAAATGTTGGCTTTGACCTTTGGGTTCAAAACATAGGTCATGAGTGAACTCAATGGTTTTAATCAATGTTAAAACAAATTTGACTTGGCCAAAGTGGTTAATTTGATTGATTGATCATCCCATGATGATTGTTGATCATGATGAGAGGCATAGATGAGTTTGGTTCAATCCAATTTGTTTAGGATTAGAATTTGGCTCATAAGGGTACTTTAGGTCACTTTGGGTCAAGTGAACCTAAGTGGGTCAAATGGCTTGGTCAAAGCTTGATTTGAAGTTGATTGATAATGTATATGGACTCATCATTGAAATATAAATCCATTTACAAGTGGTTTGAAGTCAAATGGGTTTTGGTTCATTTGATAATTTCATATTCAAAGGAAGAATATGAATGGATTTAGGCTTTGATTTTTGAACTAGGTTTTGATTGTTTGATTGAAGTTTGGATTTATATTTGGACTCATGATTGTACATTTGATTGAACCATGAGAGAAAATCAAGAGTTTGGCTTGATTTGAAAATGATTTGGCTAAGTTCAAGATTTTGACTTGAAAGGCTTAGGTTGGATTTTGAGTAGATTTGGGTTTGATTTTTTGGAATAGGTTTTGATTGTTTGAATTTATATTTCATTTATATATGTGAATATAAATGAAAATATAAATGTATCATGAGAAACTTTCAAGGATTTGAAGTGGTTTAATCATGATTTATGCTAAGTTTGAAGTTTGAAGTTTGAATTTTTGAATTTGGTTTGATTGATTTATATTTATATTTCATTTATATATGTGAATATAAATGAGGATATAAATGAATTATGAGAAAATCTCAAGACTTTGAAATGGTTTGATCAAGATTCAGGCTAAGTCTATTAATGGAAAATTAAGGACTCAAGAAAATTTTAAATTGAGAATTTAATTTGAGGGTTTGATTTGATTGATTTATATTTATATTTCATTTATATATGTGAATATAAATGATAATATAAATGAGTTTTGAGAAAATCCCATGAGTTTGAATTGGTTTAGAGTTGATTTTGGCTAAGTCCATTAATGGAAAATGAAGAACTTAGGCAAAATTTATGAATTGAGTTGGAATTTTGAGCTTAGTTTGATTGATTTATATTTATATTTTATTTATATATGTGAATATAAATGAGAATATAAATGAATTATGAGAAAATTTAAAAGATTTGATTTGGTTTTGATCATGATTTTGATTAAGTCCTTAAGAAAAGATTAAGGACTTAGAAGGATTTGGACATATGAATTTTGATGGATTTTGATCATGGGTTTCAATCATAGATTTCAATCATGGATTTCAATCATATGGAGTTGATTTGAATTTGGAGAAAATCAATTAAGATTGATTTGGAGTTTTTCTTAAAAGAAGAAAAGTGAGGAATGGTTCAAACTAAGGGTAGGAAATTTTCCTAACACCCCTAAGGCATGACCTACTACTATGGCTAACTCTTCTAAGGGCCCATTTAGGGCAGCTGCAGCTTTTTGAGAAGCAACTGTGAAGTTGCTGCAGAAGAAGCTGGTGGCAGGAAGCTACTGTTGCTGAAGTTGTGATTCTGTTTAGAAAACTCTGTTTAGAATCTGTTGTGCTGCAGCTGTTTGTGCAAAAATGACTGAAATATCCCTGTGGCTATATAAGCTGAATAAATTTAAACAGAATGAATAAAAATATGATAACTAATACTCATATGTAGTCAGAAGTTAACAAATAAATTTCATTAATAGATTGCACATCACTTAATAAAAAATACTACCTAATTAATAACACTAATATTAAAAGTACAATAACTAGTGCGATGAGAATATTAAGCCTAATATCATGTTGATCAAATCTTTTTAAAAAAAATTTTCCATTGCTACCCTCTTAGCATGATCACTATTTGATGTGTCACCCTCGTATTCATCAATCCATCTGAAATAGTTACAATCATCTCTTGTTCTATTTCTTGGACACCTGAAAAATCTTCTCCCATAATTTTCTTCCCTATGTGAAGTGAATACATAACATTGAAAAGCACAGTTGCAATACACAACTCTAGACTCAGTAGAGCTCCTTGAACACATATTTCCTGATAAAGTAAATTGTGTAAGCAATAAAAATATTAATATGAGAACTGGTGATATTACAAAATATTTTTAAAATAAAAATGAAATGATAAAATATTTATTTCCCCAAAAAGTGATAGATATTTCATTAACAAAAATAGAAGGGTTACAATTATAAACAAAAAAGATAGAAATTTGACTAACTAAAAGTAGTTAACCACTGCAAGGCTACGCTTTATACAAATACTTGCAAGAAGCTCAAAAAAGACATAAGCAAACATAGAAAGATACATTAAAGTAAATTATAACGGCTCAAGCTTAGTGAAAGTCTATCCCAAGGAGCAACATTGTATGTGAGCATCTAAACTTCAAAAAGAAGGGTTATAATCACATAAAATGCTACCAACCTGAACGATAAAAAAGTAACATCAATGCCATCATAGCCATTTCCTTCACTATCAGGGAGAATCAGCCACCAAGCAGTAGTTCTAGATACCACATAAGCAGGAGCAATAGTACAACCAACCAAATAAAGAGCTTTCAAATATATTGTGTATGATGACAAGCTAGAGATAAAAGGGCAACCGTACCTCCACCAAGATAGACAAATAGCAATACCAAAAGAGCATCCAGCAAAGAGCCAAAACAACCTTTCAAGATTTCAAACCAAGTCACCACCACCCCAGGTAAAATAATAGCCACTAAACAGCCTTCTACCAGCCAACCCAAAATAAGAACAAACCCAACACCAAGATTGAGAAACCCAGTGATTTAGGAACAAAACAAAACAAACAAAATCAACCACAAACACCAACCAACCAACAACACATCCAATGAACCCAACCATAACACAACCAAATACCACCAACAACCTTTCAAGATACCAAACCAAGTCACCACCACCTTAGGTAAAACAACAGCCACTAAATAGCCTTCTACCAGCCAACCCAAAACCAAGACCGAAAAACTCACAGTAGCTAACCAGAAATAAAACAGAAGCAAACAACCAAAATAGAAGCAACCAACCCATGACAACACACCAACCCAACTAGGTAACACGATACCTAACTAACATACATAATACCACTAACCAACAACCTTTCAAGATACCAAACCAAGTCACCCACCACCCGTGTAAACAACCTACTAAACGATATCTACCTAACCCAAAATAAGAACAAACCCAAAACCAAGACCGAAAAACCCACAACACCTAACCAGGAACAAAATAGAAGCAAACAACCAAAACAGAAGCAAATAGAACTAACCCAACCTTACAAGCTATAACATATTTCCTTACAAGCTATGACATATTGTCTTACAAGCTATGACATATTGCTTATTTATTCAATAGAGACAACGTACACCTGATTTCCATCAATAATATCCATGATAACTAAGCTTGTTGTAAATTTAAGATACGACAATGACCAAATCAAATAACCTCTAACCTATAGTCAGCTATAGCAATTCACAAATAATTAGCAACAGTCCAACGTAAACTTAATTTATCCTCATGCAGAGTTGCTAGAAAATGAAATCCAATTCTACTTGTTTGTTTTCCTCTCTTCCCCCACCAAAGAAAGAGAAGTTTTCTCCACCATAAAATGAAGCACATGTATTAAATAGAATAAAATCATGATGCAACTAAATTCTCTCTCACATTTAATGCCTCTAGGCACTTGGTTGTTGAGTAGGTTAAAGCATAAAGCATAATACTAATTGAAACATCAGTGACTACATAATGCACCATATAAATGATGGGAATAAATATATGCTACTCATCATCATTACCCTTATACCAACTACTTAAGGCTATATCAGTAATGCTCATTACTTCTTGTAATTATTGTTCATGGTTCAATCATGGACTAATAAAAATATGTTTACTAGAAATCTAGCCAAGATATAATTGGCCAATTCCTTTCACATATTGTATTTCCATGCCTTCCCGGTACACATTCTACTATTTATTACACATAACCAAAGTTTCTATCTACTTAAGTGGTTGGTGCATTATGTAGTCATTTCCCTTATACTAACTATTTGAGGCTATATCATTAATGCTCATTACTTCTCGTAATTATTGTTTAAGGTTCAATCACAAACTAACAAAATATGTTTGCAAGAAATCAAGCCATGATACATTTGGCCAGTTCCTTTCACGTTACTTATATTTGCATACCTTCCTAGCACACATTCTACTCTTTATTGCACCATATAAATGATAAGAATAAACATATATTACTCATCAGTCACAAACACATTCCACTATTGAAAATCAGAATGAATTAATATGTCTATTATAATTTATGTCAAGTTCAATTTTTCAGTACAAATCTAGTATTGAAAACATATGTCAAAAAATGTAAATATATAACTCATGTTTAACATGATATTTGAATTATAGTAAAATACTAAAATAAATAATTTTTACCTCATTCTATATTCTCTAAGGCATCTGTAATTTGCTATCGTACCTCTTTCATCTCCTCGGCTCCTTCTCCATCCTGTGTCTCCAATTTTGTGGTATGTTGACTCATTTCTACCATTGAGTAGCCCAATGATGTTTGAATGCTTCAGGTGGAACAAAAGATTGGTCGTTGTCGACAATGTTGAACTCAACATCATGGTGTGATGGGCGATGACGTATGTAATTATGCAAAGTCATAGTAGCTGTAACTATTTTAACCTACTTCTTGAAGGAGTACGCAAGTATATCATGTAGAATAACTCATTTCTTCTTTCACACTCCAAAGGCTCGCTCAATTACACCATGCAACGATGAGTGGCATTTATTAAATTATTTTTTCCGTCCTCTGGTGACTTGGCTGCTCCTTTCAAAATTAGGAATATGATATTTTATTTCTGAAAAAGGCTTCAGGAACCCTCGTTGCATTAGGTAACTAGCATCGACAATGTAATATTCTCATGTTTACATTTGTAATTAGAATATGTTAAAAATATCATATCCGTTGTACTCAATGGATGATTCGTTCAAGTAATACCTGAAGGTGGCAATGGAAAGTTATTTTCTATCCGCCATACAACATTATTGAATATGTAATTATCATGTGAATTTCCCTCCCATCCAGCCATTAAAAAAGTGAAGCATATATTGAAATCACATACTGTCATCACATTCTATGTAGGTGCGCCACATCGACCAATGTAAGTGACCTTTTGATCTGACATCGAAGTGTTCCATCAATTGCTCCAATACAATCCTACAATAGAATTCACTGTGAACTTAGGTGATAATCAGAAATGACCATTTTCTAAAAAAATTTACAAATGAAGTTTACCTTGAAATATGGCATGTATTACCAATCATGCAGAACCTCAGCAGGTATGTTCTGGAAAGTTGAATCTATCAGTTTTATAACTTTAGTTGATAAACATACCAAAGCACCAAGGCCAACATAGAAGTATCTACTTATGGCTTCAAAGGAGTGCTGAAATCACTTGCTAGCTACCCTGATAGATTCATTATGTGATAAAATATATAATGTTAAGGCTAAGACTTCTCTAGTTGTAGTTCTAGAAGATCCACTAAGTTCATGTAAATTTTTCTATTCCTACAACAGGTCAGTGAAAATAACTTTTAACATACGAAACATGCTATGAAATCTCCCTGGGTGCCCTGCTAGTAACTCATTGATCCAATTTTTACCAATAAATCTGGAAGTCATACATGGAGTCTTGCAAACATAAGTCTCATAGTACTTATGTATTAAGCATACTGCAGTAACAATTGCAGTCATAGGTTGATCGTCATCTTCACTATCCATAACTGCAACTAATGATAAAAAAATATATGTCGCTATATTAGCTTTTACAGATTAAGGTACTAAACAAAATTCTTGCAACTATAGAAGTTCCGCAGTTTACGAAAATAAGTACATCAAGTAAAAAAGAGCAAACTCTCCACTACTAGATCACGGAGAAGTTTAAATTTTGACATATCACAAAACATCTTTTTCTAAAGGCAACCTAGCTAAACATCACGTGATTCAAAATGATAGCATAGATAATGAACTCTCCGTTCAGCTGCCATAGCCACAAAGATCTCTCGCTTGTTTGGATCTTCAAGAAATCTGGTTGAATGCAAGTAAAGTGGAATATCTTCAAAAACTTCAGTGATTTTATCAAAAATACTGATCACCTCAGATAGTGATGGGGTTACAGTTGCCATATTCACTTTGGAAGTGCATGCACTGACTACCTCTGATATCTGATGTTGGAGGAATCCCGCACCTCCTCTTTTTTTTCTAACCTCTCAGAGCTAGAGCTAGTGAACGCCTAGCATGACTAGATTTGGTGTGGGAATCTGTGGCCTGTAATAATTTATCGTCTGAATCATTTGAAGCAGACCTAAGCTCAAAACAATTTTGGTCTTGCAATGTCGTTAGCTTCTTGAATTGGTGTCCAAGAATGGGCACCTGTGGCAACCACACCACTGAACATGAGATCTAATTTCTCTTTAATTTTAGGGTCTAAGCTGTAATATCTAAATTTCTTCATATTTGGTAATATCTGCAAGTACACATGCAATTATGTTTAGATGTTCTGTTCATATGAACTCTCTGCCGAGTTATTAGAATGAAAAATCATGTATACAAAAGTTACCAGTATCTTTTCTCGCCACCAATCATCTGATGTGTCAAAAGTCTTCTTTGTTGGATTCTATCCTAAACTAGTTGATCCTTGTTTCAACTCTTTCCACAATTTCCAATCCTTCTTTAATTGATCCCATTTATTTTTAAGTTGTGTCTTGTTTTACTCCCTTCTAGTTTTCTCCTTAAATTTTTTGGTTAAATTATTCCAACCCTCTTTATTAAAATATGTCGTCGGTCTATTACCCAATTCTATCTCCTTCAAACAAAGCTCATAAAATATTTTTTTCATATCTCTCTCCCAAGTAGCATCAGCTCCACCTTCCCTTGGGTTTCCCATTTAAAGATCCTATCATAATCACACAAGCGATGAAACCCAGATGAATCAAACAATAGAGGATTGCAATTATTTAATTTGGTTAGGCAATGCTAAACATATAACATAACTTATAGTGAATAAACAATTTTACTTTAGTATTTCTCATGCTAATTTATATGTCTTCAAATAATGTATGTAAGCAAGTATTAAAAATTCTTCATATTACTAAGAGTATGCTTTATGTCCAAATTATAGAAGATTGTTTCTCTCTTGATCATAGAAATTTAGTATATTACTATCATCGAAGCGACAAAGAAAATGATTAGGTTACAAAACTTCTTGGCAAAACTTGTCAAGGGCCAACAAAATGAAAATCTTCATTTTGACAGAATAAGTATTATGCATCTAGCCAAGAATATTGCATTTCAAGCCAGGATGAAGCACATATAGCTAAGATATCATTTCATTCATTTACTCCTAGTAGATGGTTAATTGTCTTTAATGAAAGTATGCACAACCTAGAATCTTGTAGACATGTTGATAAAAGCAGTAATAGTTACAAAATGGAAGCTATGTTTAGCTGCCACATTATAGCCTTTTACTATGATGAATGTTGCAAATCTAGAGGAGGAGTATGATTATAACCGAAGATCCAATTTCTGCCACATTATAACCGAAGATCCAATTTTTTACAAAATACTCTCATGGGCACTTAGCACTCAGCAAAAAATAATTCATTCAAATAACACTTAGCACTTAACACTTAGCACATATAACTGAAGATCCACATTATAATAGAATTTCCTCTCTACCTCATGGGCACTTAGCACAAAATAATCTCCCTGAATTTGGAAATAGCTCGAAGAGAGGTCAAAACCGGGAGAAATCACCCGTTCAAATAACAAATGCTCAAAGGAGAAATCAAATATGACGACCTTCAAAGATCTGTCAAAAATGGATGCTTACCTTCACAGACGATGGAAGATGGCAAAAGATAGATTAGAAAGAAGGAAGAAGGCAAAATACGGATACAAAAGGAGGAGATCAAAGCCCTGGACTCTCAAATCTATCAATTCCCTGGTAAAGAGAAGGAGGAGATCAAAGCTGAGATCTATAGCGCATGGGAGAATAGAAAGAGCACAGGCACGGCCGAACTGATCTTGTCACGGGCATGGGGTAGTTTAGATAAACTATTTTCACCCACCGTGGTAGCTCGAAGCGATCCGCATTTGAGCTTCGCGATAGCTCCCTGAATATCACAGAAACAAATGACCGAGCGGTGCAGTTTGAGCCACACTATAGATAAAATGGGGTCCCAAATGGGCCCTAAGTCTCTAGGGCTAGGTTAAGTGTCACCTAATCACTAGATGTGTCTTAAGACTAAGGAACTCTTAAAATCTAAGAGAAGTCCTATGTCTAAGATGGAGGGGTTGAGAGCTCATTCTAAAAATGAGGTCAACAGAGTTTGATTTAATTTATCCTATTCCTAACCTATTCCCACATGTGTTTGATATTTTTGTTCAATTTTTAGGTGATTAAATTCATTTTGTATTTTGATTAGGTTAAGGTATGAATTAAGCATATTAATTATCCCTTACCTACACCACCTTAGCATAGTTAATCAAATAATTATGAGCCAATTAGATGACATAAAATCACAGAAGGAATTTAAATCAGTAATGCACCTAGGAAGAAAGGGCCTAATGCAAACTCATGATTAATGATTAATTAAGCTAAGGGGTTTAACTTAAGTAATTTCAAAACACCCCTCACACATATGAGTTGAATTTTGATTTTCTTAATTGTACTTAGGCTCTTGAACACCTAAGTATCTACTCAAGAAGGATTAATTGAATTCTAGAAAGTTTTAAAATTTTATAAAATTAATTAAGGGGATAATTAGTGAATTAACCTTTAATTAAAGTAAGATTAAGGAATAAAAGGGGGTATAAGGAATATCTTAAGGAGAGTATCCCAAAATTATTCCTTAAACCTCACATTTACTTAATCAAAACTTAATTAGCTCATTCAGAGGGTTAAATCACTAATTATCTAATTATACCCTTAATTAAGTCTAATTAAATTAAGGGAGTAATGAATTAGCAATAAATCCCATGAAAATTAGGGGAGGCAGAAGTCATACCTCTAATTACACCTAAGAAGTTTGAGATTAATCAGTAGATTAATTAGAAAGTAATTAGCAAATTAATATTCCTAATAAAACCCAAATTCAAAGAAGAGAACTATTCACAATCAATTAATTTATATGGCAGTCGATCCTCTCAGTCATAGGGCTAGGCTTTAATGCTGGAGCTTGGTTTTGAAGTGCTAGTACTGCTACTAACAAATCCTCAACCTTCTTCTCCATCCTATGGATTTGATCATCCTTTTGCCTAAGCTGTTGGAGGAGGTGTTGGGTTGAATGGATGGCATCACCTTCTTCAACCACAGCACCTTCCTGGCTCAGATGATCTCGGTGGAGGGAGCTTTGAGTATCGACCATGTGGACTTCAGTCGAATACTCTAGAAGATCATCCTTATCGGGGTCAAAAGCTACTCTCCCCTCCTATGAATCTAAATGATCATTACCCTGAAGTAGTCTCTTCTTAGCAAAGTAGTCCTCTAAGATGTCATCTAGTGAACGATCTCCTACTCTGCTGGGCTGGACTGGCACAAAAACTCACTGACGACCAACTATGGAACTATGCTCTTCTGAATCTATGCAATGAATGCTACCTATTGATGGGGCACCCTCACAGAGAGGATCGACTACCATAGGTGTCCCTCCTCCTCCACTACTATCACCGGTGGTGGTGGCAGTTGTGTGGCTATGGTGAAACAACAAATGTGGGAAGTGTTGCTGCAAGCCTAGGGTACATCATCCATTCCAAAGGGTAGACTCTACCCAGAAGAATTTGATACAGTTCAGTATTCCAAAGGGTTTGTGCCACCTTCTTTCAAAAATTTTGATGGCAGTGGGAACCCCAAAGATATAGATTTTTCTTATACGTTGGAGGCGATGCACTTATCTTTTGCTTGTTCATCAGCATTCTTTCAAGGATTACATTCGATTGGTATGCCAAACTACCCAACAGTTTGGTAAAGATATTTGCTGAGTTAGAGAAACTCTTCATTAAGAGGTTTGTTGGAGCTCAACCAAGAGTAAATGTGGGCGATCTCATTGTAGCCCAACAAAACCCCAGTGAGTCTCTCGTTGATTATATTCTCAGGTGGTGAAACCTGAGTATGAAATGTGAACCATAACTATTTGAACAGCATGCCATAGAAATTCTTCTTAAGAATATTCATGGCCCAGTTTGTTTCATGCTTAAGGGATTTACTATCAAAATCTTTGAGAAGCTAATCAACAAGGCGGTTAGTCTACAAGAAGAAGCCAAACAGTTACTTATCTAAGACCAATCGTCCAAGCCTAAACTGTTCTTGACCTCACTTTTGGAGTGAGTTCTCAACTTCCTTTTCATAGATCTAGGGCTCTTATAAACACTAAGAGCTCCTTAGTCTTAAGACACTTCTAGTGATTAGGTGTATACTTAACCTAAACTTAGAGACTTAGAAGAGTTAGCCATAGGAATAGGTTATGCCTTAGAGGTTTAGGAAGACTTGCCTACCCTATAACCTTGAACCCAATCATTGCTTCCTTCTTTCAAACCAAACCTTAAATTCAATTCCAAGATCATAAATCCAATTCAAATCCAATGATTAAAACCAATGATTGAATTTAAATTCTATATCCTTTCCTAAGCTCTTTGATTTTATCCTATGGACATAGCCTTAACCAAATTCAAATCACTCCAAACTCAAGTGATTTTCTCAAGAATTATTTATATCTTCATTTCTATTCTCAAATATAAATGGAATATAAATTTAAATAGCCAAAAATAAATCCAAAATCAAACTAAAATCCAATTTATACCTTTTAAGCCAATTCCTTGAACATGGTCAAATCTTATCCAAATCAAATCAAAATCCATGGATTTCTTCATGATTCAATCATTCCTTCAATAATTGTCCCAAATATAAACATCAACTACAATTATCAAACCAAACCCAAGCTAACCCAAATCAAACCCAAGTTAGCCCTTTTTGACTTGAAATTATCATATGAACCAAGATCCATAAGTCTCTGAACCATGTATAATTTGATTTATACTTCCATCTCAGACCCATTGATCAACATAACTAAACTTGAAACAAGATAGGATCAAGACAATTAGCCCATTTAGGTCCACTTGATCCAAAGTGACCTAAAAGACCTTCTTGAGCCAAGCTCTAATCCAACCCAAATTAGATTGAACTGAGCCCATCCAAATCTCATATCATGATCAACAATCATCCTAGGTTAATCTATTATCTTGAATTAGGTCAAACCAAGTCAACCTTTAGCCCAAATGAAACCTAAACTAGCCAATACACGCCACATGCAAAATTACTAAAACCTTTGATTCAAATCCATTCATAATCAATGATTGAATATGATCAAACCCTCAATTTAGCCAAACCAAGTCCAATTGGCCATTTGACCCAAGTTGACCCAAATTGGCCTAAAAAGTCAAAATAGGTCAAATCACAATCCAACCCAAATTGATTGCAACCAATGGTTCCAAATCATTCTAATTTGATTATTGAACTTGACCGAAGCCATTATTGAGCTCAATTTGACCAATTGGGCAACCTAACCTAACCTAGCCCAAATTGACCTAAAGGGTCAAATTAGCCAAAATTCAAATTAATTCCAAATTAAACCAAACCAAAGCCTACAATCATTTTTAATTAGCTAATTAAACTTTACTCAATACCTAACCTAACCCAATTTGGTCAAATTGGACAAATTGATCAACTTGACCCATTTGACCTATATGAACCCAAATGAGCCATAATCAAATCCAAAGCAAATTGAATTAAAACAATGACACTAATACACTCCAATTGGTCATGTGAACTTGATCCAACCCTTAGTTTGACTTAATTTGATCAATTGGCCAACTTGAACCAAACTAACCTAATTTAACCTAAATAGGTCAAATCAAGCCAAATCAAACAAAATAAACTCCAAACAACTTAAAAATGGGGCTACCACTTTTGACTCATCCCAAATCTTCCCATATTAAACCCATAGCCAAATGACCACTTTGCTCTTAGGTCTAGGGCATCCCATGAGATAAGACACATGCATATTTGGTCATTTTCTCTCCTTGGCCACTTGGCACCCATTCAAAGGTCCACCTAGGCACTTAGGACCATGGTGAATTGGTTGGTGGTGCCATGACTCATGTGGAGGTGAAATCACCTGCCCATTTTCATTCGAGCATTTCAAACCACCAAGGACACCCACTATTCCCATGGCAGCCACCTCCTACCCTTCCTCCACTCATGTGAGGCCAAATGAAGTGATTCCCTGCCTAAATAAAGCTCCACATCTCCGTCATTGATCCAACAAACTGAAACCATCAGCACCGTCCAAGCCAAGGAACGAGGGGGTAACCCCCCCCCCCCCTCATTCTCACTCAAACACACACACTCGCATCCAATTCAACTCTACCAGCCAAGGAATGAGATCCTAGAGCCTCCCCTTGCATTTTCCAAGCTCCCCAAAATCCCCACTCTTAGTTTTATGTGAAACCAAAATAGGGGAGCAAACTAGTGATTCCCATTTTCTCATTTCGCAAGCAAAGTGCAATTAATTTTGCACACACCATCCTTTGACCTAGACGAGCCAAAATGAATTATTTCTCAAGCTTCCCGATTGTCGAAGGATGGAGTTCAATCATCCGAGCAAACTACACCAAATTAAAGCTCGTGCAGCTCAACAATGATTCATTTTTACCAAGCGAGGCTTCCTCGATCGTTAGAACTGTCGATCACAAGCTCTGATGATGTATGCCATTAAAACTGATCATTAACACAAAATAGGTTGGTCCTTTGTAAAGGAAACTTATGTATCATGCAATTTTCACTGTTAGATATGCTTATTATTCTTCCCCGAAGGTGTGAGATAAATTTCATTTCCATCCGAGCTCAAATGAGCTTGGAACGAGCGATAATCGATGGACGGTATCCATCGCTCACCGCTTGGGAGGAGATCGATCACAGATCATCCATTCCGCATGATCAGGATGGATGGTCTTGATCTAATCACACATTAGATCCTCTGATTTCATAATAAAATCACAGATCAAATCATGGTCGTCTGATCTTAAATCAGATGGTCCATGGAGTTAGCGCGTCTGCCACCATCCGAGTCAACAGCAGATGTGACAACTTAAATAGCCAATCCTGTCTTTTCATGTGGAAAGTGTGCCACGTCAGCCACCATGTCTCCCGATGGGATTACGGCTTTAATTACGCTTAATTAATTTATTTTTAAAGCTAAAACTTCCTATATTCATGACTAATCCAAAAAAATACATACTTAGGCTCAATTTAGAATCTAGAAAATTTATTATTAAATAATTTAGAATAGTGGCTTAATTAAGGTTTAATTAAAAATATAATTATCTTAATTACTTCTTAATTAATCACCCAATTAATCTCAAACTTTCTATGGATGTTTAGGGGGTGACCTCTACCACCCCATTTTTCTGGGATTTTGTTGATTGCTTAATTAGGGAAATCAATTAATTAAGCTTTAATCATCTTTTAATTTATTTAATGATAATTAGTGAATGAATAATGGCTTAATTAATTATTTAAGCCTAATTACCTCTATTGAACATTAAGGGAGCTTAGGCAATGTGATTGGAACATTTTTCCTGATTCATTTTCTAAGTTTTCTTTACTTTTTGGAATTAGATTAATTAATGATTAATGAGGTAATTAATAGCTTAATTAATTAATTAATCCCCAAGATAAGATCAAATCATAAGTGATCAAATATGAGATTTAGAGATTGAGATTAAGGCCTCTTTCTTGGCCTCTTTCCTTAAGTTAATTAAAAAAATGCTTAATTCTTAATCAAATGGATTAATGACCTTGATTAACTCAATCTAAAATTCACTTAACATCTAATTACCTTTAATTAATCTTGTGTAGCTCTTTGGGTGTTCAATAACCCAAAGTGAGAGATGATGAAATTATGGTAAGCTCACATGTGTGAGAAAACCATAAAAGTAGTTAAGTGAGATCCCTTAAGCCTAATTAACTATTAATCATGAGCCAATTTCATTAGGCCCCTTTCATTTCTTAGAAGCATTGCAAATTTACTTTTCATGTGGTTGCATATTATATTGGCTCATTATTAATTAGTTAATTAACTTAAGGTGATGTAGGTAAGAGTTAATTAATCCACTTAATTCATACTTTAACCTAATTAAAACATAAAATCAACCTAAATATTCTTCATTAACCCAAATTAACTCACACATAGCAAACCTCTTTCACATTTCCTAAATCAAATCAAACTCAAAATTGAAAATGTCATTAAAGAACTTTGGTTCATTTTAAGTAGACTTATTTAATATGATTATCTTTAGGAATTAATTGGAATAAATGAGATCATGTGCTTATGTTCCTTTATTTCTTTCCAATCATGTTAAATGTTGTTTTACATTTGTAATCATGCATTCATTTTTTTAAAATTAACTAAAATGAAATAGTTTCTTTTATGTTAAATTGCATGTGTTGATTTAAATTAAAAATAGGTGCAGCTATTATTACTATTAAATTAAAAGTTATCTTTGAAAGCCTATAAATCAATTATAATATATGGAATGGTGTTAATTGCTAGTATCTATAAGTGTGTACATGTTCATAATCTAAGATATGTAATATGAAGCTCTCTTTCCTTAACTTATATGGATTTGCATGGGATTTACAAATGTATAGTTCATTTGAAAAGAACATAACATTTGTCTAAATCTATTCCCATGTATCTTCATGCTAAGACTTAGAAAGAATTTCATATCATATATGTAAATCATATTATCAAACAAAAAAGGCTTCTTGCATGACTTATCATTCTTGTGGTTTTTTTGTACATTCATATGTATATAGGAAAAGTGATATATCAGTCTGGACATCCCAAGGCTGTGAGGCTTTCAGTAGCCCCAAGTAGGTCTTGTACCTTACGCCCCTCGTGTAGAACAATGGCATCGTACCTACTTAAAAGTCATAGACATATGTATGTATGATATGACCAATGAATAAGAATCATAAATCAAAGAAATCAAATATAATTTTTGCATGGGTTTTTCTATTCTTATAGTTGCCTATACATACATATGTATATAAGAAAAGTAGTATATTAGTATGAACATCCCGAGGCTATGAGGCTTTAAGTAGCCTTAAGTAGGTCTTATACCTTACACCCCTAGTGTAAAACAATGGTGACGTACTCACTTAAAACTTGTATACATGGTAATGTGTACTTAGCTATTGAATGAGAACCCTCTTTTTCTATCAAAAAGACATGCATTCATACTTTATTTATTTGGTTGAGTTGATTAGTCATGTGATTTAAGGTTCTTTCCTTATGCTTTCGCATAAGAATTTAGATAGAGCTTTAAATTAATATGACAAAATCATTCAATCAAATGAAACATTAATTTCAAACACATTTATTCACATTCATCATTTAAGAGTGCTAAGATGCAAATTGCATGTATAGCTATGCTTAGGATTTAATCATATGCATGATACACATAATGGAAAGAAATGAATAAACATGTGTTATGTGATAGTAATTCATTCTAATTAATCTTAAGATGTCTTTCTTATTGAATAAGGTCATTTATAGTGAACCTAAACTTAGGGTTCTTTAAAATAAGTAATAAGTCATCCACTAAAGAGAATCACGCTAATTAATTTGCCTTAGAAGTGACTTAAGGTAGGGATGAATGAGAGGTCCCCTCTCTTTATTCTCTTTATAACACTTAGTTGTTAAGTGTAAGTCATATGAAAAAAAAGAAAACCACTAAGTAAAATCTTCAAATCAATTAAATCACTTAAAGAGAAATCAACCCTTTATAAATTAAATCTTTCACACTTGTTGAAATTACAACTCTAAAACCTAGTTAGGACATACCACACAAGATTTAATGCACACACATTAGATTAAGTCACCATTTATAGTTTTATGTTAGAGTTGTGTATGGTTTGATGTATACTTATTTTATGACTGGATGTTAGGATGTATGTGTGTAGTCTGGATGTTAGGCTGATATTAGCCTAATCATGTTTTATGCAGGGGGTTGTGCTTAAGGGGTAGTTGTAATAATAATAAAAATATTTTTACTGTGCAGATTGCATATAACCCTAAGCATAACTCAAATTAGGACAGGTGGGCTTAGTTACCCAGGTACGGGTGCTAAGTCTAGATTATTCATATAACTATTTGGGTTGTATGGTGTGTTTAGCTAATATTTATTTTACAAATGTAGCTTGATTTACTTTCCTTCTTTTAATGTAATTTTGCATTAGGAATTAGGATTAGTGCAATGGGGGCTTAGGATAAACATTGGTTATAAGACCAAGTCTTATGTACCATGTGATCCTATGGAGCTTGCCCAACCAAATGGAAGAAGGAAATGAAGGAAGGAAGGAGCTTTGAAGATTTGAAGATCCCCCATAGCCCCCATTCATTTATTGTAATTAAATTATTCTTTCATTATACTGGGTTGTATAAGGGTAAAGCTCTGCTACCCATTTCTTTTTCTGGTTGTATGGCAGCACCCGACCGTACAGGTCTCTTATTCTTTTGCATCAGCTTTATAAAACTATTTGATGTTTTATTTAACTTGTGCTTTAGAAAAAGCATGTCTCTTTATAGTTCATTTATGATTGATGATTATTGTATGGGCTAGATTTGTTTAGGCTCTTAGGATAAAAAAATTAAATTTTTTACCCAACTACAACTCATAACTAAACTTTTAAATAACTCATAACTTCATATAAAGCCTAGGAATTAAATCAAGATAAAAAAAATATTTAGTAACCCCTTAGCTGGATGTTGTATACTTAACATCATGGATATCATTTCATTTCACTCTTGTTAAGAGAGTGCTTCCATCTTTGCCAGATAGAAATGTGCTTAAGCCTATGATGAAAAAACACCTCTTTCTCTTTTAATTTATCCCATAATCAACTTCATCATGCATTTAGGCATATAAAAATCCTATATCCTATGTCAAAATAAAGAGTCTAAAATTAAATAAAATTTGATAAGATTTGCATTAGACTAAGTCATTATTCATACCACTCATACTCTAGTCTCTTAGGGAGTGGGTTTAAGGACTTCAGTTTTCTTTCTAAATAATAATAACCTAGCCATCTTACAAAACATAAGACTTGCCTGCATGGTTTTAAATCATAGGAGGAGTTAGCTGGCTGCCACTTCAGGTGATTATAAGTCCAGCAGTCAGGTGGTTTACTCTCTCTTATGGAGGTAAATAATATACCCATCTTTTGCCTTAGATATAGTTTGTACTTTATCCCTTGCTAAAGGTCTAGGATCTGAGGTTGATGTTTCTCTCTGGAGCTACAAGCATAAATCATCACCTCTTAGGCATTTCCATAATCTAGTATTATGGAATTATAAGTCCTAGATTTATAATAAAATTTTAACTCAAATATATAATTCTCCTTAATTTCAAACATATAAATCCCAACCAAAGGATAATTTGGGATGCTCACTAGACTTCCTAGTATCATGAGCATCCCTACTCATCTCCTTTTAGCTTTAATAATAAATCTCTCCTTTTGATCTTCTAAAGATAACTAATAAATTGATAGTTTTATCTTTGAATTCTTTGGAGATAATAATTGCCTACTTTAATCGAGAGTATTCCTAAGGAACTCACCTTCCTTAGGATGTAATTAACTATGAGGGCTTGCCCCCATAGGGAACTTTAAAACCTGGTTTAAATAAACCCTTTTTTTCTTCATCCATGTAAAGTAGGAGAAAAATCTCTGGTACATTCGAAGACCCATCATGCCTTAAGAGTCCTTATTAGATGATTATGACCATCGTAGGGTGGTGATTTCTATCTTTGGAGATAGTGCAATATTCTTTGATGTTGTACTCGATCACCTCAATAAGTACATCCTCAGATCTATGTGGTATCCCCCCCCCATATACACACACATACACACATACACATCTCCAAAAATAAACACCACAACCACATAAAGCTTTTGAGAAGAAACTAGTGGCAGTGGCATCAGTTGATAGGGGGAGTAGCCAGTTAGAGTTCAGTTTAAGAGACCTAGAGCTCAGCAGCCTCCACATCCACTACCTCTATCACCACCTCAGTCGTCATACCGGCCACCACAGCCACCTCAATGGCCATTACCACCACCTCCTCAGTAATATACTCAGTAGAGGTAATCCTATCCACCACCAGGTAGCTACTATCCACTTAATCTTCTGTACAAGTTAAACAGGCCTTATTCATTCAAGAAGGAGGTAGTCAGGAAGATCTTTAAGAACCTCTTAAAGAAACCTGATTTTTAGCTACCAAAGCCTGAGAGGCTGAAGGAAGTGGGCAAAAGCAATGATCCTAACTTTTTCCCCTACCACCGAATGTTAGGCCATGTCTTAGAGGACTGCATTACCTTCAAGGATTGGCTTGAGCGCAGCTACAAGTCGGGTGCCATAATTATCCCTAAGGATTACTTATTAGAATAACCATCTAGTTCTGTTAGGGTAATCCTTGGGGATACATGTGATCCTCTCAAGACAAAAGAAGGTTGGGATATTTCCTTATCTTGAACCTCTAAAAATATTATTTCTAAGATCAAGAAACTCTCCTTGCAGGTGCCTGAGGTAACTCAAACCTCCAACATTAAGGAATGTTTGCAAGTTTCCAAAGACAACTCAAGAAAGGTGAGAGCTCAGCAATAGCAGCATCAGTCCACACTTCCTTGGGATAGTTCAGTAGTGCAACCACCGACCGAGTCTATCATTCCCTCCACCATTGCAACTACTACTTCATCCAGTTCTTCTTCCAACATGAGTGTTGTATCAGCAGACAAGGGCACTAAAACCCTCACCCCCACTTACTTTATTTGATTTCTATCATGTACCTCCACCTAAAAAGAAATCAGTGAAGAAAGAAGATTCCACTTACATCTTCTCCATTTCTAATGCTCTTGATTTTATTCCTACTGAAAGCTCTCCAAGTTTAGAAAATAATAATAGCTCTAATAATTTTGATCATTCATCTTTTGATTCAGAAACAAACTTTCTTTTTCTGAATCAATTGAGTTCTCCCATTGAGATTGATTGGAGTCAACAAACTCTAAGGGTCCCATAGGAGAAGCCATAGGTATGACCAATGAGAAGGTAGAACTTTCCACAAGTTGATTATTCCTAGAAGTCACTGAAGTAAACCTACGTAGTGGCAAAGTTCTACCTCATAGGATAGCACCTCAAGATAAGGGTAAGTAAGTCATTGGTTCTAGTGAGCATATATCCCCTCCACCTATGGAAATACTTGTAGAGGACTAGGTTAGAGTTGATTACAATGTCTAGCTCACCTTATAAAGTTGTCAGCTAAGTTAAGCATATATGATGCCATTGTCTTATCCAAAGAGATGAGAGAATCTCTAATCAAGCCTCTTCTTGATCCAGATATATGTTTAGCTCAACTGATCGCTACTGGAGAGAAGGCTCGCTATTGAGAGGACATCCCAGGAGTCACTTTCAGTGATGAAGACTTACTTTTAGGGATGATCAGACACAACTGTCCCCTCTACATTATAGTGGATATGGGTTGATTCAGACTGTTAAGGGTGTTGGTTGACCGAGGTGCAGCAGTCAACATCATGAGTGTAAAGACCCCTGCATACTTAAAGATTGACATCTCCAAACTCAATTCATAGAGGATGATATTAAAAGGATTCAATGAGCAAGGTGAGAGGGCTTTAGGCTCCATAATGTTGCCAATGGAGATTGATGAGTGGAAGACTAAAGCTAAGTTTCACATTATGGATTCATATACATCCTTCAATGCTTTACTTGACAGACCATGGATATATGAGAACAAAATGGTCTCATCCCCTATGCACCAGTGCATTAAGTTCATGAGAGGTGGGATTAAGTGTTGTGTCAAAAGAAGATCTCAAGAAATTTATAGTTCATGAGGTTAGCATATATGAGGATACAACCTACTACCTCCCTCAAAATTAATAAGTCTATTCTCGAGAACTTGGCCAAAGCTCAAAAATAAAAGAAATAAAAATAAAAAGAAATATAAATAGAAAAATAAAAAGAAAATAAAAAAGAAAATAAGATTGAAAATAAAAGGGAGAGAGAAATAGACTGGGAGGAAGAACTATAGCCTGAGATTAGATTCCACCCACAGTTCGTAACTCCATTCAAACATGTGGGTAGGATGACCCGACCTCCACTAGACAGAGGAATAGGTAGATTCAGAAGCAACTCCAGGGATGGAAGACCTCCTTATTGGCCACCAAATAGAAGATATGTCCCAACTACTAAGAGTACACATGTTATCCATATAGACTTATAATCTAGTACATAGGATGAGTCTTATATGGTTAGCACACCAACCATCTCTTCTCAGCAATAAATTCCTTTTGAGGTGGCATTTGAGTCGGACAGTGATGAAGATCAAGCTCCAAAGTAAAGCATGAGTGTATCTAAGTCTATATGTGAAATAGTCAGCCATCAGTTAGGAACCTTAGCTCTAACCCCACTTTCCTCATAAAGAGTTGAGGATTTAGTAATTAAGGAAGTCCCTAACTCATCTACAGATGTAAAGACTCAGTGGTTCTTTCTAGGAGCATCATCCTCAAGTCAAGAAGTTGATGTAGAACTTGAGGATGATTCATATAAATATTTAACAGAATTATCTTTAGATTGGTACTCGCCTTGTGTTCTAAATTTAGTAAAGAAAAGATTGATTTTACATACATGGTCCAAGCACAGGTTGGATTACTTCTAAAGGTTATGGAATAATAGATGCAAGAATTCTCAATCAAGACCAAGACTAGGATTCAGTATATTGGGTCCAGTCGATGATGATGATTATTGCCTAGTCATCACCAATCATTTAAAATCTAATAGGTTCATTTCAAATCACACTAACTCTTATGATGAGGTGTGCTTAGAAAGTTTAGATGACCCAAATGATTTCCAAGTCAAGGATGCAGCACCAGAGTTTGAAGAGGAGATCAAGTCAACCACTGATGAGCTCAAAGAAATTAACTTCAGGACTGAAGAAGATCCATGCCCAGCATACATCAGTTCTTATTCAACCAAATTGAAACCAATGACTTAGTTAGGCTATTGACTGAGTTTAAGGACTACTTCACATGGAGTTATGAAGAGATGCCTAGATTATATTCTGACATAGTAGTTCACAAACTAGCAGTACAACCTAATGTTAACCCTATCAAGCAAGCTCCTATATGCATCTGATTAGACATTGAATAACAGGTTAGTTCTGAAGTGAAGAAACTGATCGATGTTGGCTTCATCAGGGAAGAAAAATATCCTACTTGGTTGGCCAGTGTCATCCCAATTGAGAAGAAGAATGGCCAAATTTGCATATGCGTCAATTTTAGGGATCCAAATAAGGCATGTCTAAATGATGAATTTCCACTACTAACACTAGAGCTGATGGTGGACATTGCCTCATCTCATGCAATCTTCTCTTTCATGGATGGCTCATCTAGCTACAACCAAATTAAGATGGCCCCTAAAGATGAGAAAAATACTGCTTTTTGAACCCCGATCAGAATTTATTACTATAAGGCCATGCCTTTCAGCCTTAAAAATGTCGGTGCTACATACCATCGGACTATTACTCAAATCTTCTATGAACTCATTCATCATTAAGTCGAGTGTTATGTCGATGATCTCGTAGTCAAAAGTAAAGAAAAGGAAGACCATCTCTTTTACTTGAGAGTAGTTTTCAAATGATTAAGATAATTTAACCTAAAAATGAACCCCCTGAAGTGTGCATTCAGAGTAGCTTCAAGGAAGTTTCTTGGGTTTGTTGTCCAACACCAGGGAATCAAGATTGACCCAGAGAAGATCAAAGTGATATTAGAAATGCCACCCCCTAAAAGTCTAACTCAACTCAGATCATTTCAAGGGCATTTAGCGTATCTAAGATGCATCATATCCAACCTATCAAGAAGGTTCCAGCCATTTTTAGTACTTGTTAAAAAGGATGACAAATTCAAGTTGGATGACAAGTGTCAGCATGCCTTTGAAGACATCAAGCACTACTTGATGACACCTCTAGTTATAGTAACCCCTATCTTGGGCAAGCCACTCATCCACTACACTGTTGCATTAGATGACTCCCTTGGCACTTTGTTGGCCCAAGCCAATGATGATGGGAAAGAGAACGCTCTTCACTCTCTCAGTCATCATCAAATCTCTATTGAAGCAAACTATCCACCAATTGAGAAACATTGCTTAGCTTTAATCTTTGCATACCAAAAGCTATGGCATTATATGCTTTCTCATAAAGTCAACTTGATCTTCAGAGTCAATCCACTATAGTATCTCATGCCATGGCTGATGTTTTCCGGGCGGTTGGCATGTTGGTCCAGAATTCTTTCGCAGTTTGATATTACATTCATACCCCTCTGTGCAGTGAAAGGGCAAGCACTTGTGGATTTCTTAGTACCACACCCACTTCCTGCTGATTCCTCGCTTAGTGATGACATCTCCAATGAATAAATCATGAGCTTAGGGGACACTAATAATCGCCAATGGGAATTTTAATTTAATTGTGCGACTTCCTCTCAAAAAGGAGAAGAACACAATCTACTCTTCTAGGAAAGGTTGGGGTAGGAATAGTCCTTCTAACTCTAGACTATGATGTGATGAGATTCTCATACCATCTATTCAATCCTTGCACCAATAATGAAGTTGAGTATGAGGCTTTGATTGCCAGTCTGGAGTTAGCACTCACGCTATGCATCCAAAATATCAACATCTTTGGCGATTCTCAGCTGGTCATCAACTAACTCACTAGGTCCTACAAGGTTCTTAAGCCTAAGCTCCATCATTATCACAAGTACATCATGGAGCTATTAGCCTAAATCCCAGAGGTTACCATATACAAGATCCCTCGAGGAGAGGACACAGTAGTGAATGCAGTAGCAAAGCTTTCCAAAGAGTTGCCATATCTGGAAGATGAGTCCACATCAATAAAGATTCAAAATAGACAAGTCATATCTCTTATTGATACTGAACTCATTGAAAGGCTCTCTCTTGAAGGGGAGGTTGTCGTTGCCAAAAAGGATGAGAAGCTAAATTAGAGGCAACCATTTATAGACTATCTAACTAAAGGAAAACTACCTCAAGAGAAGTCACAAGCCCATCAGATAAAGTAGAGAGCCCTTTCCTATGCTCTCAGCGATGGCACCTTATATCGGCAGTCCTTCGATCATATGTGATTATGTTGTTTAGACAAGCATGAATCCCATAAGATCATGATCGAGGTACACTCAGGATTATGTGGAGATCACAAATCCAGTCCCAAGATGAAGGCCAAGATCAAGAGACTAGGGTACTATTAGCCTACGATGATTACCGATTGCATGGATGTAGCCAAGTGTTGTCACCAATGTCAGGTGCATGGAGGGGTCCTACACCAACCATTCAACATTCTACATCCAACATTGGCCTCTAGGCCATTCGAGTGTTGGGGTACTGACATTTTGGATCCTCCTTCTTCCAAAGGTCATCGATTCATCCTTGTCGCTGTTAATTACTTTTTCAATTTGGCAGAGGTGATTCCTCTCTAGGAGGTCAAAGCCCAGCATGTGCTCTAGTTTTTCAGGAATCATATCGTATATAGGTTCGGGATGCCTCGATGAATTATATTTGATAATGGTATTGCATTTAAGAGCACCAACATCAATAACTTTGCTCGAAGACACGACATAGATTAGAGATACTCTACAATTTATTACCCGCGAGCGAATGTTCTAGCAAAAGCTTTCAACAAGACTCTCATTCAAATACTCAAGAAGACACTCAATGGCAATAAGCGATAATGGTATGAGCAGTTAATTGAAGCTTTATGGGCTTATCGCACCACCTACTGAACTCCAACTCAATCTACTCCTTTCTCCTTATTGTATGGATCTGAAGCTGTTCTACTATTAGAAGTCCAACTTCCATTATTAAGGATAGTTATGGGTAGCATGATCACGATAGAATAGAACACCAAGTTGTGGTTAGAAGAGCTTGAAGGTTTAAAGGAGAGACACTTACGAGCATGCCAGAATCTCAAGTTGTATAAAGCCAAAATGATTCAAGCTCATAACAAGTTAGTCCGCCCTAGAGCTTTTCAAGTAGGAGAGCTTATTTTAGTTTTTAGGAGATCAATCATTGCCTGTTGCAAGATGGGAGGCAAGTTTGAACCCACTTGGGAAGGCCCTTTTGTCATTGAGAAGGCCTACCGAGGAGGATCTTATCAACTCATCAACCATTAAGGCGAGTGCCCGATGCTTCCAATCAATGGGCTCTACTTAAAGAAATATTACCCATAAAATTATGTTTGAAAATAATTATCATCAATGAAAATTCCATTTCAAATTCAATCTCTTCAAATTGAAAGTATTTTCATCTGTGAATTTGCCACGACGCATTTAGGATAGGTGTAAGAAAACCCAAGCGACATCCTATCCTTCATCAACACAAACACAAACTACACACAATTCTCCAGTGCTTTTGGATAGGTGTAAGAGAACCCAAAAGGCATCCTATTTTGACTAGCACAACTAAGTTAGGTATAAGAGAACCCGAGCAACATCCTCCCTTAGTGCAGTCATATTGCCCCTATGGCACCATTTCATCCACCCTTCGATGTGTTTAGGATGGGTGTAAGAGAACCTAAGCGGCATCATATTCCTTCTTTCACAACACAAACACAGATGCATATCTTCTGTCATAGGCTACTTTGATGTGGGATAATGCCCCCTGCGGCACTCACTTATTAGCTGCTCTAGGTTGGGCTGATGTGTTACCTTGTTAGTGCGTCACCCCAGTGGTCCCTTATTCAAGAAGATGTTAGTCTACTATGCTTTATTTCCCGATTTGGCTATTGCACACCGATGAGCACCTTTTAGCATGGTAGGCCTTACTACGTGGTCGGTAAGGTACCCTCATGTTGGCTCCATTTAAGAGGATGTAAGTCGGCTACGCCTCCTTAAACTAGCCATCATGAATTGACTTGGTTGAGTATATCTGACAAACACAGATACACATATTTTGTCTTAGGCTACTTTGATATGGGATAACGCCCCCTGTGGCACTCACTCATTAGCTACTCTAGGTCGCATTAACGTGTTACTCTGTTAGTGCATCACCCCAGTGGTCCCTTATTTAGGAAGATCTAAGTCTGCTACGCTTTCTCTTCTGGTTTGATCGCTACACACCAACGAGCACCTTGTTAGCATGGTAGGCCTTACCACGCGGTCAGTAAGCTACTCTTATGTTGGCTTCATTTAAGAGGATGTAAGTCGTGCCTTCTTCTTAAACTAGCCATCATGAACTAACTTGGTCAAGTAGAGGATTAGGGTAAGTCCCCCAGTGGCTCTTATCCTCCTGATTACTTCAAGTATGGGTCTAGTCCTTCTTTGTGACTCACTACTTAGTAGTCACCCTTAGGTCAGGTTGATCTATTGCACTATCAATGGGTCACCCCAGCGGCTGGTCTCTACTTTGGAAGATTTAAGTCTGCTAACTTTCTTCTTAAATACAGCTGTTGCACATCGACAGGTAGCCCTAGGTCAGATGGCACCTATCGAGCTGATGATAGACTATCTCAACAATCAATTTTGCTTTAGGGAGATATAAGTCTACATGCCTTCTCTCTAAACTGATTGTTTTAGACTGACGGGCACCTTAGGTTGGTTGGTGTTCGCTATGCTGACAGCAACCCACCCAATGGATACACCACTCTTGGCATATGTAAGAGTGCTTTCTCCTTGAGTTGGCCACCGAATACCTATAGGCATTATTTTCTTCAGAGATCAAGATAACTCCCCTAGTGGCACCTCCCCTGCGAGCACTCTACTTGGCTCATGTCCTTTGCAACCCCATTTAGACCGTTACTTTGGATTGGGATCCCCTTTTCATAACACCCTATGGATATTCTATTTAGCGGATGTGCAGATTCTCCCTTAGTCCAGTAAATTTGAGATAGGTCAAGGTTGACATAGCCCCTTCTTAGTGTGGCCCCTCGCACACCAATAGGGTCCACGATATAAAATAAATAAAATATATTTTTACTTGTGGATTAGTAATTAACACCCTCAACGGCACCTTTCCCAAGCAGACATTCTATCTTTAGGCCAGTGTCAGCAAAACTCCATGTAGGAATAGTTTGACTATCTTTGAGTCAAGATAAGTCCCGAGCGGCACTCCCTCAGTATTCTCCCTTAGATCGGGTTTAATCTACTGTGCCACCAAAAGGTTACCCTAGTGGTCATCTTGCATTGGAAGAGGTAAGACTGCTACGCATTCTTTCCAGGATGACCATTGCACATCGACGGCTAGCCCTAGGTCAGGTTCAATCTATTATACATCAATGGGTCACCCCAACGGCTGGTCCCTACTCTACAAGATGTAAGTCTGCTATGCTTTCTTCCTAGTATTGGTGTTGCACACCGAAAGGCACCCCTTAAGTCGGATAGTCTTACCCTTCAACTGATAGACTACTCCTTTGGATCGATAAATCTGAGATAGGCTAAGGCCGACATAGCTCCTTCTCAGTGCGGTCCATCACACACCAATGGGATCCATCAAATGAAATTAATCTTGACTACTTTTGAGCTGACATAAGTCCCCCAGTGGCATTCACTCAATAGTCGCCCTAAATCAAGTTTGATTCATTGGACCATCGACAGATCACCCCAACGACTGATCCCTACTTTGGAAGATGTAAGTCTGCTATGCTTACTTCCTAGTATAGTTCTTGCACACTGAAAGGAAACCCTTAGGTCGGATAGTCCTACCTTATGGCTGGTAGACTACCCCTTTGGACTTGTAAATCTGAGATAGGCCAAGGTTGACATAGCCCCTTCTCAGTGGGTCCATCGCACACCAACAGGGTCTATAACATAACACATCAAATTAAATTAAATTAAATCACATCAAATTAAATGAAATGAAAATCAAATTAATCATCAGGACTACTCTTAAGTTGAGGTAAGATCCCCAGCGGCACTCTCTCAATAGTCGCCTTAGGTCAGATTTGATTTATTGGGCATCCAACAGATCACCCCAATGGCTTTTATCTGCTTTGGAAGATGTAAGTCTGCTACACTTTCTTCTTAGCATAGTCTTTGCACATCAAAAAGCAACCCTTAAGTTAGATAGCCTACTACATGGTAGACTACCCCATTAGACTTGTAAATCTAAGACAGGACAAGGCCTCCATGACTCCTTCTTAATACAGTCCAATGCACGCCAATAGGGTCCATAACAAATCAAATTCAAAAACCAACCTCCCTAGTGGAGTCAAATTAAACATATCAGATAAACCAAACTTCTCCCCAGTGAGGTGTAAATCAAATTAGGCTCCCTAATGGAGCCTAAATCTAAATCAAATAAATATAACTGAGTGTACATCCCCAGTGGATATTCCCTCAATCCAGAACTCTTCCCCTTAGTGGAGCCATAACAAATTAAACCAACCTCCCTAATGGAGTTGTGGGTTAATAAATCTCTTATAAGGAGTCGTCTTTCAAATCTATTGGAGAAAAGAAAGAGGAGACCTTATAGAAATTCATCTTGGTAAGATGCCACACAGATCCGCAGATGTACTTATTCAGGTGATCGGATATATCATCAAATCATAGTGTACTATCTTATAAGATAGAATTCATTACCCTTTAATGGAACTAATCACCTCAATAAAGACTCATATGGACGATGGGTCTACATATGTACCAGAGATTCTTCCCCTACTTTACATGGAAAAGTAAAGCAATGTTTATTTTAAATTAGGTTCGTTAAGTTCCCTACAGGGGCAAGCCTCCATAGTTAATTACATCCTAAAGGATAGGATCCTTTAGAAAAACTCTTGATTAAGATAAATGATCATTATCTCTCAAGATTTCAATAGGAAGGACTATCAATCGATTGGTTTGTATTTTGAAGATCAAATGGGATTGATCAAAAGAGGGAGTTGTTATTATAGCCAAAATGGGAATAAGTGGGAGATGCTCATGATGCTAGGAAACCCAACAAGCATCTCAAACTATCCAAAAATTGGGCTTTACATTTTAGAAATTGATTTAGTTTATTTGAGTTATATTTTTCAATAGAATATTAGGACTTAAGATTCCTTAACACAAGACTAAAAAATGCCTAAGAGGTGAGGAATTATCCTTATGGCCCATAAAAGGGAGAAGCAATCTCAGAACCTAAATCTAGGGAGATTTGATGAAGGCCGAAAGCACAGCCTAAATCTAAGGAAAAAATGGGTAATTGGTTTGCCTCCACAAGAGAAGACAAACCACCCGACAACATGGACTTACAACCACCTGGGGGTGGCTGCCAACTAACTCCTCCTATGATTTTTAAATACATGTAGGCAAGTCTTTATGCTTATGCAAGATAGCTGGGATATTTTTTTATTTAGAAAGAAGCTAAGTCCTTAAACTCACTCCTTAAAGAGATTAGATTATGTAAAGGGACATGCTTCAAATGACCTAAATCTAATGCATTTCAAATTTCATTTTATTTATCATTTTTAGACAATCAACTTGACTCAGCTAATAGGCTTTTTTATGACTAATACATGAGAAAGTAGATTATTGGCCAAAATCAGTGAGAAGTTTAGGAGGTGAGTTTCCACCACAGCTCTCAAAGGTCAAGTCGAGTTCTTTGGCAAAGATGGAAGCCCTCCAATAAAGAGTGAAATAAGATGCTATTGTGCATGATATTATAAAGAAAAGAACTCATCCAGTTAAGGGGTTGTTAATTCTTTTAACTTGATTTTAATCCTAAGCTTTAGGTGAGGTTATGAGTTGTTTAGTTTTAATTTGAATTTTTAAGTTGGGTAAAAGATTTATTTTTTCCTAAAGAGCCTAATCCACATCTAGGCCATACATAAAGTAAGAAAGAAACTAGAAAAATCATGCCACTTAATGCGCAAGTTAAACAAACATCAATCAATTTGTAAAACTAGTGCAAAAAGAATAAATGGTCATTTGTGGTCGGGCACCACCGCACAAACCTGAAAATAGCAAATTGGGTAGCCGAGCTCTACCCTTATACAACCCATATTACAAATGAATTGAATTACAATTTAAGCAAAGAAATTCATTGTTATGGGGGTCTTCAAGCTTTATTCTTCTTTCTTTCTTCTCTTTTCTTCTTTTCTTCTTTGGATCTTTCTTTGGATGGTTGAATGGTAGATGATCCAAGGCTTCACATGGGGCATAAGATGGAATCTTATGATCAATTCTCATCCTAATCTCCCATAACAAATCATTCCAAAATCCTAAATATACAAACTGTTACATGAAAAGGGAAAGTATAAATCTAACTAACACCTGCAAAATAAAGGTTAGTAAAATCACACCACACAAATCTCAAGCATGTATATTTGACTTATCACCCCACACATGGGTGACTAAGTCCACCTGGCCTATGGATTATGCAAAGAAGTATAAGCACCTGCAAGCAAGAAGCATTTATATTTTTATTTTATCATAGGGCCCCTTTAACACAATCCCCTACAGAAAAGAATAGTTAGACTAAGCACATCCTATCATTCATTCTATGAGCATACACCCTAAAATCCAGTCTAAAATATTCATCATAAAACAAAACATAACATCAATCCATTCACTAACCTAACCTAAAGCTAGAAGTGTTGACTTAGGCTAATGTGTGTGCTTTGAAGGTTTGTGTGGCATGCTTAGCTTAGGACTTTAGGTTTGAATCTTTTAAGTGTGAAGAACATGTTCAACTTAGAGGAGGGTTTCATTTAAATTGTTTAAGTATTTTAGTTTATTTTTATTTCATGTTTTAGTTTGATTTGAGTGAAGCCTATAATTAATTATTAAGTTATAAAGAGAGAGAGAGAGAGAAAGAATAGAACTTCTCTTTCCTTCTCTAATTCTTAAGTAATTTCTAAGGTAAATTCACATTTTTTTTATTACATTTAGGTGAATATTTTGATTAAATCTTTGAATTAATCCTAAGTTTAGATCAACTCTAAACAAACCTATTCAAAAAGAAAGGCATTTTAAGATTAAGAAAAATGAATCAAAATTCACATAACACACATTACTTCAATTCCTTCCCAACATACATAGCATGCATATGGATGGACCCTAAGCATATCTATACATTCAAATGAGAATAATTAACACACTTTATGATGCATGCTAAGTAATCCATTTAAGAAAATTTAGAAGTTTTAGATGCATGAATTTTCTTATGTATAAAAGATTTTCCTTATCCAAAATTTCACATACATGCATGAAAGTAAGTAAGGCATAAGTGAGTACAGCTACATTGTTAACCAAAGGTGTAAGGTATAAGACCTACTTAGGGCTACTTAAAGCCTCACAATCTCATGGTTGTCCAGACTAATATACCACTTTCCTTAAGTACTAACATACATACAAAAGAAATGAAATGGAAAAGGAATATGCAAAAGTTTGCTTAATGGTTTCATTTTTGTTTATGCAATTTATCCATGCAAGTGTAGGAAATCCTTCTTAAGTGAGAGCATAGGGATGAATAGGGTTTAGAATTAAGTAAGTGTTGGGTTCTTTTTAAATGAACCCTACATCTTACCAACCCATATTCAAAACTATGCTAACATAAGAAAGGAAGGAAAGGCTACACTAAACATGATTTTATAATTCATCACATGCAAGCTTATAATTAAATTATAATAATAAGAAACTTTCAACTTTGATTTTTTATTTATAGGTTCTGAAAATACTTTGGATTTAGTAGTGATAATAGCCACTCATATTTTACTTTAGTCAACACATGCATATTTGACATAAAGTAAAAAATTTCATTTTAAATCTTTGAAAACATGAAATCATGAATGCATAAATCATATGGCACACAATTTAACATGTTGGGAAATATCTAAAGTAATGTAATCATGTAAACAAACTCACTTTCCTTAATTCCTAAAGACATTCTTAAAGAATAAGAAAACTTAGAATAAATCAAAGTGAATTTAAAAATGATGTTTGTTTGTTTGAAGTTTGATTTAATTTTGAAAAAGTGAGATTAGTTTGCTATTCCTAACCCATTCCCACATGTGTTTTAGATTTTTTTTTTAATTTTTAGATAATTAAATCCACTTTTTAGGTGTTGATTAGGTTAGGGTATGTACTAAGTGACTTAATTAACCCTTACCTACACCACCTTAGAAAAATTAACTAAGTAATTATGAGTCAATGAGATGACATAAAACCCATAAGGTATGTAAATTTGCAATGCACCTAGTAATGAAAAGGCCTAATACAATCTGGCTCACAATTAGAAGTTAATTAAGCTAAAGGGTTTTAAATTAAGTACTTTTAAAACATCCCTTCACAATTATGAAAGGGGTTTTAATTTACTTAATTAGACTTAGGCTATTGAACACCTAAGTATCTACCCAAGGAAGATTAATTAAGTTCTAGAGATTTTTAGAATTTTTGAAAATTATTTAAAGGGATAATTAATGATTTAACCCTTAATTAAGAAGGGATTAAGGAAAGGAAAAGGGGGTTTAGGGAATAGCTTAGGGGAAATACACCAAAATTATTCCATAAAATCCCGACTCAGTGGATCTAACCTAATCCAACTTAATCATAGGGAAAACCCACTAATTATACCTTAATTATCCTTAACTACATGAAGATGGTAATTAAGAAATGAGCTAGCAATTTCCCTAACCAAGGCCTCAGTAAATTTTAAGAAAATTAGGGGAGGTAGAGGTCATCTCCTAAAATAAACCCTAGAAGTTTGAGATTAATTGGTGGCTTAATTAGGGAATAATTAGCTAATTAACATTCCCAAAGAAATCTAAATTTAGAGAAAAAGAGAAATCAAAATACATTGAAAATATTTTTAAAATATTTTAAATGGAATTATCTATCCATAGAATTTTTTCTCATATTTTTATAATTTTTCTTGAAATAGTTATGATTTTTTGAAGGTTTCTGAATTAATTAGAAATTATAATTAATCCCTAACTAATCCTTGGTTAATAACTACTCACGGCACGATGCGTGGTGGCAATGGTCAGTGCACTTTACACGCATCATGATGTGAGCCCCTACTTAACTTGTCACATCAGGGGGACGGCGGCGGCGCATGTGCTTTTACCCTTAGCCATCTAATCAAAGATTGGACAGCTAAGGATACACCGGTGGTTTATAAATCAGATAAGGGATTAAAATTATGTCTAATAATCTCAGTCGTCCATCTAAAAATGCATGGATGGACAGCTGAGATGGTTGAGTTCTTCTCTGAGGAGGAATATGAGGCATTCACAATCTAAGGGGAGATCTAAGCCCGATCCTTCATGGATTCAATCAAGACTCAACTCACACCATCTAAAGGACCAAAGCGGCCAATCCAATGGCTAATATCCTATGAGATTAAAATCCACTTCACAAAATACCAACACCTCTTAGCCTAAGTTGTTGGAAATTCACTAACCTTGCCAGAGGTGATCACCGGCACTCAGAATCGATGAGGAAGCTTCATCTAGTGGAGACAAAGCATAGTTGAAGTTCCTAGCTCTTGAGGTTGAGTAGATGGATGGGTGGACCAACTCCTCTTCACTTCCCTTGTGACTTTGATCGAATTGATCTTCCCCTTTCCTTTAGAACTCAATTGGATGCTTAGGAAAGCTCAAATTGGTCCTTAGATGATGAGTGTAGAAGGAATTTAAGTGGGATTAAGTGTAGAGGAATATGGAAATCAAGGTGAGCTCCCCTATTTTGCATTATGCAAAATCAAAGAAATGGGAATTCTTAATCCTCTCTAGGCACCTTGGGAAAGCTCTATGAAGGTTTCTAAAGCTTCCTAGGTTCCAATCGATCAAGTGTGAGTGAAAATTTCAATGAATTATGGGGAGTATATCTCCCCCTATGGAAATCAGATGGTCGAGCATAAGCTTGCCATTTTGATCCAATTGACATCATGGAGTGGGTTGTTTTGGCTATTAGAGGTGTGCACATGGTTAGTTTGGCTAGAGGAGTGGAAGCCTAACTCCCAAGTGCATCCAATTGAAGTTTGGGGGAGTTTGAATTTTCAATTTGGCCATGGGTGGTCGGCTTTGGTTCATGGGCCAAATGGGTTAACCCAAACCCATTGGGTTGGGTGCACCACTCATCACAAGGTCCCCTTGAGATTTTAGGAGAGCGACAAGTGATTGTGATGAGTGCATGACCAAAATACCCATGGGCTAGGCTAAAATTTGTTCTATGTACTAAGGGTATAATGGTCATTTTGCTATTTTTTTCAACTTGGGTATGTTTGGTATGTTGAGAAAATAGATTGGGCCAAATTTCAACGTATTTGGAATCCATTTGATAGGGTTTGGCTCATGTTAACCCATTTAGGTCAAAATGGGTCAACTTGGTTCAAGTTGACCAATAGGTCAAATTAGGTCAAACCAAGGGTTGGGTCAAGTTCATATGACCATTTGAAATGTTTTGGTGCCTTTTGTTTGGTTCAATTTGGATTAGATTAGGTTTTGGCTCATACGACTCATTTAGGTCAAATGGGTCAAGTTGACCCATTTGACCTATTTGGGTTAGGTCAAGAATAGGTTTAGGTTTGGTTGGTCATACGAAGTGGATTGGTATCTTTATTTCCAATCAATTTGAGTTAGGTTCAATTTTGGCTCAACATGACCCCTTTATGTCATGTTGGGTCTAAGGTCAATTGGGCTAAGTTGGGTCTAGTTGGCCAATTGAGGCTTTGGTCAAGTTCCACAAGTGATTTGGGATGGACTTGACCCATTGGTTTCAATCAATTGGGCTTAGATCAAGTTTTGACACATTTTGGCCCTTTAGGTCAAAATGGGTAAACTTGGGTCAAGTGGGCCAAATGGGCTAGGTTAGGCTCAAATGTTGGCTTGGTCAAGTTCAAACATATGTCATGAGTTAACTTAGATCAATGGTTTCAATCAATTTGGCTTATGGTGGAATTTGGCTATGTTAGGTTTCATTTTAGGTTAAGTGTTGACTTGGTCAACCCTTAGGTTTGACTTGGTTTGACCCAATTTGATTGATTGATCATCCCATGATGATTGTTGATCATGATGAAAGGCAAATATGAGTTTGGTTCAATCCAATTTGGATAGGATCAAAAGTTGGCTCATAAGGGTACTTTAGGTCATTTTGGGTCAAGTGAGCCTAAGTGGGTCAAATGGCTTGGTCAAAGCTTGATTTGAAGTTGATTGATATTATATGTGGACTTATGATTGAAATATAAATACATTTACAAGTGGTTTGAAGTCAAATGGATTTTGATTCATTTGAAAATCTCATATTCAAAAGAAGAATATGAAGGGGTTTTGGATTTGGGTTTTGATTGAAGGATTGAGGTTTGGATTTATATATGAGCTCATGATTGTAGGATTGATTGAACCATGAGAGAAAATCAAGAGTTTGGCTTGATTTGGAATTGGTTTGGCGAAGTTCAAGATTTTGACTTAAAAGGCTTAGATTTGATTTTGATTTGATTTAAGTTTGATTTTTGGAATGGGTTTTGATTGTTTAAATTTATATTTCATTTATATATGTGAATATAAATGAGAATATAAATTGATCATGAGAAAATTTTAAGAATTTGAAAGAGTTTAATCATGATTTAGGGTTAAATCCATTAAAGGGAATTTAAAGGGTTTAATGGAATTTTTAATTTGAAATTTAATTTTTGAATTGTATTTGATTGATTTATATTTATATTTCATTTATATATGAGAATATAAATGAGAATACAAATAAGTTTTGAGAAAATTCCATGAGTTTGAATAGGTTTGATCAAAGTTTAGGTTAAATCCATTAATGAAAAATTAAGGGATTTAAGGAAATTTCAAGCATTTTAAATTTAGAATTTAATTTTTGTCTCTGATTTGATTGAGTTATATTTATATTTCATTTATATATGAGAATGTAAATGAGGATATAAATAATTTTTGAGAAAATCCCAAGGGTTTGAGTTGATTTGATAAAGGTTTAGAGTTGATTTTGGCTAAGTCCTTTAATGGAAAATTAAAGGAATTTAGGAAATATTTCATGAATTGTTTTGGAATTTTGAGTTTGATTTGATGGGTTTGAATATATACTTCATTTATGAATGTGAATATAAAAGAGAATATAAATAGATCATGAGAAAATCTCAAATATTTGGATAGTTTTAGATCATGATTTGGACTAAGTCCTTAGGAAAGGGTTAAGGACTTATGAATTTTGGACTTAGGAATTTTTATGCATTTTGATCATGGGTTTCAATTATGGATTTCAATCATGAAATTGAATCATGGAATTGATTTTAGTTTGAGAAAATCAAATAGAATTGATTTGGAGTTTGACTTGAAAGAAGGAAAGTAAGGAATGGTCTAGGCTAAAGGGTAGGAGATTTTTCCTAACACCCCTAAGGCATGAGCTACTCCTATGGCTAACTCTTCTAAGTATTCTAGGGCTAGGGGAGAGTGTCTACCTAATCACTAGATGTGTCTTAAGACTAAGGAATCCTTAAAGTCTAAGAGAAGTCCCATGCCTAAGACAGAGGTGTTGTGAGCTCATTCTAAAATGAGGTCAACAGGAGTCTAATCAAACAAATCAAAGAAATTCAACCAAACTCTTATCCCCAGCGGATAGCCCGAACCTACTTCCCTAGTGGAAGGTTCACATTTCCAATCCCTAGTAGATATGCCTCCACATCAATTAAGATAGAACATATCCAAATTAAATTGATCTTGATCCCCATCAAATTATAGATTCTTATCCCCACTGGATACACACCCAAACAAATCATATTCACAATCAAACTTGGATCCAGATCCCCAGTAGATAGCTTGAACCTGCTTCCCTAGTGGAAGGTTCATGTACTCAATTCCCAGCTTATTCCTTCTAGCCCTCTTATTCCCTTGGCATAAATAGAGCTACATTGCACTAAGCTCATGATTTTATCTACCTCTCGGGTGTAGGTATAGATCATTTTCATTAGTGTTTGCAATCTTCTAGATGTTGTTGATCATTTCGGTCAACGCCAATATGTGCGATGTCCCTTGTCAGTTACACCACACCTATTGGGGGTCCTTTTTTTAACCTTAATTTTGGAGTGAGCTCTCAACCTCCTCTTTTTTGACTTAGGACTCTTCTAGACAATAAAAGTTCCTAAGTCATAAGACACTTCTAGTGATTAGGTGAATACTTAACCTAAGCCTAGAGACTTAGAAGGGTTAATCATAGGATTTGGCTATGCCTTAGGACTTAAGGAAATTACCTATCCTATAGCCTAAACCCAATCCATATGTACCTTCTCAAACCAAACTCAAATTCAAATCTCAAACCAAACCTCAAATTCAAATTCCAAATCTAATTCCAAATTTGACTCCAAATGATTGAAACCCAAAATCAAATTCAAATCCCAAGACCCTTCATAAGCCATATGAACCACCTTCATAAGCTTAGCCAAAACCCCCTTTAAATCAAATCAAATTCAATTTATTTATTTATAAATTAATTATTCCTTCATTTATATTCATAAATATAAATGAAGTCTATATTCAAATTATCAAAACCAAATCAAACTAAATTAAAATCCAAGCTAAGCCTTATGACCTACCTTCATGAGCATAGCCAAATCTACCTCCAGATCATTCCAAATTCAATTGATTTTCTCATGAATCATTTATATCTTCATTTATATTTATAATATAAATGAAATATATATTCAAATAGCCAAAACTAAATCCAAATCAAATCATAACCCAAATTTAAGCCCTTTGAGCTAATTCCTTGGACTTGGCCAAATGATATCCAATTCATGCCAAAATCAATGGATTTTCTCTTGAATAAATTATTCCTTCAATCATCTATCCAAATATAAATGAAATCTACAATCATTAAACCAAATCTAAGTGAACCCAAGTTAAGGGCAACTTAGCCCTTTTGACTTGAAACTTTCAATTAAGCCAAAACCTATTGGACTCCAAATTGATTATAGTTGGATTTATATTTTAATCCTAGGCTCACATATAAGTCCAACTAAACCTAAATCAAGCTAAAACCAAACCAATTGACCAACTTAGGTCCACTTGACCCAAAGTGACCTAAAGTATCCATTTGAGCCAACTTCCAATCCAACCCAAATTGGATTGAACCAAGCTCACTAAAACCTTCCACCATGACTGTTGATCACCCTAGGATGGTCAATTGCAATCAATTAGGTCAAACTAAGTCAACTTGATCACCTGACCAAGTCAACCATTTAGCCCAAATAAACTAAAATTAATCAAAACCCATCCTACATCAAATTAATCAAAACCAATGATTCAAATCAACTCAAAATCAATATTTGAATATGACTTGATCACCAATTGAGCAAAACTAAGCCCAATTGGTCAATTGACCCAAGTTGACCCAAATTGGCCTAAAGGACCAAATTGGGTTAAATCATGATCTAACCTAACTTGATTGTAACCAATGGCTCAAGTTTATTCCGAATTGATTATTGAACTTAACCAAAGCCATAATTGAACCTAATTTGATCAATTGGGCCCAATTAAGCCGTTTAGCCCAAGTTGACCTAAAGGGTCAATTTGGCATAAATTTAAATTAAATCCAAATTGATTCAAAATAAAGACTACATTCATCTTTAATTAGCCAATTGAACATGAATCAACCCATAACCCAAGCCAATTTGGTCAATTTTGGTCAAATTGGTCAACTTGACCAATTTGACCCATTTGATTCCAAATGAGCCAAAATCAATATTATGTTAAATTAAATCAAATTAATCATACCAAAATAGTTCAAATTCTCATTTGAACCAAACCTAAGCCTTGGTTTGACCTAATTTGGCCAATTGGTCAACCCAACCCAATATGACCCAATGTGACTCATGTGACCCAAATTGTGAAACCAAGCCATGACAGGTTGGGAGCTGATCAAACCTGACCCAAACCCACTTGGGATTAGCCCAACATTAGTCTAAACCCAATTGGAGCCAAACTCAAGGTAATCCCTCTTAGAAATGACATCCCATATGTGATATTACCCAAAGAGAGCAAAGTCCACCCCCATCCTTTTGCATTCAATGGAGCTGATCCTACAGCTGAAGAAGAAGACTTTGGAGCTAAATCCAAAGTCCTCAATCAAGCCATCACCATCACAACCACCTCCCCATCACCTTCATGAAAAAATTCAGCCATCCCCTTGAAAGGAGAGAAAGATGTCTCATTCTAATAATTCATGAGCACACACACATTCCAGGAGCTTCCCTAAACAAGGAGCAACCTTCCCCCACTCGATTTGAGGCAAAAAATATCAAACTAAAGCTTTTGATGAGGAGGTGATAGCCATTGGTGAAGATGACGTTCCAAAGAGAGGCAAAGGTTCAAACTTATTCCAAATCTCCCTCTCACACCCAGGATTTCACTAGGATCTTCACAGCCGCCATAAAGTATCCTTGGCGAGGTAATTTCGCTAAACATTAACCAGCCATAGGATCTATTGTTTGTAATAGTTTTTGAGTGATCTTAGAAGTTTCCCTTAGATAAACCTTGCATTTTTTTTATTTTACATAATCCCCATATGAATCTAGAGGTTTTTCAAAAAAAAATTCGATGCAAAATCAAGCTTATTTTGACAAAATTTCACTCAAAATCACAAAAAACATCACTGGAATAGTGTTTTCATTTTTCCGTCTGCTGGATTGTTTGCTAGCTGTCCGATCTCCTGTTTAGAGAGATGGATGGCTCAGATCGCACTGATTGTGAGGTTCTGATCGGTCGATCGAGTGACTCAGATTGCACGGGTCGTGCAGATCAATCTAGACTGTCTGATCCACGATCGGATGATTCAAAATGATCCACACATTCGCGATCCCCCCACATGCATTCTGCCATTTCGGCGTGACACCGGTAGCAACCATGGGGCATGGCACCACATGCCATGCAGGCTGTCAATCGTTCACACCGCGCGTAATACGTGGCGTCGCAGTCGGGTTTAAGTGAGAAAATTATCTATTTTCTTATTTTAAAAATTATCTAAATCACCTAAATTTTTAAAAATTCATTGAAAATAAAAATACTTAATTAAAATTTGTAAATAAGGGCTCATTGGATTTGTCTTTCCAAGAAGAATCAAACAAACCTAAAATCCCCAAATTTTACAGAATAGTTTGAGCTTAATTTGAGTTTTAGTAAAAATTAAATTTCATTAATTAAACCAAAAATACACATCATATATATTTGAAATTTTCAAAGATTTAAATTATATTTAAAATTCACCCACCATAAAAATTTCAAGTCAAAAGGACTTTTCAATCGGAAGATATTTTATTCTGAACTTGAAATTGTAAAAATAAATTAATGGATTTTATAAAAATTATGGAAAATCACTTAATTCAACTGAAACTTTGAAAAAATCATAAAAAATCATAAAAATATAATTAAATATTAATTTTGAAGGTATTTCAGAGGAGAATTTAATAAAAATATTCCCATTTGATTATGAACAGTAATTAAGGCTTAATTTGGGCTTAGTTGAAAACTTAATTAACTTAATTACTCAAGTAATTAATTATAAACTTTTTGAGGTTGATTAATAGGATGAATCATGCCTCCCATAATTTTCTTGAGATTTATTGCTTGGTTAATTAAGAAAATTTATTATCTTAGTATTAATTACTATCTTAATTAATTAGGTGATTAATTAACATGCTAAATAGTAAGAGAACTATTAATTAAGCTTACTAATTATTAGATAACAGTGAATGAGCATAGGGAATGAGATTGGGACCTCTTTCCTAGTTTTTTACTCTATGTTCATTTCATTTGAATGGAAATTAATTAATTTGGGATTAATGGTTTAATTCATTAATTAAAAATAGCTTAACTAACTAAATTAAAATCATAATCATTCCATAACTCATCTAATTAAGTTTCTTGGGTAGATCTTTAGGTGTTTAATAGCCCAAAGCTATTTAAGAAAATTATGGCTAACCTACATATGTGGGGAAGCCATAAGAGTACTTAATCAAGTTTTTTAATCTAATTAACCACTAATTGTTAGCCAATTGCATTAGGCCTTTTATTTCTTATGGTCATTGCTAACTTAAATTCCAATTCATGTACATGTCATGTTAGCTCAAAATTAATTGATTAATTAATTTAAGGTAACACAGGTAAGGGGTAATTAATGGACTTAACTCATATTGCAACCTAATTAATCTATAAAATCAACTTAATTTCTTTTCATTGAACCAAATTGATTAACCAATATGGAAATGGGTTAGGAGCAGCAAATGATTGAATCTCCTCTCTTCTTCAAACCAAATCAAACATTTAAAACTAACTTAATAATAAACTTTGGTTTATTTTAAATGATTGTTGATATGATTGTCCTTAGGAATTAGTTTGATTGAATGAAATATGTGTTTTATGTCTTATTACTCCTTTCCAATCATGTTAAATGATGTGTGTCATGTGGTTCCATGCATTCATGCTTTCAAAATGTTTAAGCTCAAATAAAATTTTCTTTATGTTGAGCTTGCATATGTTGAACTTAATTTATAATATGTGTGGCTATTATCACTATTAAATCAAAAATTATTTTCAAAAGCTTATAAATCAATTACAATATTTGGTGTGATATTAGTCATAAGTATATGTAAGCTTGCATGTGTTCTAGTTTAAACATATAATGTGGAGTTCTCTTTCTTTAATTCACATATAGATTTGCATAAGTTTGAACATTCATAAGTGTATAATCTATTTAAAAAGACACAACACTTATTTGAATTCATCTCTACACATTTCTATATTAGAATTTGGATAGAACTTTAACTCATATGTCTAAATAAATTCAATTAAGAAAGATACAACTTTTGCATGATTTTCCACTCTTATAGTCATTTGTACATTTATGTGTATTTAAGAATAGAGGGTATATCTAGTCTAGACATTCTAGGGCCGCACGGCTTTAAGTAGCCCCAAGGAGGTCTTTACCTCACTCCCCTAGTTAACAATGGAAAAGTACTTGCTTAAAGCTTTTATGCACTTTAGAGTGCATTTAGCTAATGAGTGAAAATCCCATTTTCTACAAAATACACATATTCATCTTTCATTTAAAGTGTGTTAGAAAAAATATATTACATGTATTAGTATTAATTAGGATTCAATCATATGCATGTTACATGTGATGGAAAGGAACAATGTGATGTATGTCATGTGTTAGTAGTTCATTCAAATTAATCTTAAGATGCCTTTCATATTGAATGGAATCATTTAAAGTGAACCTAAACTTAGGTTTAATTTAAAATGTGTAATAAGCCATTCACTAAAGAAAACAAATTAAATTAACATGCTTTTGAAAGTGGCTTACGGTAGGGATGAAAGAGAGCAATTCCCTTTTTTCTCTTTATAACACTTAGTTGCTAAGTGTAAGGCATATGAAATAAAAGAAAATACTAAGTAGAATTCTCAAATCAATTAAACCACTTAAAGTGAAATCAACCTCTTATGACTAAACATCCTTCTACATTTAGAAAATCATAACCTTAATGCCTAGTTAGGACTTACCACAAAAGCCTGAACACACACATTAGAATTATGTCGCCACTTTTAGTCCTAGGTTAGGACAGTGTATGTTTGGTGTACGTTTTGTTTTGTGTAGTAATATTTTAGACTGGATGTTAGGGTGTATGCTCCGTAGACTAGATGGTAGGTCGTGATTACCCTAATCTTGTTCTCTGGAGGTTATTATGCTTAAAGGGGTCGCTTAAAATAAATATAAATGCTCTCTTTGCAGGTTTCCTATGCCCCTAAGTATAATCCAAGTTAAGACAGGTGGGCTTGGCTATCCATATGCAGGGTGCTAAGTCCAAATTATGATATAACTTCTTGGGTTGTATGTGTGCACTTGTTTTGCATGTGTAGTTAGATTTACTTTTCCTATTTTTAATGTAATTTTGCATTATGAATTAGGATTAGTGCTATAGGGGTTTAGGATGAGCATTGGCTAGAAAGTTTAGTCCTGGGATGCCATGTAATGCATTGAAGCCTACCACATCAAGAGGAGCAAAGATATGAAGAAATGAAGGAGACATGAAGAATGAAGACTTGAAGACCCACCCGTAGTATTTATTATTTGTAATTATAATTATTATTTTATAAACCAGGTTGTATAAGGGTAGAGCTCGACTACCCATTTTCTCTTTTTGAGATGTATGAAAGAACCCGACCGCACCGCCCTTTTATTCTTTTGTGATATTCTATAAAATTATTTAATATTGTATTTAGATTGTGCATTAGAAATAACATGCTTTTCTTAGTTTCTTATATGTTTGATTCTTTAATGTGTAGCCTGGATGAAATTAGGCTCTTAGGGTAAAATTATTTTTTCTACCCCAATTAATCACTCATAACTAAAATTTTCTACAACTCATAACCTCACCATAAAGCTTAGACATTAAATAAGATAATTAAAAGATTTAGCAACCCCTTAGCTGAATGGTTGAATGTCTCACAGCATTCATGCATATTCTTCCTCTCTTGAACATGAAGGATCACCATCCTTGCACGATAGGGGAATGCTTGACCTGTGAGGGCATTCCTGTGGTGGAGAACTCCTTCTTCTAGCTGATTTAGCCCATGACCTATTTGAACATGCATTTAGGCATAAGAAATCCTATGGCCTTTGTCAAAATGAAGTGTCAAAAATCAAATAAAATTTGAAAAGATTTACATTTGCAGATTAAGTCATTACTCATACCACTCATGCTCTAGTCTCTTAGGGAGTGAGTTTAAGGACTTTAGTCTCTTTCAAATTAAATAACAGCCCAACTATCTTGCACTCTCATAAGATCAAACTACATGGTTTTAAATCGTAGGAGGTGTTAGCTAGCAGCCACTCCATGCAGTTGTTAGCCCAACAGTCGGGTGGTTTACTCTCTCTTGTGGAGGTAAACCTTATACCCATCTTCACTTAGATTTAGGCTGTGCTTTAGCTTCTGCCTAAGCTCCCTATATTTTGGATCTGGGGTAGTTATTTTTTTTGAGCTACAAGTATAAATCCTTGCATCTTAGGCATTTCCATAATCTTGTGTTGATGGATTATAAGCCCTAGCAATCTAATAAAATTTTAACTCAAATGAATAAATCTTTTCAATTTCAAATATATAAAGCCCAATTATAGGGTTAATTGCAATACTCATTTTGCTTTCTAGTATCATGAGCATTTTCTACATTCTCCCTTTGGATTCCAAAAATAAGTCTTCTCCTTGATCTATCCCATTTAATTTTCTAAAATAGCCAATCCTTTGATAGTCTTAACCTTGAAATCTTTGGAGACCCTAATTATCTACTTTAATCGAGAGTATTCTCAAGGAATTCCCATTCCTTTGGATGTAATTAACTATAGGGGATTGCCTCCATAGAGAACTTAACGAAACCAGCTTAATATAAACCTTGCTTTACTTTTACATGTAATGTAGGGAAAGATCTATGGTACATTCGAAGACCCATCATGCCTTAGGAGTCATTATTAGGTGATTAGGTCTATTATAGGGTGATGATTTCTATCTTTTGAGATAGTGCATCATTCTTTAATGTCGTACCCAATCACTTCAATAAGTATCCCCTAAGATCCGTGTGGTGTCCCACATATCCAAAAATAAACACTACACTTTTTAAGTTTAAGAGCTTATTTTAGTTCTAAGGAGACCAATTATTGCCCATCGAAAGATGGGAGGGAAGTTTGAACTCACTTGGGAAGGCCCTTTTGCCATAGAGAAGGCCTGCTAAGAAGGATCTTATCAGCTTATAAATTATAAGGGAGAGCACTCAATGCTTCCAATTAACGGGCTCTACCTAAATAAATACTATCCATAAATCTTTTGAAAATAATTATCAATAAAACTTTCTTTCATCTCAAATCTCATCTCTTCTGTGTTGAGAAACATCTTTGCTTGCGAATCCACCATGATCTATTTAGAGTAGGTGTAAGGAACTCAAGCATCATCCTAGCCTTTAGTAACACTACATCAACACAAACTACACACAACCACATATAAAATATACATATATCTTTTATCTCGGGAAATTTTGATGTGGGATAAAGCCCCCTATGGTACTCACTCATTAGCTACTCTAGGTCGGGCTGACATGCTACCTTGCTAGTGTGTCATCCCAGTGATTACTTGTCTGGAGGATGTATGTCTACAAGCATTCTTCCTAACTTGACCATTGCAAATCGGCGAGCGCCTTGTTATTTTGGTAGGCCTTACTGTGAAGCCGGTAAGCTACCTCATCTAGACTTTATTTAAGAGGATGTAAACCTCCATGTTTTCTTCTTAAACTAGCATCATGCATTGATTGGGTCAAGTATATTTGAGGCTTAGGATAAGTCCCCCAGTGGCTCCTTTCCTCCTAACTACTTCAAGCTGGTTGTCCTTACAGGACACCCACTTGGTAGTCACAGGTCGGATAGCATCTCCCAGACAACAAACTATCCCGATGATCATTTTTGTCTATGAAGATGTAAGTCTACAATCCTTCCTCTCAGATTGATCATCACAAATCGATGGGCACCTTAGGTTGGTTGGTTATCGCTATGCTAACGGCGACCCACCCAGTGGATACAACACTCATGGCAGATGTAAGTCTGCAAGCTTTCTCCTGGAGTTGGCCACCGTATACCTATAGGCTTTCTCTTACAGGGTCCTACATAAACCCCCTAGCGGCACCTCCCTTGTAAGAACTCTATTTGGATCAAGTCCTTAATTACCCCATTTAGACACTACCAGGGTTACTCTTGGATTGGACAATCCCCCTTTCCTAGTAGCCACCCCTGTGGTTGGAGAATCTGCCTTGCGAATATGCAGATTCTTCCTTAGTCCAGTAAGTTTGAGATAGGACTAGGCTGATATAAGCTTTTTCTCAGTGTGGTGCCTCGCACACTAATAGGGTCCACGCAAACATAAAAATTATATATATATATATATATATATATATATATATATATATATATATATATATATATATATGCTAGCTTGTGGATTAGGAGGAAACCCCGAGCGGTACCTTTTCCCAAGCAGGCATCCTATCTTTAGGGCACTGTCAGTAAAACTCCCTATAGGAATTGTCTGACTACTTTTGAGTTGAGATAAGTCCCCGGGTCAGCACTCTCTCAGTAGTCTCCCTTAGGTCAGGTTTGACTTGTTGTGCCACCAACAGGTCACCCTAACGGTCGTCCTTGCTTAGTGTTAACCTCATTTTTAGGATTTCTCTCAACCCCTCCATCTTAGACATAAGATTTCTCTTAAACACTAAGAGTTTTCTTAGTCTTAAGACACTTTTAGTGATTAGGTGAACACTTAACCTAACCCTAGAGACTTAGAAGAGTTATCCATAGGAATAGGTTATGCCTTAAGGGGGTTAGAAAAATTTTCCTACCCTATAGCTTGAACCAAATCCTCACTTCCTTCCTTCAAGACAAATTTCAAAATTCAAATCAAACTCCAAATCAAATCAACTTCAAACTCAAATCAATTCCAACTTGATGCATTTTCTCAAATCATGAATCAATTCTAATTGATTGAAACCCATGATTGAATTCCAAATTCAAAAATCTTTCTTAAGCCATCTTGATTTCATCTAAAGTACTTAACCTAAATCAAATCCAAATCAATTCAAATTCAAGAAATTTTCTCATAACCCATTTATATTCTCATTTATATTCACAAATATAAATGAAATATAAATTCAAATATTCAAAACTATATTCAAAACTCAAATTCAAATTCAACCAAAATTCAACCTATGCCTTTCAAGTCAAATTCTTGAACTTAGCCAAATTAAATTCAAATCAAGCCAAACCCTTGATTTTTCTTCATGATTCAATCAATCCTTCAAACATGAATCCAAATATGAACAAAAACTTCAATCATCAAACCAAAACTAAATTCAAAAATCAAACCCAAATCAAACTCATGTTCATCCTTTTGAACTTGAAATTATCCAATGAATCAAAACTCATTTGACTCCAAACCACTTGCAAATGGATTTATATTTTAATCATAAGTCCATATGTGAGTTCAACCAAACTTGATTCAAGCCTTGATCAAGTCAATTGATCCACTTAGGCTCATCCCAAAATGACCTAAAGTGCCCATTTTGAGCCAAATTCTAATCCTACCCAAATTGGATTGAACTAAGCCCAACTAAGCCTCACATTACGAGCAGCAATAATCATGAGATGATCAATCACTTAAATTGGGTCAAACTAAGTCAAACCTAAGGGTTGACCAAGTCAACACTTAGCCAAAATAAAACATAAATTAGCCAAAATCCACCATAGGCCAAATTGATTGAAACCATTGATCAAAACTAATTCATGATCAATGTTTGAACTTGACCAAGTCATCATTTGAGTCTAACTTAGCCCAATTGGCCACTTGACCCAAGTTGAACCAACATGACCTAAAATGTCAAAATATGCCAAAATTTGATCTAGGCTAAATTGATTAAAACCAATGGGTCAAGTTCATCCCAAATCACTTGTTGAACTTGACCAAAGCCTCAACTAGACCCATCTAGCCCAATGACCCAACTTGACTAAAAGGTCAAATTGAGCCAAAATCAAATTAAACCATAATTGATTGGAAATAAAGATACCAATATATTTCATATGACCAATGAAACTTAAACCAACCCATGACCTAACCAAAATAGGTCAAATGGGTCAAATTGGTCAACTTGGCCCATTTGACCTTAATGAAATCAAATGAACCAAATCCAAATTTAAATCAAATTGAACCAAACCAATGATGCCAAAACATTTCAAATGGTCATGTGAACTTGACTCGACCCTTGGTTTGACCCAATTTGACCAATTGGTTAACTTGACTCAAGTTGACCAATTGGTCAACTTGACTCAAGTTGACCCATTTCGACCTAAATGGGTCAACTTGAGCTAAATCATACTAAATCAAATCCAAATTCATTGAAACTTGGATCAACCCATTTTTTAATCATACCAAACATATTCAAACTGAAATCCAAGCTAAATGACCATTTTACCCTTAGGTCAAAGGGTAATTCTTGGATAAATTCACTTAAAATTTGGTCAAATCCTCTTCATGGCCACTTGGCACTCTCTTAGTGTTCCAAGTGGACATTAATGAGCATGGTGCACATGACCCAATGGGTTTGGGTCAGCCAAACCCAACCCAATGGCAAAATCGATCACTCACTTGAAAATAAGCACATGGGAATCACTCCTCCACTCTCTTGAGCACATGGGAGCTTCACCACTCAACTCATCTGGCCAAAATAAACCATGTGCAAGTTCAAACAACCAAAACAAGCCATTGAATCAGGCCAATTGATCCAAAATGACAAAGCCATGCTCGGTCATCTGATCCTTTAAGGAGGAGATATACTCCCCCTAATTTCATTTCAATTCAAGACACTCATACTCGGTTGAGAGGAGAACCTAGAGCTCCAAGCTCCTCAAGCAATTCCCCGCATTTCCTATTCTCCAGATTCTTCAAACCAAAATAGGGAGGCTAAAAGAAATTCCAACTTAGCCAATACCCAATTCCAATCTAATTCGTCCTTCAAGCATCCTCAGAGGGCCTAATCGAACTCATCTAAAGCTGCTTTCAAGCTTCAAAGGAAAGGGAGGTGGAAGCTAGACCAAGGCTGCAAGCATTTGAAGAGGAGCTTGGTCCATAGGGAGATCTACTCAACCTCAACCCCTCAAACCTTCAGCAGCTTGGTCTCTAGGCGAAGCTACCTTGATGGAACCTTGGTGATAGCCTCATGAGGTATGCCTTCAAATCGAGCCTAGAAAGGAAGTGGTTGGTCCTGTAAAAGAATTCACCCCATGCAAAATTGATTGTTAGATCTACTTGTGCTTACTAGATGGTGTGGGTAAAGTTTGAATTCAATCCGAGCTCAATCGAGCTCGAATCGTGCCCTGAAGAGTGGATGGATGCCCTCTCCCATAGGAAAACTCAATGACGGATCATGGACCGTCCATCCGTGCATTTTGGATGGATGATCATGATCCGGTACCTCCATGGATTTATCCCAGACCATCAATCTTGATCGACGATGAGGAGAAAGCATGTAGCCTCACGCTGACTAATTTGTTAGCTTAAATAACCAATCCATGCCATTGAAAAGCGCATACATCTCGCATTCGCGGGATTAGTTATATAATTAGGGATTTTAATTAATTTCTTAATCACTAAATCTTCAAATATTCATAACTAAATGTAAACAAATAAAAAAATACAAAATAAAATGCATTGTGAAGATAATTCAGTAAGAAATTCACTAAAATTATTTCTAATGGATTTTGAATAGTGCATTTTCATTAATTAAGGTTTTAGTGAAAACTTAATAACCCTAATTACTCCTTAATTACTTCATTAATTCATTTCAATTTTCTCAGATGCATTTAGTGGGATGACCTCTACCTCCCCTAATTTTCTTAGGATTTATTGATGAGTTAATTAGGAAAATCAATTAATGAATCCTTAATCACTATCTTTATGTAATTAAGGGTAATTAAGCATCTGAATAATAGTTTAGTCCCTTTACTAAATTAATTAAGCCTTGCTTAAGTGATGTAGAGGTTTATGGAATGGGTTTAGAAATTTTCCCTAAGCCATTCCCTAAACCCCTTTCCTTCCTTAATCCAAACTTAATTAAGGGCTAATCCACTAATCACCTACTTAATTAACTTGATAAAATTTTCAAAACATTCCAAAACTTAACCAATTCATCTTGGGTAGGTGCTTAGGTGTTCAATAACCTAAGTAGCTTAAGTAAATCAAAATCCAACCCACATGTGTGTGGGAAGGGTTATACTTAAATTAAACCCTTTAGCTTAATTAATCACTAATTATGAGCCAATTGCATTAGGCCCTTTCTTTCCTAGGTGCATTGCTGATTTAAATATCTTGTTTGATTTTATGTAATACATTGGCTCATAGTTATTTGATTAAATATGTTAAAGTGGTGTAGGTAAGGGGTAATTATTGAACTTAATGTACACCTTAACTTAAACAAAATATAAAATCAATCCCATGATTCTAAAATTAAACTAAAACAACATACACATGTGGGAAATGGGTTAGGACCAGCAAACCCTTTCACATTTCTTAAAACCAAATCAAACCCAAACCAAAACAAAAATCTCTTTAAAATAAATTTGATTTACTTTAAATAATCATATCTCATAAGATTGTCTTTAGGAATTAATTAGGGTGAATTAATTTACATGCTTTCATCACTTTATTTCTTTTCTAACATGCAAAATATGTATGTCATATGAAAATCAAGCATTCATGCCTTTTAAAAATCAAAGTAAAAAATGAAATGTTTCATTTATGTCAAATTGCATGTCTTGGCTAAAGTAGGAATATGAATGACTATTATCATTATTAAATCCAAAATTATTTTCAAAACTTATAAATCAAATATCATAACTGAAAGGTATGCTACTTATAATTATTTATAAGCTTGCATGTGAGTATAAATATAAAGATGTGCATTGTGTGAGTTTCCTTCTCTTCTCTTTTACCATAGTTTTGAATAAGATTTTGCAAAGTGTATAGTTTATTTTAAAAGAACATAACACTTTCTTAAATACATTCTTATTCATTCCTATGTTATCACTTAATAGGGATATTCACACTTGCATATGTAAACTAGACAATCAAACCAAAATCAAACAAACATAAATTTTTGCATGATTCTCTTTCCATGCATTTCTTTTTGTACATGCACATGTATTTAAGAAAAGTGGTATATTAGTCTGAACAACCCTGGGATTGCGAGGCTTAAAGTAGCCCTAAGTAGGTCTTATACCTTACACCTTTGGTGCTAACAATGGTGCTAAACTCACTTATGTCTTTTATACTTGTAAATGTGCATATGAAAAATGGATAAAAGAATCACTCTTTTTCTACTTAACCAAATCATGCATCATGAAGCATCCAAATTTTCTTAAGTAACAACCCTTAGCATTCATCATTAAGGTGTGCTAAACATTTCCATTTACATATATAGATATGCTTAGGATTCATCCATATGCATGTTACACATATTGGGAAAGAAATGAAGTGTTGTGTGTTTTGTGATAGTATTTCACTTTACTTAATCTTAAAATGCCTTTTCTTTTTTAATAGGTTTGTTTAGAGAAAATCTAAACTTAGGATTAATTAAAATACATAATAAAACATTCACTAAATAACAATCAAATATGAATCTACCTTAGAAATTACTTAAGGTAGGAAGGAAAGAGAAGTTCTCTTCTCTTTTCCTCTCTTTATAACACAAAATAAAAATCAACCAAATCAATTAAATCACTTAAATGAAACCACCCTCTAAGTTGAACATTTTTTATACTTAGAAAACTTCAATCTTAAAGCCTAGCTAAGCATACCACACAAACCTTAAGTAGCACACACATTAGGCTAAGTCACCACTTCTAGCTTTAGGTTAAGGCGGTGCATGGTTTGATGTTTGTTTTTGTTTTGCGATGTATTATTTTAGTCTAAATGTTAGGGTGTATGTGCGTAGACTGAATGGTAGGGAGATCTTAGTCTAACCATTATCTTCTACAGGGGATTGTGCTTAAGGGGCACTATAATAAAAATATAATTACTTTTACTGTGCAGGTGCTTATACCCCTAAGCATGATCCAAAATAGGCCAGGTGGACTTGGTTACTCATGTGTGGGGTGCTAAATCCAATTTTTATATATACATGCTTGGGATTGTATGGTTTGTTTGGTTAATCTCTATTTTGTAGGTTTTAGTTAGATTTCCTTTTTTTCCATTTTCAAGTAATTTTACAATTAGGATTTTTGAATGATTGTCATGGGGGATTAGGATGAACATTGGTTATAAGACTATGTCTTATGTACCATATGAAGCGATTGATAGTCATACAGTCCAAATCTTTAGAGATAATGAGAAGATTCATATGGAATCCCATTAGAATGTAATTAAATATGAGGCTTTTGAGAACTTAACAAACCCAATTTAAAATAAACCCTACTTTACTTTTTTCATGTAAAAGGGGAAGAATCTGTACATTTAATCCTTATTGTCATTAGGTCCATTGTAGGGTGGTGACTTCTATCTTTCGAGATAGTACTCCTCTCCTCAATGTCGTACTCGATCACCTTAATAAGAATAACTATGGATCTAAGTGATGTCCTAACATGGTGTTATATATTTCTATTTTCAATTATCCTCTTTTCCAAAAGGGGATAGATGAAGGCAAGAATATATGAATATTTTTCACCATAGGAAGATATAAGTATATCATACATTCTCTCCAGCATGACCATTGCCCACCGACAAGCAGCCTTAGGTCTGGTTCGATTTATTGTGCTATCAATCGATCACCCCATTGGTTCCTTATTTAGAAAGATGTAAGTCTACAAGTTTTCTTCACGACCATTGCACCTTTCACCCAGTTGGTTAGCTCTACCCCTCTTTATCCCTTTGGATTTATAAATCTAAGATAGGACAAGGCTGATATATCCCCTTCTTAGTGGATCCATTGCACCACGATGGGGTCCATCTAAAACGAAATTAACCCTGACTATTTTTGAATTGATATGAGTCCATAATGGAATTCACTCAATAGTCTCCCTAGGTTGAGTTTGATTTGTTGTGCTATCAATCGATCACCCCAGTGGTTCCTTGTTTAGGAGGATGTAAGTCTACAAGCTTTCTTCCTAACTTGCCCATTGCACACCAAAAGAAAACCCTTAGGTTGGTTAGTCCTACCTCATCATTGGTAGACTTTCCCTTTGGATTTGTAAATCTGAGATAAGACTAGGCAGATATTAGCTCCTTCTTAATGGATCCATCGCACACCAATAGGGTTCATTTTAATTAAATCCACCATCCTTCCTAACTGGAGGTCAAATTAAATCCATCCACTCTTATCCCTAGTGGATGCTTCCCCAAAATAAACTAAGGAAAACCATAAATTAAATCCACCTTATCCCCAACAGAGCCGAGCTCGTATCTCTAGTAGATGTGCCCTCAAAATAAAATCAAATTCTCATCCCTAGTGGATGCCCACCAATTAAATCAAATCAATTTTCTCCCCAACGAGGCGTGAATAATACCCTCTCCATAGTGGAGCCCCACAAAATCAAACCAAATTAAATCCTTATCCTTAGAGGATAATCCGAACCTCTAGTGGAAGGTTCATGCACTCATCCTCAGTGGGATAAAAATACTAATCCCCAATGAATATTTTTCCCCCAAATCATGTTCATGATTAAACTCAAACCCTTATCCTCCCTATGGATAATCTGAACATGCTTCCCTAATTGAAGGTTCACATACTTGATCCGTCAGTGGATCCTTTCTTTCTCTCTTATGCCTTTGGCATAAGTTGAGTTGCATTGCACTAAGATCTTGATTCTATCTACACCTCGAGTTTAGGGGTAGATCATTTTCATTAACACTTGTGGTCCTTCATACATTATTGATCATCTCGATTAATGCCAATACGTGTGGTGTGCCTTGTCAGTTACACCACACCTATTGGGATGTCCTTTTGTTGACCTCACTTTTGGAGTGGGTTCTCAACTTCCTCATCATAGATCTAGGACTCTTATAGATACTAAGAGCTCCTTAGTCTTAAGACACTTCTAGTGATTAGGTGAATACTTAGCCAGAAGAAGAGTTAACTACTAGAATAGGTTGTGCCAGGGACTTAGGAAGACTTATTGCCACTAAACTGAATCCATACTTTCTTTCTCAAACCAAACCTCAAATTCAACTCAAATACTAAATTTAAATCCAAATTCCAAACCAAATGATTGAAACCCATAATCAAATCCAAAATCAAAACTCTTCCTAAGCCCTTCGATTTCATCTTATGGACTTAGCCTTCACCAAATTCAAATCAATCCAAATTCAATTGACTTTCTCCAAGATCAAGTCAACCCCTCAATCATTTACCAAATCCAAATCCAAATTTCAAACTAAATGATTAGAACCTATAACCAAATTCAAAATCAAAATCCCCCTCAAAGCCTTATGGTTGAATTCCATAAACCTTACCAAATCTCCATCGAATTCAACCCAAAATCAATTGGTTTCGTTATAAACTAATTACTCCTTCATTTATATTCATAACCACCTTCCAATGACCAAAAATAAGTCAAACTAAATCAATCTCCTACTTAAGCCCTTTTGACCTACCTCCATGAGCTTAGTCAAATTTGCTTCTAAATCACTCCAAACTCAAGTGATTTTCTCATAGACCATTTATATCTTTATTTATATTCCCATATATAAATGAAATATAAAATCAAATAACCAAAACTAAATACAAAATCAAGTCAAAACCCAATTCAAGCCCTTTAAGCCAACTCCTTGAACTTGGCCAAATCCTATCCAAATCAAGCCAAAACCAATAGATTTTCTCATTAATCAATTATTTAGCCAAATATAAACATAAACTACAATCATCAAGCCAAATAAAAATCAACTCAAGTCAAACCCAACCTAGCCCATTTGACTTGAAATATTCAAGTGAACCAAAACTCATTTGAATCCAAACTAATTACAATTGAATTTATATGTCAATCTCAAATCCATATACAAACATAGTTAAATCAAACTCAACTCAAAATCAAGCCAACTAAACCCAACTAGCTCACTTGACCCAAAGTGGCCAATTTGACCTACATGAACTAAAATCCAATTCAATTCAAATCAAAGTGAATTAAGCCAATCCAAACTTCATGTCATGATTATTGATCATCCTAGGTTAATCAATTATCATGAATTGGGTCAAACTAAGTAAACCTAGCCCATTGACCAAGCCAACCCTTTAACCCATATGAACCCAAACTAGCCAAATTGCAACCTAAACCAAATTGATTGCAACTAATGGCTCAAGTTCATTCCAAATTGATTATTGAACTTGACCAAAGTCATAATTGAGACCAAAGTCATAATTGAGACCAAAGTCAACCTAACCCAACTTAGCCCAAATTGACCTGAAGGATCAAATTGGCCAAAATCCAAATTAAATCCAAATTGATTCAAACCAAGGCTTGCAATCATTTTCAATTAACCAATTTAGCAGAAACACCCAACAAACAAATTTGGCCAATTTGGTCAACTTGACCCATTTGACCTATATGAATCAAAAAATAAATCAAATCCAAAGAAAATTGAACCAAATCACTGACGCCAACAAACTCCAAATGGTCATGTGAACTTGACCCAACCCTTAGTTTGACCCAATTTGACCAATTATTCAACTTGACCCAACCTAACATAATTTGACCTAAATAGGTTAAATTAAGCCAAATCAAACTAAATGAACTACAAATCACTTGAAATTTAGGCTAACCCACTTTTGACCCATCTCAAATCTGCTTAAATCAAATCCATTTCCAAATGACACCCTTGGGCTAAGGGCATCACACGAGCCATATCACTTAGGGGAATGGTCATTTCTCTCCTTTGGCCACTTGGCACCCATCCATTAGTTCACGTAGGCACCATGGACACTGGTTAACCTGACCCAAGTGTGGTTGGGTCGACCATGACTCATAGGGAGGTGAAATCACCTCCCCATGCCTATTAGGAGACTTGGAAAGCCATAGGACACCCACGACTGCCATGGCAGCCAATCTCACACCCTCATCCACTCAAGGGAAGCCAGCTAATGTGATTCCCTACCCAAATCAAGCTCTCCATGATAACCATTTGATCAAAAAAGCCAAATAAGCCTAGTCACCTGATCCAAGGAATGAGGGAGTATATCCCCCTCATTCTCACTCAAATCAAAACATTCACACTCAATTCAACCCTAGCAGCCAGAAACCCACATCCTAGAGCGTTCCAAGGCTTCTTGAGCTTCCCAACTCTTCCTCTATCAGTTTTACAAAAAACTGAAATAGGAGAGCCCTAATCTGATTGCCATTTGCTCAAACCTCTATTAAAGTACAATTAACCTTGCACGCACCATCTTTAAAGCCAGACGAGCAAGAATGAATCATCCCCCAAGCTTCTTGATGATTGGAGGGTGGATTTTGATTGAAGTCAACCACTTCCATCCTATGCTTTGGTCTTCCAAGCAATCCACTTCAAATCAAAGCTCGTGCCGCTCAACAAGGCTTCATTTCTACTAAATGAAACTCAATCATTATTGTAGGTCCTAAGCTTCAGATGTATGCTGAAACTAACCTCTAGCTTAAAATGTTTGGAGCTTTTTGAAGAAAAGTTGCATGTCATGAGATTTCCACTATTAGATCTCTTCATTTTGCTTCCAAGAGGTGTGGGATCGATTTGATCTCCATTCGAGCTCAGGTGAGCTTGGATTGAATGACGAACGACATACGGTCTCTATCTCTCATAGCTCAGGTGGAGATAGATCACGGGCCATCCATTCTACATGATTAGAATGGATGATCCTGATCAAATTACTATAGATCAACCAGATTAATTCTATTGACTACATTTGATCGGCCATCATCAATGTTATCAAGCTTTCGAGCATGTTCTAGACTCAACCGCATAATGTGACAACTCAAATAACCAATCCCATCGCGCCACCTGGAAAGTGCATCGCGTCAGTGTGCCATGTGGCACTAACAAGATTAGGGATTTAATTATGGTTAATTAATTCATTTTAGTGCTGAGACTTCTAAAATTCATAACTAATTATAAAAAATGTAAAAAAATACAAATAATGGCTCATTTTAAAGGTGTTTCAGAGAGGAATAGATTAAAAATATTCTTAATTAATTTTGAATAGTACTTTTAGCTTAATTAAAGTTTAATTAAAAACTTAATCAGCTTAATTACTCTTTAATTAATCATCCAATTGATTTCAACCTTTTTGAGGATGTTTAGGGGGATGACCTCTGCCTTCCCTATTTTTATTAGAATTTATTGGTTGCTTAATTTGTAAAATTGATTTATTAAGCCCTAATTACCTTCTTAACTTAATTAAGTGATAATTAAATTTGTAATTGTGAAAAGTAAGGAGGGATTGGGTGGGGCTACTCCCAATCCTTTCCCTAATTTTCTCTCTTTTCAACCAAAAAATGCTAATTAATGATTAATTAGTTAATTAATGACTTAATTGGCTAAATTAAAACTCAAATTATATGAATTCATGCTTGATTAAATGGATAGCTTATGGAATTAGGTTGGGACCTCTTTTCCAATCTTTTTCCCCTTAAGTCTATCTCATTTTCAAAAGATAATCAAATTTAATAATTAAAAAAAATGAATTTACAAATTAATCCTTTGATCAATTAAGTTAAAAATTTAATTAAATATGAATTCCTTAACTAATCCTTGGGTAGTTCTTTGGGTGTTCAATAACCTATAAAGAGCTAATGAAATTATGGTTAGCTCACATGTGTGAGGGAACCATAAAAGTAATTAAGTGAGTTCCTTAAACTTAATTAATTAATAATTATGAGCTAATTGCACTAGGCCCCTTTCATTTCATAGGAGCATTGCTATTTACTTTTCAATTTATTTGCATATCATATTAGTTCATAATTGTTTAATTAATTACCTTAAGGTAACATAGGTAAGGGTTTAATTAATTGATTTAATCCATGCTTAACTTAACCGATTCATAAAATTAACCTAATTGGTTTTCATTAAGTCAAATTAATTCACATATGGGGAATGGGATTAGGATTAGCAAATCTTTCTCACATTTCTTAAATTGAATAAACAATAAAATCAAAAGTGGCCTTAAGAAACTCTAGTTTATTTTAAATAAGCTTATTTAATGTGATTATTCTTAGGACTTAGTTGGATTTAATGAAATTACTTAATTGTATTTCCTTATTTCTTTCTAATCATAATAACATGTTGTATGCAACTTATAGTCATGCATTCATTTCTTTCAAAAATCAATTAAAATAAATGATTTATTTTATGTCAAATGCGCATGTGTTGACTTAATTAAAAATATGTGAAGCTATTATCACTATTAAATCTCAAATATATTTTCAAAAGATTATTAATAAATAATAATACATGTTGTCACATTAATTATACATGCATAGGAGGTGCATGTGCATATAAGCTTAGTGCACTATTGACCTCACTTCTGGAGTGAACTCTTTACTTTCTCATCATAGATCTAGGACTCTTGTAGACACTAAGAGCTCCTTAGTCTTAAGACACTTCCAGTGAGTAGGTGAACACTTAACCTAAGCCTAGAGACTTAGAATGATTAGCCATGGGAGTAGGTCATGCCTTAGGGACTTACGAAAACTTGCCTAGCTCGTGGCTCAAACCCAATCCATGCTTCCTTCCTCAAACCAAACCTTAAATCTAATTCAAATCCAAATTATAAATCAATTCCAAATCAAATGATTGAAACCCATGATCAAATTCAAATTTAAAACTCTTCTTAAGCCCTTTGATTTTATCTTATGTACTTTGCCTTAACTAAATTCAAATCAACACAAATTTAATTGATTTTCTCAAATACCAATTCAATCTCAAATCAAATTCCAAATCAATTCCAACTTCAAATTCAAATTCCAAAATCCCTTCCTAAGCCATATGAACTACCTTCATATGCTTAGCCAAAACCCCCTTTAAACCAAATCAAACTTGGTTTATTTCTTTATAAATCAATCATTCCTTCATTTATATTCACAAATATAAATGAAATCAAAATTCAAATGAGCCAAATCAAATCAAACTAAATTAAACCAAGTCAAGACCATTCTTAAGCCCGATGAACTTACCTCCCTAAGCTTAATCAAATCTCAACCCAAATTAACCCAAATTCAATTGGTTTATTTATAAATCAATTATTCTTTCATTTATATTCACAAATATAAATGTAACCCACCCTCTAATGACCAAAAATAAATCAAACTAAATCAATTCCTTACTTAAGCCTTTTATCCTTATGGTGAAAATATAATATATATATATATATATATATATATATATATATATATATATATATATATATATATATATATATATATATATATATATATATATATATATATATTCTTGCCTTCATCTATCCCCTTTGAAAAGGATAAATGAAAACAAAAATCTAAATATTACAGCTTGTTGGGATACCACGTAGATTCACAGTTGTTCTTATTAGGGTGATCGGGTACGACATTGAGGAAAGGTGTACTATCTCAAGAGATAGAAGTCACCACCCTACAATGGACCTAATCACCTTAATAAGGACTCCTAAGGACTATGGGTCTTCATAATGTACCAGAGATTCTTCCTCTACTTTACATGGAAAAGTAAAGCAAGGTTTATTTTAAATTGAGTTCATTAAGTTCTCTATAGGGGAAAGCCCCATAGTTAATTACATCCTAAGGAACGGGATTCCTTAGGAATACTCTTGATTAAGATAAATGATCATTGTCTCCAAAGATTTTGAAGGTAGGAGTATCAATCAATTGGTTTATTTTTAGAAGATCAAGTGGGATTGATCAAGAGGAGGGAGTTTTATCGAAGCTAAATGAAGATGAGTAGGGGATGCTTAGGATATTAGGAAGCCTAGTAAGCATCCCAAACTATCCTATGGTTGGGCTTTATATTTTTGAAATTGAATTCATTTAATTATTTGAGTCAAATTTTTATTAGAAAGTTAGGACTTACAATTCCATGATACAAGGTCATGGAAATTCCTAAGAGATGAGAATTTATGCTCGTAGCCGGCAAAGGGAAGTAGTAACCTCTAAACTTAAATCTAGGGAGCTTTGGTGAGGGCCAAAAACATGATATAAATCTAAGAAGAAAATGAGTATTTGGTTTACCTCCATAAGAGAGGATAAATCACCCGACTGTTTGGACTTACAACTTCCTGGGGGTGGCTGTCAACTAACTCCTCTTATGATTTTAAATACATGTAGGCAAGTCATATGCTTTTGCGAGATAGCTAGGCTATTATTTATTTAGAAATAGACTAAATCCTTAAACACACTCCCTAAGAGACTAGATCATGTAGGGCATGATTTAATGACTTAAATCTAAGATAAATTTTATTACATTTTATTTTTATTTTAGACAATCAATTTGACACAGGCTTTAGGATTCATATGCCTAATGCATGAGAAATTAGATTATGGGTCAAAATCAGCAAGATAAGGAGGTGTGTTTTCACCATGGCTCTCAAAGGTCAAGTCAAGTTCTCTAGCAAAGGTGGAAGCCCTCCAATAAATAGTGAAATAATATACTTTTTATGCATGATGTGAGAAAGAAAATACAATATCCAGCTAAGAGGTTGCTAATTCTTTTATCTTGTTTTATAACCTAAGCTTTATGTGAGGTTATGAGTTATTTTATTTTTAGTTTGAATTGATTAGTTGGATAGAAAATTTATTTTCCTAATAGCCTAATCATCATTCAAGCCATAAATCAAAGTAAAGAAGAATCTAGGAGTAGATGTCATCTTATTGCACAAGCTAAACAAACATCAAACAAATTATAAAGCTAACACAAACGAATAAGAGGCCATTTGTGGTCCAGCTCTACCGCACAAACCAAAAATAAATTGGGTAGTGAGCTGTACCCTTATACAACCTGAATTACATATGAATTAAATAAAATCAAGAAGGAATTCATTATTATGGGGGGGTGGTCTTCATTCTTCATTTCTTCTTTCTTCTTTTGGTTGGTTAGAATGTAGTTGCTCCAAAGGCTTCACATGGTACATAAGACATAGTCTTATAATGTTCATCCTAATCCTTCATAATAATCATTCCAAATCCTAATTATAAAATTATATAAAAAATGGGGGAAAAAATTTAACTAAAACTTGCAAAATAGACATTAACTAAAGAAACCATACAATCCCAAGCATGTATATATATAAATTGGACTTGGCACACCACAATGGCTAACCAAGTCCACCTAGCCTATTTTGGATTATGCTTAGGGGTATAAGCATCTGTATAGCAAAATCATTTTTATATTTTTATTACAGTGCGCCTTAAGCACAATCCCCTGTAGAAGATAATGGTTAGACTAAGATCATCCTACCATTCAGTCTATGCACATACACTCTAACATCCACACTAAAATATCACATCATAAAATAAAAGTAAACATCAAATCATGCACTGCCCTAACCTAAATCTAGAAGTTGTGAGTTAGTCAAATGTGTGTGCTATTTAAGATTTGTATGGTACGCTTAGCTAGGCTTTAAGGTTGAAGTTTTTAAGTATGAAAATGTTCAACTTAAAGAGTGGTTTCATTAAAGTGATTTAGTTGATTTTTATTTTTATGATTTGTTTAGGTTTAATGAACATATAATTAATTACTAAGTGTTGTAAAGAGAGAAAAAGAGAAGAGAACTTCCCTTTCCTCCCTAGATGAAGTAATTTCTAAGGTAGATTCATATTTGATTTTTGTTTAGTGAATGTTTTATTATGTGTTCTGATTAATCCTAAGTTTATATTTTCCCTAAATAAACATATTCAAAAAGAAATGCATTTTAAGATTAAGTAAGGTGAAATACTATCACAAAACACGCAACACTTCATTTCTTTCCCAACATGTATAACATGCATATGGATGAATCCTAAATATATCTATACATGCAAATGGAAGCGCTTAGCACACCTTAATGATGAATTCAAAGAGAGTTTATTTAATAAATTTGAATATTTTTATGATGCATGATTTTGTTAAGTAGAAAAGAGGGATTCTTTTATCCATTTTTCATATGCACATTTATATGTATGAAAGGCATAAGTGAGTATGGCACCATTGTTTACACCAGGGGTGTAAGGTACAAGACCTACTTGGGGCTACTTAAAGTCTCGCAACCCCAGGGAGTCTAGACAAATATACCACTTTCCTTAAATATAAATGCATGTATAAAAAGAAATGAATGGAAAAAGAGTCATGCAAAAAAGTTTATGTTTGTTTGTTTGATTTGTTTATGCAATTTACATATGCAAGTGTGAATATCCTTCCTAAATGATAACATAGAAATGAATAGGAATGGGTTTAAGCAAGTGTTGTGTTCTTTTCAAATGAACTATACACTTTGCAAAATCCTATTCAAAAATATGCTAAAAGAGAAGAGAAGGAAAGTTACACAATGCACACATTATATTATATTCACATGCAAGCCTATAAATAATTATATGTTGCATACTTTTCAGTTCTGATGTTTGATTTATAAGTTTTGAAAATAATTTTGGATTTAGTAGTCATAATAGCCATTCATATTCTTACTTTAACCAAAACATGCAATTTGATATAAAGGAAACATTTCATTTTTAATTTGATTTTTAAAGGCATGAATGCATGATTTTCATATGACATACACATTTAGCATGCTAGGAAAGAAATAAAGTGATGAAAGCATGTAAATTCATTCACCCTAATTAATTCCTAAAGATAATCTTATGAAATAAGATTATTTAAACCGAATCAAAATTATTTTGAAGATATTTTTATTTTATTTTGAGTTTGATTTGATTTTAACAAATGTGAAAAGGTTTGCTGGTCCTAAGCCATCTTCCCATGTGTATGTTTTTTTAGTTTAATTTTAGAACCGTTAGATTGATTTTATATTGTGTTTCGGTTAAGGTGTATATTAAGTCTATTAATTAGCCCTTACCTACACCACCTTAACATATTTAACCAAATAATTATGAACCAAAGTATGATATAAAACCATAAGGAATTTAAATCAGTAATGTACCTAAGAAAGAAAGGGTTCTAATGCATTTTTCTCACAATTAATGATTAATTAAGCTAAAGGGATTTAATTTAAGTACTTTCATAACCCTTCCCACACATATGGGTTAGATACGATTTCCTTAAGCTACTTAAGTTATTGAACACCTAAGCATCTACCCGAGAAGGAAATGATTAAGTTTAGATTGATTTGATTTTAAAATTTTTATTAATTAAGCCATTTAATTAGTGATTAGATTATTTAATTAATTTGCACCTTAATTAGATTTTTATCCAAATGAATTAAACTTAGGGGAAAAGATTTGGGAGAGGACTCCTAATCTCATTCCTTAAGTCCATTCACTATTCTAAGGTAATTAGAAAACTTAATTAATTAATTTATCACTATTTAATAGGTTAATTAATCACTTAATAAATTCAGGGAGTCATTACAAGTGGATCAAGAACATGCCCTAATTAAATCATTAAAAAATTTCAAGAAAATTATGGGAGGCAGAGGTCATCCCATTAATCAACCCTAAGAAGTTTAGAATTAATGAGTGAAATAATTAGGGAGTAATTAACATAATTACATTCCAATAAAACCTAAGCTACATAAAATTCACTATTCAAAATCCATCAAACTTAATTTTAGGTTATTCCCCATTGAATTATCTTCATAATGCATTTTATTTTATATTTTTTTGATTTTTCTATATTTAATTATATATTTTTGAATATTTTGTGATTAAAACTTAATTAAATAGCCTAATTATATAGTTAATTCCATCAGTGCCATGTGCACCACTGACGTGGTGCATGTTTTCCATGTAACATGACAGGATTCGCTATTTAAGTAGTCACATCCTATGCGGCATCAGTCGGTGGTGCTACACGCTTTCTCCTTGATCATTTGATAAAAGATCGAACGGTCAAGGTTATGCTCGCAATTCTTAAGGGATAAATCGAAGGATCCTACATGGATTAATCAGGATCGTCCATCCAAAACACACGAGATGGACGATCCATGATCCATCACTGAGCTCACCTGCGGGAGAGGGCAACCGTCTACTCCTTAGGGCTTGATCCGAGCTCGATTGAGCTCTGATTGAGCTTAAATTTAACTCACACCATCATCAAGCAAGGGGATGAAGATTTAACGGTCAATTTTACTTGGGGAGAAACTTTCCTTCGAAAAAGGCCAAGAAAAATTCAATGCAAACTCAGTTTTGAAACATACCTCTCCAGATGCTATCACTGGCACTACCAACCATCGAGGTAGCTTCTTCTAGTGGAGACAAAGCCCTGTTGAATGTTTCAAGCTTTGGAATGAAGTGGATTACTCAATTGGCCAAAAAAATTTTCTTAGGCTTGCGGCTTTGGTCTAGACACATTTTCCCATGGCTAGAACACTTGGATGAAGGTTTGAGTGAGCTCCATTAGGTTCCCTCAAGGTGCTTGAAGGAGGAATTGAGCTGAATTTGACTATTGGATGAGTTGGAAAATCTTGCTACCTCCTTTATTTTTATTTTTGAAGAAACCAAGAATGGAGAAATACAATTGGGTCTAGGAAGCTTGGAGGAGCTTCAGAATGCTTGCTCTTGCTTTCTATGCATCAGTCGAATGCAAGAGGATGAAGTTCAAATGAAATTAGGGGGAGTATATCTCCCCCTAAGAGGATCGAACGTCTGAGCTTGCTTCTGCCATTTTGATCAAATTGATCAGGCTGATTGAGTTTATTAGGTCTTTTGAGGTGGCATGTGATTCAGTTTAGGGAGTGGTGAAGCTCCCATGTACTGAACAAAGTGGAGGAGGGATCCCATGTCCTCAATTTTTAGTGGGTGGTCAGTTTTGTCCTTGGTTGGGTTTGGCTAACCCAAACCCATTGGGTCATGTGCACCATACCCACTAGTATCCACTTGGTCCATGAAGAGGGTGTCAAGTGGCCATGAAAAGGAATTGACCAAATTCTAAGTGGAATTGGCCATAGGTTACCCCTTGACCTGGGATAAAATGGTCATTTGGCTTTGATTTCACTTTGGGTAGATTTTGAATAGTTTGAAATTAGGTTGGTCCAAATTTTAAGGAATTTGGAGATGATTTCATGTCATTTGCCTCATGTTGACCCATTTAAGTCAAAATGGGTCAACTTGGGTCAAGTTGATCAATTGGTCAAATTTGGTCAAACCAAGGGTTGGGTCAAGTTCATATGACTATTTGAAATGTGTTGGCATCATTAGTTTGGTTCAATTTGATTTATATTTGGTTTGGTTCATTTAATTTCATTTAGGTCAAATGGGTCAAGTTGACTAATTTGACCCATTTGACCTATTTGGGTTAGGTCATGGGTTTGTTTAGGTTTAGTTGGTCATTTGAAGTGTTTAGGTAGCTTTTGTTTCAATCAATTTTGGTTTAATTTGATTTTGGCTCAATTTGACATTTTAGGTCATGTTGGGTTCATGGTCAATTGGGCTAGGTTCAGTCTAATTGGTCAATTGAGGCTTTGGTCAAGTTCAACAAGTGATTTGGAATGAACTTGAACCATTGGTTTCACTCAATTTGGCTTAGATCAAGTTTTAACCCATTTTGACTTTTTAGGTCAAGTTGGGTCAACTTGGGTCAAGTGGCCAATTGGGCTAGGTTAGGCTCAAATGATGACTTGGTCAAGTTCAAACATTGATCATGAATTGGTTTTGATTAATGATTTCACTCAATTTGGCCTATGGTGGATTTTGGCTAGTTTAGGTTTCATTTTGGCTAAGTGTTGACTTGGTCAACCCTTAGGTTTGACTTGGTTTGACCCAATTTGAGTAGTTGATCATCTCATGATGATTGTTTCTCACAATGTGAGGCTTAGGTAGGCTTAGTTCAATCCAATTTGGGTAGGATTATAATTTGGCTCAAAAAGGGTACTTTAGGTCACTTTGGGTCAAGTGAGCCTAAGTGGGTCAATTGATTTGATCAAGGCTTGAATCAAGTTTGATTGAACTCACATATGGACTTATGATTAAAATATAAATCCATTTACAAGTGATTTGGAGTTAAATGGGTTTTGATTCATTTGATAATTTCAAGTTCAAAGGGTGAACATGAGTTTGATTTAGGTTTGAGTTTTAAATTTAGTTTTTGTTTGATGATTGAAGTTTGTGTTTATATTTGGATTCATGATTGAAGTATTGATTGAATCATAAAGAAAAATCAAGGGTCTGGCTTGATTTGAATTTTATTTAGCTAAGTTCAAGAATTTGACTTGAAAGGCTTAGGTTGAATTTTGGTTCAATTTGGATTTGAGTTTTGAATTTAGTTTTGGCTTGATGATTAAAGTTTGTGTTTATATTTGGTTTCATGATTGAAGTATTGATTGAATCATGAAGAAAAATGAAGGGTTTGGCCTGATTTGAATTTGATTTGGCTAAGTTCAAGAATTTGACTTGAAAGGCTTAGGTTGAATTTTGGTTGAATTTGGATTTGAGTTTTGAATTGATTTGGAGTTTGATTTAAATTGATTTGGAGTTTGACTTGAAAGGAGGAAGTGAGGATTTGGTTCAAGCTATAGGGTAGGCAAATTTTCTTAACACTCCTAAGGTATGAACTATTCATATGGCTAACTCTTTTAAGTATCTAGGGTTAGGTTAAGTGTTCACCTAATCACTAGAAGTGTCTTAAGATTAAGGAAACTCTTAGTATCTAAGAGCAGTCCTATGCCTAAGATGGAGGGGTTGAGAGCTCATCCTAAAAATTCAATCAACAAAGGGAGCCCAATAGGTGTGGTGTGACTAACAAGGTACACCACATGTATTGGTGTTGACCAAAATGATCAACAACACCAAACTATCACAAGCACTAACAGAAATGATCTACTCCTAACTCGAGGTGTAGAAGGAATCAAGAGCTTAATGCAATGTGACTCTACTCATGTCAATGACATGAGAGAGTAAAGGAATAATCCACTAGGGATAGAGTATGTGAACCTTCAACTAGGGAAAGAGGTTCAAGTCATCCATAAAGGGGATGAGAGATTTAATTTGATTTGAGTCTCACTGGGGAGAGAAATTGATTTGATTTGTTTGATTGTTTATTTGTGTTTGTTTTGATCATTTGTTGTGATTATTTTATTTGATTGACTCCACTGGAGGAGATTGATTGGATTTATTTTATTTGTTGCTATTATTTAATTTGACTCTACTGGAGAGATTGATTGAATTTATTTTGGATTCTTAGAATTTTGATTTTTGAGATGGACCAAGTTGGTTTGCGATGGATGCAGTAGAACCATGGAGGCCTAACTGATTTACCAAAAAGAGGTAGTCTACCAAACACGTAGTAGGAAACCAAACCAAAGGGATTGCCTGCGGTGTACTAAGAAGAAAGTGTAGTAGACTTACATCCTCTAAAGTTGAGACCAGTTGTTGGGGTGATCCATTGATAAGGAAATGGATTGAACCCAACCTAGGGCTGACTATTGAGTGAATGTCATTGGGGGACTTAGATTAACTCAAAAATAGTCAAGATTAATTTCATTTTTTTAGTTATTTTGATGGATCCCATCAATTCGTGATGGCCTGCACTGAGTAAGGGCCATGGAGGCCTTGGGCTAGCTCAGACTTACCAATCCAAAGGGGTAGTCTACCAAACATAGTAGGACTATCCAACCAAAGGGGTGTCTTTCAGTGTGCAGCAGCTATACTAGGAAGAAAGCATAGTAGAGTTACATCATCCAAAGTAGAGACCAGTTGCTGGGGTGATCCATTGGCAAGGCAAAAGATTAAACCCAACCTAGGGCTGACAATTGAGTGAATACTGCTGGGGGACTTAAATCAACTCAAAGATAGTCAAGATTAATTTCATTTTTTTAGTTTTTTTTATGGATTCCATCAGTTTGCAATGGACTGCACTTAGTAGGGGCCATGGTGGCTTTGGGCTTTCTCATACTTACCAATCCAAAGGGGTAGTCTACCAAACACAGTAGGACTATCCAACTAAAGGGGTGCCTTTCAGTGTTCAGTAGTTGTACTAAGAAGAAAGCATAGTAGACTTACATCCTTCAAAGTAAGGACCAGTTGCTGGGGTGATCCATTGGCACGACATCAAATTGAACCCAACCTAGGGCTAACTATTATGTGAATGCCTCTGGGGGACTTAAAACAACTCAAAGATAGTCAAGATTAATTTTATTTTTTAGTTATTTTGATAGATCCCATCGGTTTGTGATGAACTGCACTGAGCGGGCCATGGAGACCTTGGGCTAGCTCAGACTTGCCAATCTAAAGGGGTATTCTACCAACATAATAGGACTATCCAACCAAAGGTGCGCCTTTCAGTGTGTAGAAGCTGTACTAGGAAGAAAGGATAGTAGACTTACATCCTCCAAAGTAGGGACCAGTTGCTGGGGTGATCCATTGGCAAGGCAACATATTGAACCTAAACTAGGGCTGACTATTGAGTGAATGCTACTGAGGGAGTTAAATTAGTCCAAGGATAGTCATGATTAATTTCATTTTTTTAGTTTATTATGATGGATCCCATCAGTTTGTGATGAACTGCACTGAGTAGGGGTCATGGAGGCCTTGGGCTAGCTCAAAGTTACCAATCCAAAGGGAGTAGTCCACCAACCACATAGTAGGACTATCTAACGAAAGGAGTGCCTTTTGGTTTGCAATGGTTAAGTTAGGAAGAAAGTGTGGGGACTCACATCTTCCAAAATAAGGAACCATTAGGGTGATTGGTTTCTTTGGGCAACAAATTGAAGTCGACCTAGGGCTGACTATTGAGTGAATGCGGCTGGGGGACTTAAATCAACTCAAAGATAGTCAAGCTTAATTTCATTTTTTTAGTTTATTTTAATGGATTTCGTTGGTTTGTGATGGATCACACTGAGAAGGAGCTTATATTAGCCTAAACCTATCTCAGATTTACTTAACCAAAGGTAGTAGCTTCCCGGCCTAGGGGAGAACTATTTGACCAAAAGAGTGTCTTTCAGTTTGCAATGATTAATTCGAGGGAAGAAAGCACGATGACTCACATCTTCCACTACAAAGACCACAAGTCGCTTTGGGCAACAAATCAACCCGACCTGGGTCGCTTGTCGATTTATAGTCATGCTAGAAAGAATGCGTCATAGCTTACATCTTCCAAAGTAATGAGGTGGTAACACGTGGAAAAATAGATTGAACGACTGGTGACTATGGAGAGAGTGCCGGCCCAGGGACTTATCTCAACTCAAGTAGTCAGACAATTCCTATAGGGAGTTCTGCTGACATTGCCCTAAAGATAGGATGTCTACTTGGAAAAAGGGCCCTGAAAGCTTGAATTCCTAATCCACAAGCAAAAAATTTTATTTGTTCATTTAGTTTATTGATCATGGACCCTGTTGGTTTACAAGGGATCAAACTAAGAAGGAGCTTATATTAGCCTAGACCTATCTTAAATTTACTGAACCAAGGGAGAATATGTGCATCTGTTGAATAAATTCTCCAATCATGGGGGTTGCTTAAGAAAGGGGGACTGTGCAATCCAAAAGTAACCCGTGTAGTGTCTAAATGGGATCACAAAGGATGTGATCTAAATAGAGTGCCTGCAGGAAGAGGGGCTGCTAAGAGCTTGATCCAAAACCCTGGGGAAGATAACATTAACAGGTATTTGGTGGCCAACTCATGGAGAAAGCGTGGGGACTCACATCTGTCAAGAGTGGTATATCCACCGGGTGAGTCACTATCAGCATAGCAAACATCAACCAACCTAAGGTACCCATCACATAATCGCCTCTAACAAGAAAGCTCGGGACTCACATCCTCCTATAGAATGAGCTAGATCTGCCTTCGGCCAAGTATCATTCAACCCAGGTCTAGAAATGCCACCTGGGACTTATATCAACCCAAATGTAGTTAAGAGGGAAGGAGCCTCTGGGGAACTTATCCTAAATCTCAAATATACTCGACCTAGTCAAATCATGATGATTAGTTCAAGAAGAAAATGCAGGAACTCATATCTTCTTAGACAAAATTAATCATGAGGTAGCTTACTAGTTGGGAAGTGAAGACTACTAAACTAACAAGGTGCTCATTAGTTTGCAATGGTCAAGTTAGGAAGAAAGCACGAGGACTCACATCCATATAACAAGTGACCACTAGAGTGATAAGCTAGCGAGGCAGCATGAAGACCCGACCTAGAGCAGCTAATGAGTGAGTGTCACAGGAGGCTTACTCCCACATCAAAATAACTTGAGATAAAAGATTTATGTTTATTTTTGTGTTTGTGTTAAAGGGAATAGGATGCCACTTGGGTTATCTCACACCTACCCTAAACACACTTGGGAAATTGGATGAAATGGTGCCACGGATGGCAGCCGGGATTCCCACCAAGAAAGGATGCCGCTCGGGTTCTCTTACACCTAACTTAGTTATGCTAATTTAAATAGGATGCCTCTTGGATTCTCTCACACCTATTCTAAGATTGAGTTTGATTGTGTTTGTGTCATGAAAGAGGGATAGGATGCCTCTTGGGTTTTCTTACACCTATCCTAAACACATCATGATGTATTTGCAAGACAAGCAAACAATGCTTCGAAAGAAGAGAAGATTTTGATAAAAATGGAATCAGATTTTTATTCTTTTGTTGATAATTGTTTTCAAACATGGTTTATGGGTAATATTTCTTCAAATAGAGCCCATTAATTGGAAGCATTGGTTGTTCCCCTTTACAATCAATGAGCTGATAGGATCCTCCTTGGTAGGCATTCTCTATGACATAGGAGCCTTCCCAAGTGGGTTCAAACTTGCCTCCCATCTTTCGACGGGCAACAATTGGTCTTCTTAGGACTAATACAAGCTCTTCTACTTGAAAAGCCCTGGGGCAAACTAGCTAGTTGTGAGCTTTGCATAACTTGAGGTTTTGGCATGCCCATAGGCATTTCTCCTACCATAGTGGTTTAAACTGCTTTCCATCCCTTGAAGCACCGAAGTAGGCTTTTCAATGATCAAAAGTAGAATCTTGACTTGGGAAGTTTTAAGATAGACTAAATTTGAAAGAGTTTAAACCATCTATATTCAATGTTGATTAAAGTCTTTCTTCTCTTGGGTTGAACCTTGGAGACTGCATCTTTCATGTCACTTTAATTTCTTTTGAATCCATCTTTGTTATCCCATGATTCTTTACTACAAGTCTTAGAGACTCCCCCAAAGTCATCTTTGTTGTATGTTCTAAGGGATTCAACTTCAGACTGTAGCATCATAATCAATTGAAGACAACTACTCAGATCATAAAGATGATCTTCCTTTTCTAATCTAGGTGATTAGAGAAAGGCATGACCTTATAGCGGTAAATTCCAATGGAAATGATAAGTGCAAATGAATTCTCATCCTCTGGCATAATTTGACACATCCTTTAATGAGAAGATTGCATGCAAAGAGGTTATGTCTGTTGTCAAATTTGAAGTAGGCAATGTGGATGCCTAATTGAAATTTTTTGATCTGGCACATGTGCGAATTTGGATACCTTTCATTTTTGACCGAAAATGACACCATCTTTCTTCTTTAATAAAGTTGACTTCAAACTTTGATCTTCTTCTTGATTCAAATGTTTGCCTCAAAAATTTTGCGAAGTGGGAAAAGCAACAGATTTAATTGAGTTTGTAGACTGCTTACCTTTTGCGATGTATTGGACACTTCATTATGATCTTAAGTAAAGTAGTCTTTAAACTTACAAAAGTAACCTTACCAAGTCGTTGGTATTCTCTTTTTGATTTATCATATATGGATGTTAGGAGGGTGGGTGGACTACCTTTTTGTTCTGAGGTTAATCTCTTAAAACCCATTAATTAAAGATTTAATTTTCTCTACAACTTTGGGCGGAAGGGGAGGGGGCATCCCCTACTTGAGAGTTTTGTCAAAAGTTGGGAGAAACTCTCTTAACTTCCAATCCTATAATAATATCATGAGATAGTAGAATTGGAGTCAATGTGCACACATACCTACTAAGTTTCTAGCCATATCAAACATGAATCATCCTTTTAGATCTTTTTTTTTTATTGCTATCTCCTCCAAAGACATTTCAAAAGTAGACTCAAAACTTATTTACACCTTGTACACATGATTCATCTTTTGGATTTCAAATCAATGTGCATTATTGGTGCTCTACCTTTTTCTCTTTTTCTTTTTTTCTTTCTCTTTTCATTTCATTTTTTTGCTTTTCTCTTTTCTCTTTTTATTTTATTTTTTCTTTTCTCTTTTCTCTTTTTATTTTATTTAATTTTTCTTTTTTTCTTTCTCTTCTGAGTCTTGGTATATATCGTGTTCTTTAGAGGAGATTGCTTCTCTTTCTTTTCCCTAGGATGTTCTATGTTGAGTATGACTTGAGGAGGTTGCCACTAACTGAGCGAAGAAGAATTAGGTTAAGCTCCAACCAAACACTTCTCTTTCTCCTTAGTAGTGGACAACCTTTCAAAATAGCTTGAGATCTTAAGATTAACCTTCAGAACAATGGTGTTTTTATTTTGGATTGTGAGGTGTATTTTAAGAAGCACTTAGAATTTAATTATTTCAAACAACTGGTTTGCTTCTTCTTATGATGTTGATCAAAGTAGTAAGACCCTGCCATTGCAATAATTAGCTTTTGTAATATCTTCTGAAAGAGAGGTAGAATTGATGTCTACCTGCTCCTTTATAGTGCCTAAAGTTTCTTCTGTTGGATTTGATGACTCTAACTCTTTGTTGATAGTGACACCCTGAAAGTTTTGGAATAGAAGTGTCTCTACCCAAGTTGAAATCCTTGAAGACATCAAGTCCATTGGTATCACTATTTTATGGATAACGATCATTATCGTGATTATCATTTTGAGAGTTGTCTTCTTTTGGGAATTAGGATTCATGTTATTTGAGTCATACTTATCTGGAATGGATAAGACATACTCAAAAAAATTTATTAATCCTGTACTTAGCTCTTGAAGGAACTTTTATGGCCTCTCTCCTTTGATGAGGGCAAACTCAGAATCAAACTGTAAGTCAAGCTGGGGAAGTGGCTTCTTGCCTGCCACCTCCTCTCCACTAACGGTCATGAGGATTGGAATCTCTGCATTGTTAGAAAGAGAACCATATATGCCTTTGCTCTAGTATTGCTGCTTTGAATTGTCAACTTAATCTGATTATTGGATTGGGACCCTCATTTAACAAGTTTGGGTATTCTAAATGGGGTTCCAAATATTAGAGAGATTTTAAATTTTTGGAGGAGAGACCTCAAATTTGACTTAAGTTTAGAATCCACATTCAACAAATTTGGGTATTTTTAATGAGGTTTAAACATTTTGGAGAGACTTTTGATGCCTCCATAGGTTCATGTTTGATTTTTGAGTTTGAGGGCCCTTTATTTAACAAATTTGAGTATGTTAAAGTAAATGGTCAATTGATTTTATTTTGAGTTTTTGGAATTTACTCACTTAGCAAATTTGGGTATGCTAGGTGAGGTGTTTGAAAACAATTTCTTCTTTTTCTTTTGTTTGCTTATTTTGTGAATCATTTGTGATTTGAAAATGGAATCCTCATTTAGAAAATTTGGGTATCCTAAATGAAAAATCCAAGTGTGTTTTGTTTTTGGTTGATTTTTGAAAAAGATGATTCTTAGCAAATTTAGGTATGCTAAGGAAATCTTATATGTTTCTTTTATTTTTGATTTGATTTTGAAAATAGGATCCTTAGCAAATTTGGGAATGCTAAGGAAATCCAAATGTGTTTCTTTATTTTTGATTTGATTTTGAAAAAGAGGATCCTTAGCAAATTTGGGTATACTAAGGAAATCCAAGTGTGTTTCTTTTGTTTTTGATTTGATTTTGAAAAAGAGTATCCTTAGAAAATTTGGGTATGCTAAGAAAAATCCAAATGTGTTTCTTTTATTTTTGATTTGATTTTGAAAAAGTGGATCCTTAGAAAATTTAGGTATGCTAAGGAAATCCAAATATGTTTCTTTTGTTTTTGATTTGATTTTGAAAAAGAGGATCCTTAGAAAATTTGGGTATTCTAAAGAAATCCAAATATGTTTCTTTTATTTTTGATTTGATTTTGGAAAAGTGGATCCTTAGCAAATTTGGGTATGCTAAGGAAATCCAAATATGTTTCGTTTGTTTTTGATTTGATTTTGAAAAAGAGGATCCTGAGCAAAATTGGGTAGGCTAAGAAAATCCAAATATGCTTCTTTTGTTTTTGATTTGATTTTGAAAGAGAGGATCCTTAGCAAATTTGGGTATGCTAAGGAAATCCAAATGTTGTTTCTTTTGTCTTTGATTTGATTTTGAAAAAGAGGATCCTTAGCAAATTTGGGTATGCTAAGAAAATCCAAATATGTTTCTCTTATTTTTTATTTGATTTTAAAGAGAGGATCCTTAGCAAATTTGGGTATGCTAAGGAAATCCAAATGTTGTTTCCTTTTTTTCTTTTTTTCTTTTTTTGAAAAAGATGATGTTGATTTTATTTTTGAAAATGTGATTGTTTATTTTGTTTTGAAAATTTGATTGTTCATTTTGTTTTGAAAATGTGATTGTTCATTTTATTTTGAAAATAAAATCTTCATTCAATAAATTAAATGAAGATGTTCATTTGTGCTTTTTGAAATTATGATTGTTGGATTTTATTTTTTGAAAGATATGATTGTTGATTTTTGTTTTGAAAATGTGATTGTTGGTTTTTATTTTGAAAATGAAATCTTCATGCAATGAATTGAATGAAGATGTTCATTTGTGCTTTTAGAAAATATGATTGTTGGAATCTTATTTTTGAAAGAGATGATTGTCTTTTTGTTTTGAAAATGAAAATCCTCATTCAATAAATTGAATGAGGAAGTTCACTTGTGCTTTTTGAAAATGTGATTTTGAATTTTACTTTTTAAAAGAGATTTTGTTGATTTTCTTCTATCTTTTTTTTTTTTTTTTTTGAAAAGATGATTGTTCATTTTGATTGAAAATGAACTCTTCATTCAATAAATTGAATGAAGATGTTCATTTGTGCTTTTGGAAAGAATGATTTTTTTATTTAATTTTGAGATGATCCAACATGTAACAATCATAAAGATTGTTAGATGAGGGTGATTTATGAAATTTTATGTGCAAACATTTTATTATGTGCATTTTGAAAAAGTACTTTTTGGAAATTGATGTTTATTTTATAAAGGTTTATTTTTCTTTATTTTTTGGAATGAACATTTTCTTATCATAAATATGGTAGGGAGAAATTCTTTAGTTATTTCTTTTTATTACATTTTTATTTTCACCCATTAGGGAACCCAATGGGGGTTTTAAGACCAACACGAGGTGAGATCCTAAAACCTAAAGATGTTGGCTAGCTCAACTTAAGGATGAAATAAGCTAAGTGCCAACGGAAAATGAAGATAGTCTTAGATTCATACAAATGTACAAACCCACTATCGATACTTGGAGATAATGATCATTTACCAAAAATGGAGAGAGGAACCATCCCCAGCGGAGTCACCAGAATAATTTGTGGTGAAATATAATATATATATTCTTGCCCTCATCTATCCCTTTTGGAAAGGATGAATGAAAACATATATATATATATATATAATATATATATATATATATATATATATATATATATATATTACGGCTTGTTGGGACACCACATAGATCCACAGTTGTACTTATTAGGGTGATTAGGTATGACATTGAGGAAAGGTGTACTATCTCGAGAGATAGAAGTCACCACCCTACAATGGACTTAATCACCTTAATAAGAACTCCTAAGGACTATGGGTCTTTGGAATGTACCAGAGATTCTTCCCCTATTTTACATGAAAAAGTAAAGCAGAGTTTATTTTAAATTAGGTTCGTTAAGTACCCTACAGTGGAAAGCCCCCATAGTTAATTATATCCTAAGGGATGGGATTCCATAGAAATACTCTCGATTAAGGTAAATGATCATTGTCTCCAAAGATTTTGAAGGTATGACTATCAATCGCTTGGATTATTTTTAGAAGATCAAGTAGGATCGATCAAGAGGTGGGAGTTCTTATCGAAGCCAAATGAAGATGAGTAAGGGATGCTTAGGATACTAGGAAGCCTAGTAAGCATCCCAAACTATACTATGGTTGGGCTTTATATTTTTGAAATTGAATTGATTTATTTGTTTGAGTTGAATTTTTATTAGAAAGTTAGGGCTTACAACTCCATGATACAAGGTCATGGAAATGCCTAAGAGGTGAGGATTTATGCTCGTAGCCTGCAAAGGGAAGTAGCAACATCTGAATCTAAATCTAGAGAGCTTTGGTGAGGGCCAAAAGCATGACCTAAATCTAAGGCAAAAATGGGTATTTGGTTTACCTCCACAAGAGAGGATAAATCACCCAACTATTTGGACTTACAACTACCTGGGGGTGGCCGCCAACTAACTCCTCCTATGATTTTAAATACATATATGCAAGTAATATGCTTTTTCAAGATAGCTAGGCTCTTATTTATTTAGAAAGAGACTAAATCATTAAACACACTCCTTAAGAGACTAGATCATGCAGGGCATGATTTAATGACTTAAATCTAATTCAATTTTTTTTACATTTTATTTTTATTTTGGACAATCAATTTGACACGGGCATTAGGATTCATATGCCTAATGCATGAGAAATTAGATTATGGGCCAAAATTAGCAAGATAAGGAGGTGTTTTTCCACCTTGGCTCTCAAAGGTCAAGCTAAATTCTCTTGCAAAGGTGGAAGCCCTCTAATCAAGAGTGAAACAATATGCTTTTTATGCATGATGTGAGAAAGAAAATACAACATCCAGCTAAGGGGTTGTTAATTCTTTTATCTTGCTTTATAACTTAGGCTTTAGGCGAGGTTATGAGTTATTTTATTTTTAGTTTGAATGGATTAGTTGGATAGAAAATTTATTTTCCTAAGAGCATAATCGTCATCCAGGCCATACATCAAAGAAAAAAAGAAACTAGGAAAAGATGTCATCTGAATGCACAAGCTAAACAAACATCAAATAATTTATAAAGCTAGCATAAAAGTATAAGAGACCATTTGTGGTCGGGCTCCACCACACAAACCCGAAAATAAATTGGGTAGCCAATCTCTACCCTTATACAACCCGGATTACAAATGAATTAAATACAATCAAAAAGGAATTCATTGTTATGGGGGGTCTTCATTCTTCATTTCATCTTTCTACTTTCTTCTTTTGGTTGGTTGGAATGTGGTTGCTCCAAAGGCTTCACATGGTACATAAGACATAGTCTTATAACCAATTTTCATCCTAATCCTCCATAGCAATCATTCCAAATCCTAATTGTAAAATTACATGAAAAATGGGAAAAAGGAAATCTAACTAAGACCTATAAAATATAGATTAGCTAAACAAACCATACAATCCCAAGCATGTGTATATATATATATATATATTGGACTTAGCACATCACACATGGGTGACAAGTCCACCTGGCCTATTTTGGATTATGCATAGGGGTATAAGCACCTGCATAGCAAAAGCATTTTTATATTTTATTATAGCACCCCTTAAGCACAATCTCCTGCAGAAGATAATGGTTAGACTAAGATCATCATACCATTCAATCTACACACATACACCCTAACATCCAGACTAAAATATTACATCATAAAATAAAAGCAAACATCAAACCATGCACCGCCCTAACCTAAAGCTAGAAGTGGTGACTTAGCCTAATGTGTGTGATATTTAAGGTTTGTGTGGTATGCTTAGCCAGGCTTTAAGGTTGACATTTTCTAAGTGTGAAAATGTTCAACTTAGAGAGTAGTTTCATTTAAGTGATTTAGTTGATTTAGTTGATTTTTATTTTTATAATTTATTTAGGTTTGAAAGAACCTACAAATAATTACTAAGTGTTGTAAAGAGATGAAAAGAGAAGAGAACTTCCCTTTCCTCCCTACCTTAAATAATTTCTAAGGTAGATTCATATTTGATTTTTATTTAGTGAATATTTTATTATGTGTTCTAATTAATCCTAAGTTTACATTTTTCCTAAATAAACATATTCAAAAAGAAAGGCATTTTAAGATTAAGTAAAGTGAAATACTAGCACAAAACACACAACACTTCATTTCTTTCCCAACATGTGTAACATGCATATGGATGAATCCTAAGCATATCTATACATGTAAATGAAGGTGTTTAGCACACCTTAATGATGAATTCTAAGAGATTTTATTTAAGAAATTTGAATGTTTTTATGATGCATGATCTTGTTAAGTAAAAAATAGGGATTATTTTATGCATTTTTCATATGCACATTTACATGTATGAAAGGCATAAGTGAGTATGGTGCCATTATTACAATAGGGGTGTCAGGTACAAGACCTACTTGGGGCTACTTAAAGCCTCACAACCCTAGGGTGTCTAAACTATTATACCACTTTACTTAAATACAAGTGCATGTACAAAAAGAAATTAATGGAAAAAGAGTCATGCAAAAAAAGTTTATGTTTATTTGCTTGATTTGTTTATGCAATTTACATATTCTAGTGTGAATATCCTTTTTAAGTGATAACATAGGAATGAATTGGAATGGATTTAAGCAAGAGTTGTGTTCTTTCCAAATAAACTATACACTTTGCAAAATCTTATTCAAAACTATGCTAAAACAGAAGAGAAGGAAATAAACACAATGCACACCTTATATTATATTCACATGCAAGCCTATAAATAATTATTAGTAGCATACTTCTCAGTTGTGATGTTTGATTTATAAGTTTTGAAAGTAATTTTGGATTTAGTAGTCATAATAGCCATTCATATTCTTACTTTAACCAAAACATGCATATTGACATAAAGGACACATTTCATTTTTAATTTTCTTTTTAAAAGGCATGAATGCATGATTTTCATATGATATGAATATTTATCATGCTAGAAAAGAAATAAAGTGATGAAAGAATGTAAATTCATTCACCCTAATTAATTCCTAAAGACAATCTTATGAAATAAGATTATTTAAAGTGAATCAAAATTATTTTAAAGAGATTTTTGTTTTGCTTTGAGTTTGATTTGATTTTAATAAATGTGAAAAGATTTACTAGTCCTAACCCATCTCCCACATGTGTATGTTGTTTTAGTTTAATTTTAGAACCATGATATTGATTTTATATTTTATTTAGGTTAAGGTGTACATTAAGTCCATTAATTACTCCTTACCTACACCACTTTAACATATTTAACCAAATAATTATGAGCCAAAGTATGACATAAAACTATAAAGAATTTAAATCAGCAATGCACCTAAGAAATAAAGGGGTCTAATGCATTTGGATCATAATTAATGACTAATTAAGCAAAAGGGTTTAATTTAAGTACTTTCATAACCCTTCTCACACATATGGGTTAGATATGATTTCCTTAAGCTACTTAGGTTACCGAACACCTAAGCATCTACCCAAGAAGGAAATGACTAAGTTCATACTGATTTGATTTTAAAATTTTGATTAATTAATCCATTTAATTAAGTAGTTAAACTATTTAATTAATTTGCACCTTAGATTTTTATCCAAATGAAATCAACATAGGGGAAAAGATTTGGGAGAGGAATCCTAATCTCATTCCCTAAGTCCATTCACTATTCTAAGGTAATTAGTAAACTTAACTAATTAATTCATCATTATTTTGTATGATAATTAAGCACTTAATTGATTAAGGGAGTGATTAGGAGTGGATCAAGCAATTACACTAATTAAACACTTAATAAATTCCAAGAAAATCATAGGAGGTAGAGATCATCCCATTAATTAACCTAGAAAGTTTGGAATTAATCAGTGGAATAATTAGGAAGTAATTAACATAATTACATTCCTAATAAAACTCAAATTGCATAAAATTCACTACTCAAAATCCATCAAACTTAATTTTAGGTTATTTCCCTTTGAATTATATTAACAATGCATTTTATTTTGTATTTTTCTAATTTTTCTACATTTACTTATATATCTTTGAAGATTATGTGATTAAAACTTAATTAAATAGTCTAATTATATAGTTAATCTCGTCGGTGCCATGTGGACCGCTGACGCAGCACGCGCTTTTCATGTGGCATGATGGGATTCGCCATTTAAGTAGTCACATCCCATGCCACGTCAGCCGATGACACTATGCATTTTCTCGATCGTCTGACCAAAGATCAGACGGTCAGTATTAAGCTGCGATTCCTAAGGGATTAATTGAAGGATATATGCAGATTAATCAGGACCGTCCATCCAAAATATGTGGGATGGATGGTCCATGATCCTTCACTGAGTTCGCCTGCAGGAGAGGGCAATTGTCCACTCCTTAGGGCTTGATCCGAGCTTGATTGAGCTTGGATTGAGCTCAAATTTAACCCACACCATCATGCAAGGGGAAGAAGATCTAACAGTCAATTTCACTTGGGGTGAAACTTTCCTTCAAAAAGGACTAAGAAAAATTCAATGCAAGCTCAGTTTTTATCCATACCTCATCAGAGGCTATCACCGGTGCTCCCAACCGTTAAGATAGCTTCGTCTAGTGGAGACAAAGCCCTGTTGAAGGTTTCAAGATTTGGGATGAAGTGAATTGCTCAATTGGCCAAACTCCTCCTCCTAGGCTTATGGCTTTGATCTAGACACCTCTTCTCATGGCTTGAACACTTGGATGAAGGTTTGAGTGAGCTCAATTGGGCTCCCTCAAGGTGCTTGAAGGAGGAATTGAGCTAAATTTGAGTATTGGATGAGTTGGAAAATCTTGCTACCTCCTTTATTTTTGATTTTGAAGAAAGCAAGAATGGAGAAATCCAATTGGGTCTAAGAAGCTTGGAGGAGCTTGGGAATGCTTGCTCTAGCTTCCTATGCTTCAATCGAATGAAAGAGGATGAAGTTCAAGTGAAATTAGGGGGAGTATATCTTCCCCTAGGAGGATCAAATGATTGAGCTTGCTTATACTATTTTGATCAAATTGATAAGGCAGATTGAGTTTGTTAGGTCATTTGAGGTGGCATGTGATTCAGTTTGGCTAGAGGAGTGGAGTGGTGAAGCTCCCATGTGCTCAACAAAGTGGAAGAGGGATCCCATGTGCTCAATTTTCAAGTGGGTGGTCAATTTTGGCCTTGGGTTGGGTTTGACCCAAACCCATTGGTTCATGTGCACCACACCTACTAGAGTCCACTTGGTCCACTAAGAGGGTGTCAAGTAGCCATAAAAAAGAATTAACCAAATTCCAAGTGGAATTGGCCATAGGTTACCCCTTGACCTAGGGGTAAAATAGTCATTTGGCTTTTGTTTCACTTTGGACAGATTTAGAATAGTTTGAAATTAGGTTGGTCCAAATTTCAAGGAATTTAGAGTTGATTTGATGTCATTTGGCTCATGTTGACCCATTTAAGTCAAAATGGGTCAACTTGGGTCAAGTTGACCAATTGGTCAAATTAGGTCAAACCAAGGGTTGGGTTAAGTTCATATGACTATTTGAAATGTGTTTGCATCATTGGTTTGGTTCAATTTGATTTATATTTGGTTTTGGTTCATTTCACTTCAAATGACCAACTAAATCTATACCAACCCATGACCTAACACAAATAAGTCAAATGGGTCAAGTTGACCAATTTGACCCATTTGACCTATTTGGGCTAGGTCATGGGTTGGTTTAGGTTTAGTTGGTCATTTGAAGTGTTTAGGTAGCTTTGGTTTCAATCAATTTTAGTTTAACTTTATTTGACTCAATTTGACTTTTTAGGTCAAGTTGGGTTCATGGTCAATTGGGCTAGGTTAGGTCTAGTTGGTCAATTGAAGATTTGGTCAAGTTCAACAAGTGATTTGGAATGAACTTGGTCCATTAGTTTCAATCAATTTGGCTTAGGTCAAATTTTGACCCATTTTGACTTTTTAGGTCAAGTTGGGTCAACTTGGGTCAAGTGGCCAATTGGGCAAGGTTAGGCTCAAATGATGACTTAGTCAAGTTCAAACATTGATCATGAATTGGTTTTGATCAATGGTTTCAATCAATTTAGCCTATGGTGGATTTTGGCTAGTTTAGGTTTCATTTTGGCTGAGTGTTGACTTGGTCAACCCTTAGGTTTGACTTGGTTTGACCCAATTTTAGTGATTGATCATCTCATGATGATTTTTACTCACAATGTGAGGCTTAGGTGGCCTTAGTTCAATCCAATTTATGTAGGATTAGAATTTGGCTCAAAAGGGGTACTTTAGGTCACTTTGGGTCAAGTGAGCCTAAGTTGGTCAATTGACCTGATCAAGGCTTGAATCAAGTTTGATTGAACTCACATATGGACTTATGATTGAAATATAAATCTATTTGCAAGTGATTTGGAGTCGAATGAGTTTTGATTTATTTGACAATTTCAAGTTCAAAGGGTGAACATGAGTTTGATTTGGGTTTGAGTTTTGAATTTAGTTTTGGTTTGATGATTGAAGTTTGTGTTTATATTTGGATTCATGATTGAAGGATTGATTGAATCATGAAAAAAAAATCAAGGGTTTGGCTTGATTTGAATTTGATTTAGCTAAGTTCAAGAATTTGACTTGAAAGGCTTAGGTTGAATTTTGGTTGAATTTGGATTTGAGTTTTGAATTTAGTTTTGGATTGATGACTGAAGTTTGTGTTTATATTTGATTTCATGATTGAAGGATTGATTGAATCATGAAAAAAAAATTAAGGGTTTGACTTGATTTGAATTTGATTTATCTAAGTTCAAGAATTTGACTTGAAGGCTTAGGTTGAATTTTGGTTGAATTTGGATTTGAGTTTTGAATTGATTTGGAGTTTGATTTGAATTGATTTGGAGTTTGACTTGAAAGGAGGAAGTGAGGATTTGGTTCAAGCTATAGCCTAAGCAAATTTTCCTAACACCCCTAAGGCATGAACTATTCCTATGGCTAACTCTTCTAAGTCTCTAGGATTAGGTTAAGTGTTCACCTAATCACTAGAAGTGTCTTAAGACTAAGAAAACTCTTAATGATTAAGAGGAATCCTATGTTTAAGATGGAGGGGTTGAGAGCTCATCAAAAAAATGAGATCAACAGACCTACTTCTCTAAGCTTGGTCAAATTTGCTTCCAAATCACTCCAAACTCAAATGATTTTCTAGTGAATCATTTATACCTTCATTTATATTCACAAATATAAATGAAATATAAATCCAAATGGCCAAAATCAAATCAAATCTCTAATTTTAGCCTTTTAAGCTAATTTCTTGAACTTGGCCAAATCCTATCCAAATCAATTCAAAACACATGGATTTCTTCATGAATCAATCATTCCTTCAATCATTCACCTAAATATAAACATAAACTATAATTATCAAACCAATCCCAAGTCAAGCCCAAGTCAGCCATTTTGACTTGAAAACTCCAAATGAGCCAAAATCCATTACACTCTAAATTGATTGTAATTGTATATATATTTCAATTCTAGGATCATATATGAGTTCAACTAAAGTTGAATTAAGTCAAAACCAAACTAATTGACCCATTTAGGGCCACGTGACCCAAAGTGACCTAAAGGACCTTATTGAGCCAAATTATAATCCCACCTAAATTGGATTGAACCAAGGCCATCCAAATCTCATATCATGATCAACAATCATCCTAGGGTGATCAACTACCTTGAATTGGGTCAAACCAAGTCAACTTGGTCATTTGACCAAGTCAACCTTTAGCCCAAATGAAACCCAAACCCAAACTAGCCAATACCCACCATATACCAAATTCATTGAAACCATTGATTCAAACCCATTCATAATCAGTGATTGAACATGACTAAACCCTTAATTGAGCTAAACCAAGTATAATTGACCATTTGACCTAAGTTGGCCCAAATTGGCCTAAAAAGTCAAAATGCATCAAATCATGATTTAATCAAAATTGATTGCAACCAATGGCTCAAGTTCATTCTAAATCATTTATTGAACTTGACCAAAGCCATGATTGAGCTCAATTTGACCAATTGGTCAACTTGACCCATCCTAGCCCAAATTGACCTAAAGGGTCAAATTGGCCAAAATCTAAATTAAACCCAAATCAAATCAAACCAAAGCCTAAAATTATTTTCAATTAACCAATTGAACATGAACCAACACCTAACCCAACCCAATTTGGTCAAATTCATCAAATTGGTCAACTTGACCCATTTGACCCATTTGATTTCAAATGGGCCAAAAATCAAACTTAAGCCAAATTAATCAAAACCACTTGAACCAAAACTCTTTAAATTATTATTTAAACCTAACCCAAGCCTTGGTTTGACCCAATTTGACCAATTGGTCAACCCAACCCAACATGAATCCATATGAACCCATTTGAGCACCCAAAACCAACCCATGGACCCTAAGGGCTGACCAAACCTGACCCAAATTGACCCTAGGCCAACCCAAAATCATCCCAAAAGCAAAGTGGACCCCACCCAAGGGAATTAGACATTTGATACACTTCATTTGCATTGGATTATCTCCATAAGAAGCAAAGTCCACTCTCCCATCACCATGGTAGCCATCCAATTGCCATATAAAGCACACCTAAGCCTCCTAGCCCATCCTAGAACAACTAGGACTCACCATGGACCAAAGGGAGGTGAACCTCCCTTCATACCCGAGCACCCAAAGGACCAAACAAACTCAATCTCCCCATATCTTTCATTGGGATGCCTGTCATAGCTTCCTCCACTCCTAGCATGGGGCAACCCCTCCAGCAGTCTGGCGGAGGCGAACCAGCTAAAAATTAGGAACCAATCCCATCCATCCATCAAGCTTAATTAAGGGGTATACTCCCTCAATTCTCACAGGAATTGACACAATTCAAATTCACTGAGCTTCCCAAGTATTTTCGAAATCCTAGAGAGCCTCCCCAAGCCTTCTCGAGTTTCCCTTCGCCAGAATTCTCCATTCCCATGTGCAGCCGAAACAGGGCATCCCTCCTTTGATTCAAACTCATCCATCTCTCAACCAAACTTCAATTAAACTCACACACACCATCCTCATGTGTCATCAAATCCATTCAAACCTTTTCCCGAGCTCCAAATCCACTCTAAGCACATGTTCGATCAAGACCGAATGCCCAAAGGGAGGATCTTGGTCTCTAAAGCAATCCACCTCAAATCAATGCTTGTGCAGCTCAACAGGGTTTTATTCCTATCAAATGAAGCTTCCTCAATTGTTGGAACCACCAGTCACAAGCTTCGATGAGGTATTCCATTAAAATCGATCCTTGTATGAAAATGTGTTGGTCATTTTCAAAGAAAACTTGCATTTGAGCCCATCCTAGCCGTTGAATCTTTGTGGATACCTCACGTGAAGGTGTGGGTTGAGTTTGGAGTGGATCCAAGCTCTGGTGAGCTCAGATCGAGTGATCCATGGCAGACGGGCTCTGTCGTTCGTCGCTCATAGGAGGATGGATCATGGGTCGTCCATTCCGCATGATTGGAATAGACGGTCGTGATCAACTCACGCTTAGATCCCCTTTATTTTCTCCTTAGCCATGGGATTTAATTATGGCCATTTGGTCTTAGATCAGACAGTCCACGAGAAAGCACGTCTGCCACCGGTTGACTTAATTACACTATGTGACAACTTAAATAACCTATCTCGTCATGCCGCGTCAGCAGCCACGTGGTATCGATAGGATTAGGACTTTAATTAGGTTAATTAATTCATTTTTTAAAGCTAAAACTTCTAAAATTTTTAACTAATTATAGAAAAATCTTAAAAAAATATAAATGAGGACTCGTTTTAAAGATATTTCAAAGGGGAATCTGTTAAAAATGTAATTAAGTAATTTTGAATAGTGATTTTAGCTTAATTAGAGTTTAATTAAAAAGGTAATTAGCCTAATTACTCTCTGATTAACCATTTAATTAACTCCATAATTTCATAGCACGTTTAGGGGGATGACCTCTATCTCCCCTATTTTTCTTGGAACTTATTTGGTGCTTAATGAGGGAATTTAGTTAATTGAACCTTAATTATCCTCTTAATTTAATTCATGATTAACTAAGCAAATGAACAGTAAATTAATCCACTAATCAAGCTTATTGTCATCTGTTAATAGTGAAAATTCTTAGGGAAATGGTTTAGGTTTACTCCTTATGACCATTTCATTAAGCCTCTTCATTTGTTTCAAATTAATTAAAGTTTAAGTAATTAATTAGCCACTTAATTAATCAATTAAAAGAAAAGGGAGTCTAATTATTTCAGAGCCTAATTGATTATTTGAAATGACTTAGGGATTGGGATTGAGACCTCTTCCTTGATCTCTTTCCTTAAGTTAACTTCATTATCCTAATTAAAATATAATCAAAGGATTTAATTAGCCAATTAAGGGATTAATTAAATTAATTTAAAAACCAATTCATTCCTAACTTTGATTAATCAACCTTGGGTAGTTCTTTAAATGTTTAATAGTCTAAAGAAATTTAATGAAATTATGATCAGCTTACATGTGTGAGAAAATCATAAAAGTAATTAAACAAATCCCTTAAGCTTAATTAACTATTAATTATGAGCCAATTGCATTAGGCCCCTTTCATTTCTTAGGAGCATTGTTAATTTACTTTTCTATATGGTTGCATCTCATGTTGGCTCATCATTATTTAGTTAAATAAATTAAGGTGATGTAGGCAAGGGATTAATTAATTGATTTAATTCACACCTCAACCTAATTAAGCCATAAAATCAATTTAATTACTTTTCAATAAATCAAATTAACTCACACATAAGGGGAAGGGGATTAGGATTACCATCCCTCTTTCACATTTCTTAAATCAAATCAAACATGAAATCAAAAATGGCTTTAAGAAACTTTGGTTTATTTTAAATAAGCTTATTTAATGTGATTGCCCTTAGGAATTAGTTGGATTGAATGAAATTGCATGCTGGTGTTGTTTTATTTCTTTCCAATCATGTTAAAATTTTGTATGCCACTTGTATTCATGCATTCATTTCTTTCAAAAAAATTAATTAAATAAAATGATTTCCTTTATATCAAATTTGCATGTGTTTACTTAATTAGAAATAAGTGTGGCTATTATCACTATTAAATCTCAAATGTATTTTCAAAAGCTTATTAATGGATAATAATATATATTGTGACTTTAGTTACATATACATAGGACGTGCATGTGAATATAAGCTTAGTGTATGAAGTGAAGTCTCTTTCTTACATTCATATGTTATTTTGCATAAGTTTTAATGTTAATGGGTGTATTAGTCTAGACATTCCGGGGACGCAAGGCTTTAAGTAGCCCCAAGGAGATTCCAACCTCACTCCCCTAGTGCAGAACAATGGCGACGTACCCATCTGATTTCATTCTTATGTGTCTTGACATTAGAAATGGGATAGAGCTTTAATTCATTTACATAATTAAATTAAATAAATCAAATTCTACTTTTTCATGGATTTTCTATTCTTATAGTTATTTATACATCCATATGTATTTAAGAATAGCGGGTATATTGATCTGGACATTCCGGGGATGCATGGCTTTAAGTAGCCCCAAGGAGGTTCCTACCTCACTCCCCTGGTGCATAATAATGGCGACGTACTTGTTTAAAACTTTCATACATTTGAATGTGTATTTAGCTAATGAATGAACCCCCCGCTCTTTCTATTAAAAAGACATGCATTCATATTTTTTTCAAGTGGTTGGATTGATTAGTCATATAATTTAGAGTTCTTTCTTATACTTTTGTATAAGAATTTAAATAGAGCTTTAAATCAATATGACAAAATAATTCAACCAAATGAAACATCAATTCTAAATACATTTGCTCACATTCATCATTTAAGTGTGCTAATGAATAAATTGCATGTATAGTTATATTTAGGACATAATCATATGTATGCTATATATGATGGAAAGAAATGAACAAACATATGTTATGGGATAGTAATTAATTCCAATTAATCTTAAGATGCCTTTCTTATTGAATGAGATTATTTAAAGTGAACCTAAACCTAGGACTAATTAAAATGTGTAATAAGTCATTCATTAAAGAGAATTCATTTAATTAATTTGCTTTAGATGTGACTTAAGGTAGGGATAGAAGAGTGTGATCCTCTCTTTCCTTCTCTTTAAAATACTTAGTTATTTAGTGTAGGCCAAATGAAATAAAAGAAATCACTAAGCAAAAATTTACAAACCAATTAAACCATTTAAAACCAACCTTTATAATTAAATGTCCTTTATACTTAGAGAATGATAACTCTAAAGCCTAGTTAGAATACACCACACAAGCCTTAATACACACACATTAGATTTAGTCGCTATTTCTAGTTTTATGTTAGGGCAGTGTATGGTTTGATGTATGTATGTTTTGTGATGTATTATTGTAGAATGGATGTTATGGTATGTGCTTCGTAGACTGAATGTTAGGTCGTGATTAGCCTAATTACGTCTGCTACAGAAGATTATGCTTAAGATGTGTTTAAAATAAATATGAATAATCTCTCTTGCAGGTTGCTTAGCTCCTAAGCATAATCTAAGTTAAGATAAGTGGACTCGGTTACCCATGTGCAGGGTGCTAAGTCTAAATTATACATATAACTGTTTGGGTTGTATAGTGTGTTTAGCTAACACTTGTTTAACAGATATAGTTAGATTTACTTTTTTCTATTTTTAATGTAATTGTGCATTAGGAATTAGGATTAGTGTTATGGGGGATTAGGATGAGCAGAGGCTAGAAGGTTTTGTCCTGGGAGGCCCCCATGATGCCTTTGAAGCAAGTACATTCAAATCAAGTCAAAGAAAGAAAGAAGAGGAGACACGAAGAAAGGAGATAAGAAGACCCCCCCCCCCTAGCAATTATTCATTTGTAATTGTAACTATTCTTTCATATATCGGGTTATATAAGGGTAGAGCTTATTTATTTTTTTTTTGTTATCATGGTACAATCACCTATTATTCTTTTACATTGAGTTTATAAATTGTTTGATGCTTTGTTTACAATTGTGTAATAGAAATGGCATGTATTTTCTTAGTTTCTTCATGTATAATGATTTAATGTGTGGCCTGGATTCGATTAGGCTCTTGAGAAAAAATTAAATTTTCTACCCCAAATATAACTCATAATTAATTTTCTAAGCAACTCATAACCTCATTTAAAGCCTAGGCATTAAATCAAGATAACTAAAAGATTTAACAACCCGTTAGCTGAATGTTGTATGCTTAATATCATGCATTTCATCTTGTTTCCTTCTTACTAAGAGAGGGTTTCCATCTTTGCATGATAGGGGAAGACTTTACCTTTGAGGGTCTCCCTTGTAATGGAAAATACCTCTTTCTCTCTGATTTAACCAATAATCCTATTTCATCATGCATTTAGACATACAAAATCCTATAGCCATTATCAAAATGAAGAGTCCAAAATCAAATAAAATTTTATAAAATTTGTATTAGACTAAGTCATTATTCATACCACTCATGATTTAGTCTCTTAGGGAGTGGGTTTAAATACTTTAGTTTCTTTCTAAATAATAACAACCTAACCATCTTGCAAAATATATGACTTGACCACATGGTTTTAAAATGTAGGAGGAGTTAGTTGGCTACCACTCCAGGCGATTATAAGTCCAACAGATGGGTGATTTACCCTCTCTTATGGATGTAAATAATATATGCATTTTTGTCTTAGATTTAGGATGTGCTTTGACCCTCATTAAAGCTCCATAGACTTAAGAGCTGATATTATTATTTCTTCTTGGGCTACAAGCATAAATCCTCACCTCTTAGGTATTTTCATAATCTTATATTGTGAGATTATAAGTCCTAATTTTTCTAATAAAATTTTAACACAAATATATAATTCTCTCCAATTTTAAATATATAAAGCCTAACCATAGGATAGTTTGGGATACTCATTAGGCTTCATAGTATCATGAGCATCCCTTTCTCATCTTCTTTTGTCTTCGATAATAAGTCTCTCCTTTTGATATATCCCACATGATTTTTCAAACATAGTCAATTTATTGATAGTCCTATCTTTAAAATATTTGGAGATAACAATTATCTACTTTAATCGAGAGTATTCCTAAGGAACTCACCTTCCTTAGGATGTAATTAATTATGGGGGCTTGCCCCTATAGGGAATTTTAGAACCCAATTTAAATAAATCATAATTTATTCATCCATGTAAAGCAGGGAAAAAAACTTATGGTATATTCAAAGACCTATCATGCCTTAGGAGTCCTTATTAGGTGATCAGGTCCATTATATAGTAGTGATTTCTATCTTTTGAGATACTGCACTATTCCTTGATGTCATGCTCGATCACCTAAATAAGTACACCCTCAGATCTGCATGGTATCCCCACAAATATATTTAAAAATAAACACCACATGTATGAAGTGAAGTTCCTTTCTTTCATTCATATGTTGATTTGCATAAGTGTGAATGTTAGTGGTTATATTAGTCTGGACATTCTGGGGATGCACAATTTTAAGTAGCCCCAAGGAGGTTCTTACCTCACTCCCCTAGTGCAAAATAATAGCAATGTACCTATTTAATTTTATTCTTATGCATCTTGACATTAGAATTTGGATAGAGCTTTAATTCATTCACACAAATAAATCAATTAATTAAATTCAATTTTTACATGATTTCCATTCTTATAGTTGTTTGTACACTCATATGTATTTAAGAATAGCGGGTATATCTAGTCTTGGCATTCCAGGGATGCACGACTTTAAGTAACCCCAAGGAGGTTCCTACCTCACTCCCCTGGTGCAAAATAATGGCGAAGTACTTGCTTAGAACTTTCATACATTTGAATGTGTATTTAGCTAATGAATGAGAATCCTCTTTTTCTATGAAAATCATTCATGTATCCTACATTTAAGTGTGTCAAAAATATATTGTATGGATAGATATGCTTAGGACTTAATTATGTGCATGCTACATATGATGGAAAGAAATGAACAAATATGTGCTGTGTGATAGTAATTAACTCTAAATAATCTTAAGATGCCTTTCTTATTGAATGAGATCATTTAAAGTGAACCTAAACCTAGGACTAATTAAAATATGTAATAAGCCATTCACTAAAGATAATTTATTTAATTAATTTTCTTTAGATGTGGCTTAAGGTATGGATAAAAGAGAGTGATCTTATCTTTTCTTTTCTTTATAACACTTACTTGTTAAGTGTAAATCAAGTGAAACAAAATAAAGCATTAAGTAAAACTCACAAATTAACTAAGCCACTTAAAGTGAAACCATCCTTCAAATTAAATCCTTTCTTACTTAAAAAAATTATAACAAAGCCCAATCAGAGCATACCACACAAGCCTTAATACATACACCTTAAATTAAGTCACCACTTTTAGCCTTATGTTAGGGCGGTGCATCGTTTGATGTATGTTTAGTTTTATGATGTATTGTTGTAGACTGGATGTTAGGGTGTATGTTTCGTAAACTGGATGTTAGGTCGTGATTAGCTTAATTATGTTTTCTATAGGTGATTAAGCTTAAGGGGTCGCTAAAAAATAAATATAAATGCTCTCTTTGCAAGTTGCTTAACCCCTAATCTAAATTAGGATAGATAGACTTGGTTACCCATGTGCAGGGTGTTAAGTCTAAATCATACCTATAACTGCTTAAGTTGTATGGTGTGTTTACCTAACACTTATTTTGGAGGTGTAGTTAGATTTATTTTTTCTATTTTTAATATAATTATGCATTAAAAATTAGGATTAGTGTTATAGGGGGATTAAGATGAGCGGAGACTAGAAGGCTTTGTCCTGGGAGGCCTCCGTGATGCCTTTGGAGCAAGCAAACCCAAATAAAGAAATGGAGGATATATGAAGAAAGAAGATAAGAAGACCCCCATAGCACGTATTGATCCTTGATTGTAATTATTATTTTGTAATCCGGATTGTATAAGGGTAGAGCTCGGCTACCCATATTTTTCTTCTTTTTCTGGTTGTACGGTGGTACCCGAAGGCACCGGCCTTTTATTCTTTTGTGGTAGTTATAAAATATTTGATGTTATGTTTAGCTTGTGCATTAGAAATGACATGCCTTTTCATAGTTTCTTTATGATTGGTGTTTATTGTATGGCCTGGATCTGATTAGGCTCTTAGAAAAAAATAAATTTTATACTCTAACTATAACACATAACTAAATTTTATAAATGACTCATTGTGGTGTATTTTTTCTTCAACATATTGGGATATGCTAAAAATTTGTTGATTGGAACACCACATTGATCCACAGATGTACTCAATAGGGTGATTGGGTGTCACATTGATGAATAATATACTATCTTGAGAGAAAGAAGTCACCATCCTACAATGGACCTAATCACCTAATAAGGACTCCTAAGAACAATAGGTCTTCGAATGTACCAGAGATCTTTCCCCTACTTTACATGGAAAAGTAAAGTAGGGTTTATTTAAATTGGGTTTGTTAAGTTCCCTATAGAGGCAAGCCCCCATAGTTAATTACATCTTAAGGAATGAGATTTCTTAAGAATACTCTTGATTAAGGTAAATGATCGTTGTCTCCAAAGATTTTGAAGAAAGGACTATCAATAAATTAGTTATTTTAGAAAATCAAGTGGGATTGATCAAGATGAGAGAGTTATTATCAAAACTAAAGGAAGATGAGTAGGGGATGCTCATGATGCTAGAAAACCTAGCGAGCATTTCAAACTATCCTATGGATGGACTTTTTATATTTTTGAAATTGAAGAGGATTATATGTTTGAGTTGAGTTTTTATTCAAAATCTAGGGCTTACAATTCCACAATGCAAGATCGTGGAAATGCCTAAGAGGTGAGAATTTATGCTTGTAGCCCACAAAAAAGAAATAGCAATCTTGGATCCTAAATCTAAGGAGCTTGGCGAGGGCCAAAGCACGACCTAAATCTAAGATGAAAATGGGTATATTGTTTATCTTCACAAGAGAGAATAAACCACCCGAATGTTGGTCTTACAACCACCTAGGGGTGGCTTCCAATTAACTCCTCATATGATTTTAAATACATATAGGCAAGTCTTATGTTTTGCAAGATGGCTAAGTTTTTATTTATTTATTAAGGATAATATGTCCTTAAACACACTCCCTAAGAGACTCGATCATGAAAGGCATGAATAAATGACTTAATCTAATGCAAATTTTATTAAGTTTTAATTTTTAGACATTTTTATTTGACACAAGATATGGGATTTCATATGTATAATGCATGAGAAATTGGTTATGGGCCAAAATCAAAAAGAAAGAGGTGTATTTCCACCACGGCTCTCAAAGGATAAGTCATTTTCTCTAGCAAAAGTGGAAGCCCTACATTACCAAGAGTGAAGCAATATGTTTTATCCATGATGTGAGACATACAACATCCAACTAAGGGATTGTTAAATATTTTATTATCTTAATTTATGTCCTAGGCTTTAAGTGAGGTTATGAGTTATTTGATTTAATTTTGAGTTGATTAATTATATAAAAAAATTATTTTTTTCCCTAAGAGTCTACTCGCATCCAAGCCATTTAACAACCATCAAGTAATTAAGAAATTAGGAAAATCATGCCATCCTAATTGCACAAGAAAGGAAAAAATGGGTAGCCAAGCTCTACCCTTATACAACCCAGAATTCATGTTATGGGGGTCTTCATTCTTTATTTCTTCATTTCTTCATTTCTTCCTTTCTTCATTTCTCCATTTCTTCTTTTCTTCATTTCTTTCTTTCTTCATTTGACTTGGGATGTAGTTTGCTCCAAGGCTTCACATGGTACATAAGATATGGTCTTTGACCAATGTTCACCTTAATTTCCCCCATAATATTCATTTCAAATCTTAATTACAAAATTTACATCAAAATGTGAAAGATATATCTAACTAAACCTACAAAATAGAGGTTAGCTAAACATACCACACAACCTAAGCAATTATATGACCCCACACATGGGTAACCAAGTCCACCTGTCCTAGTTTGGATCATGCTTATGGGTATAAGCAACCTGCATAGTAAAAGTATTTTATATTTTATTACAGCATCCTTTAAGCATAATCTATTATAGAAGACATGATTAGGCTAAGATCGCCCTATCATCCAGACTATGAACATACACCCTAACATCCAATCTAAAATATTACATTATAAAATAAAATCATGCATTAAATCATGCACCGCCTAAACATAGAGCTATAAATGGTGGCTTAGCCTAATGTGTGTGTCATTTAAGGCTTGTGTGGCATGTCTTAGCTAGGCTTTAAGGTTGAGATTTTCTAAGTGTGAAGGATTCAATTTAGAGGGTGGTTTTACTTTAAGTGATTTAGTTGATTTGTCAATTTTAGTTGGTGATTTGATTTGGTTTGAATGAACCTACACTTAGTTACTAAGTGTTATGAAGAGAAGAAAAGTGAAGAGAACTTCTCTTTCATCCCTACCTTAAGTATTTCTAATGTAGATTCATTAATGAGTTTTCTTTGGTGAATATTTTATTATGTGTTTTAATTAACCCTAAGTTTAGATTTGCTCTAAATAGCCTTATTCAATAAGAAAGGCATCATAGGATTAGTTAAAGTGAATTACTATCACATAACACACAACACTTTATTTCTTTCCACCATGTATACCATGCATATGAATAATCCTAAGCATACATATACATGCAATGCAAATTTTAGCACACCTTGATGATGAATGCTAAGAGATATTATTTGAAAATTTGGATATCCCATGAATGCATGTCTTTATTATGTAGAAAAGAGGGATTCTTTATCCATTAACATAATGCACATCCACATGTATAAAAGACATAAGTGATTATGGCGACATTGTTTTCTACACAAGGAGCGTAAGGTATAAGACCTACTTGGGGCTACTTAAAGCCTCGCAGCCCCAAGATGTCCAGACTAATATACCACTTTTTTAAAATACATGTAAATGTACAAAAATGAAACAAATAGATGAAGAATCATGCAAAAGATTTTTGTGTTTGATTTGGTTGTATAATTTACATGTGTAATGTGAGGATCCTTCTTAAGTCATAACATAGGAGTGCATAGAAATAGATTTAATCAAGTGTTATGTTTTTTTTTCAAATGAACTATACACTTTGGAAATCCTATACAAGTCCATGTTAAGAGAAGATAAGAAAATAACACAAAACACATGTTATGCTATAATCACATGCAAGCTTATAAGTACTTATAAGTAGCATCACTTTATTCACAATATTTGATTTATAGGTTTTTGAAAATAATTTTTGATTTCATAGTGATAATAGCCATTCATATTCTTAACTTTAGCCAACACATGCAATTTGACATAGAAGGAAATATTTTATTTAATTGATTTTTCAAAAGAGATGAATGCATGGTTTCATATGGCAAACAACATTTATCGTGCTTGGAAAGAAATAAAGTGATGTAATCATATGACTTCTTTCACCCTAATTAATTTCTAAGGATAATCCTATGAAATAAGATCATTTAAAGTGAATCAAAATTCTTTAAGGAGATTTTTATTTTTGAATTTCACTTGACTTAGGAAATGTGAAAAGAGTTTGCTAATCCTAACCCATTTCCCCCATGTGTGAATTGGTTTAGTTTAATGTTTAGAATAATTAGGTTGATTTTATGTTTTGTTTAGGTTAAGGTGTGAATAAAATCCATTAATTACCCCTTACCTATACCACTTTAACATAATTAAACAAATAATTATGAGCCAACATATGATATGCAGGCACATGGAATTTAAATCAGTAATGTGCCTAAGAAATAAAGGAGCCTAATGTAATTGGCTCACAATTATTGATTAATTAGGCTAAAGGGTTTAATTAAGTACTTTCATAACCATCCTACACATGTTGTTCGATTATAATTTTCTTTGAAGCCTCTTAGGATATTAAACACCTAAGAATCTACCAAGATTAAGTAATTAAGTTCTGGAATAGTTTGATTTTGATTTTGATTGATTAAGCTATTTAATGAAGTGAGTAAGTCATTAATCAATTTTCAAATTAATTAAGTGTTTATCCAAATGAAATGAACTTAAGGGAAATATTGGAAAAGAAATCCTAATCTCATTCTCTAAGGCAATTCACTATTTTAAGATGATTAATAAGCTTAATTAACAAATTTATCACTATTTGATAGATTAATTAATTATTTATTTAGTTAAGAGAGGCATTAAAGATGAAATAAGTAATTCCCCTAATTAATCCAACAATAAATTCCAAAAAAATTATGGGAGGGAGAGGTCAACCTCCTAATTAACCCTAGAAAGTTTGGAATTAATTATTGTAATAATTAAAGAGTAATTAGCCTAATTACATTTCTAATAAAACCCAAATTGAGTGAAAGTCACTATTCAAAATCAATTGAATTTAATTTTATATTATTCCTCACTGAATTATCTTTAAAATAAACTTAAGTTTGTATTTTTTTTTTTACAATTCGTTATGAATTTTAGAAGTTTCAACATTAAAAATAAATTAATTAGAGCTAATTAACCCCCTAATCCCGTCGAGCCATGTGGCGGCTGACGCAGCGCGCTTTTCACATGGCACGATGGGATTGGTTATTTAAGTTGTCACATCCGTGGCTGAGTCAGTCGGCGGCGAACGCGCTTTCTCCATGGGCCATCCGATCTAAGATCGTACGGTCGTGATTAATCTCACAGTTTAGTCTTAAATTAGAGGGAGATCTCTTGTGATTTAATCATAACCGTCTATTCCAATCACGTGGAATGGATGGTGTGTGATATATCTCCTCTCGAGCGGTGAGAGACGGATGTCGTTCGTTAATCATCGCTCGACCCGAGCTTACCTGAGCTCAGATGGAGTTCAAACTCACCCAACACCATCGAGGAAGCACAAGCAATGAATCCAATGGTCAAGATCCCAAGGGATTACAATTTCCTACATAAAGGACCAAGTAATTTTTATTTTAAGATCAATATTAAGCAATACCTCATCGGAGACTATCACCGATGCTTTCAACGGAGGAGGTAGCTTGTCTAGTATAGGCGAAGCCCTGTTGAAGGTATCAAGTCTTGATTTGAAGTGGATGGCTCGGTTGACCATGCTCCCCTTCAATGGCAATCGGCTTTGATCAAAGTCCTCCATCCCATGGCTTGGTGACTTGGGAAACAACTTGATTGAGCTCGACGATGTCCCTTGATGGTGCTTGTAAGATTAATTTGGGTTTGGTGGGGAATTGGATGCGTTGGATCATCACCTCACCTACCCTATTTCAATTTTGAGTAAAACCGAGAAGGAGACATTAAGGAAGTTTAGAAATGGCTTTGGGAAGCTTGGGAATGCTTGGTTTTGATTTCTAGAGCTCAATCGAACTCAGTGCTTCTTATTTGAGTGGGAATGAGGGGGAGTATATCTCCCCCTCCTTGGATCGAACAATGAAGAGTAGAGTTACCATTTTTGATCAATGGAGGAGATTGGTTGGTCGGTTTAGGTTGTTTAATATCCCATGTGATTTATTTTAGGTAGTGGAGGGAAGGAGAGTGAGTGTCCATGTGCTAGGTGAGTGCATGGGGTGATCCAAGTGTCCAATTTGCATTGGAGGGGTTAGTTTGGCCTTGGGTTGGGACATGGCTAACCCAAGGTCATTGGGTCACGTTCACCACCTCCCTTGATGTCCATGTGGACCACTAGAAGGATGTCAAGTGGCCTTAACAAAGAATATGACCAAATTCCAAGTGAAATTGGTCATAGGATACCATTTGACCTAGGGGCAAAGTGGTCATTTGGCCTTGATTTTGATTTTGACAGATTTGAAATATTTCAAAAGTGGGTTGGGCCAAATTTCAAGTGATTTGGAGTTCATTTGGTTTGAATTATTTCAATTTGACCCATTTAGGTCAAGTTGGGCCAAATTGGGTTAGGTTGACCAATTGATCAAATTGGGTCAAACCATGGGTTAGGTCACGTTCAAATAATCATTTGGAGCCTATGGGTATTATTGGTTTGGTTCAATTTGGTTTCCATTTGGTTTTGGTTCATTTAGGTCAAATGGGTCAAGTTGACCAATTTGACCCCTTTGACCCAATTGGGATAAGTCAAGAGTTGGTTTAGGCTTGGTTGATCATTTGAAATGTATTGCAAGCTTTGGTTTTAATCAATTTTGGTTTATTTTGATTTCAAGTTGATATGACATTTTAGGTCAAGTTGGGTTCATGGTCAATTGGGCTAGGTTGGGTCTAGTTGGCTAATTGAAGCTTTGGTCAAGTTCAATAATCAATTTAAAATAAATTTGACCCATTTGTTGCAATCATTTTGGCTTAGATCCATATTTTACCCATTTTGACTTTTTAGGTCAACTTGGGTCAACTTGGGTCAAGTGGCCAATTAGGCTTGGTTTAGCTCAATTGATGGCTTGGTCAAGTTCAATCATTGATCATGAATTGATTTAGATCAATGGTTTCAATCAATTTAGCATATGGTGGATTTTGGCTAGTTTAGGTTTCATTTGGGCTAAGCGTTGACTTGGTCAAAGGCTAGGTTTGACTTTGGTTTGACCCAATTTGAGTGATTGATCATCCTAGGATTATTGTTGCTCATAATGTGAGGCTTATATGGGCTTAGTTCAATCCAATTTGGGTTGGATTAGAACTTGGCACAAAAAAGTGCTTTAGGTCACTTTGGGTCAAGTGAGAATAAATGGGTCAATTGGTTTGATCAAGGCTTGATTCAAGTTTGGTTGAACTCACATATGAACTTATGATGGAAATATAAATCCAATTGCAAGTGATTTAGAGTCAAATGAGTTTTGATTCATTTGATAATTTCAAGTCAAAAGGGTGAATATGGGTTGGACTTGGGTTAGTTTGATTTTGGTTTTGTAATTGTAGTTTATGTTTATATTTGGGCATGTGATTGAAGGAATGATTGTTTGAAGATAAAATCCAAAGGTTTGGATTGATTTGAGGATGATTTAGCTAAGTTCAAGGATTTGACTTGAAAGAGTATAAGTTGGATTTAAGTTGGAATTGGATTTGAGTTTTGAATTTAGTTTTGGTTATTTAAATTTATATTTTATTTATATTTGTGAATATAAATGAGAATATAAATGGGTTATGAGAAAATCTTTTGAGTTTGGAGTGATTTGGATTTGATTTGAGCTAAGTCCATAAGATCAAAAGGGCTTAGGAAAGATTTTGGATTTGGAATTGATCATGGGTTTCAATTATTTAGGATTGATTCATAATTTGGATTTTGGAATTGATTTATGATTTGAGAAAATCAATTAAGTTGGAATTTATTTGAGATTTGAATTTTATGTTTGGTTTGAAAGAAGAAAGCAAGGATTGGGTTCAAGCTATAGGGTAGGCAAGTCCTCCTAATACCCCTAAGGCATAATCTATTCCTATGGCTAACTCTTCTAAGTCTCTAAGGTTAGGTTAAGTGTTCACCTAATCATTAGAAGTGTCTTAAGACTAAGAAACTCTTAGTGTTTAGAGGAGTCCTATGTATAAGATGAAGAAGTTGAAAGCTCACTCCAAAAGTGAGGTCAACACTCATAACCTCACATAAAGCTTAGGCATTAAATCAAGATAATTTAAAGATTTTAGCAACTCATCAGCTAGATGTTGTATGCTTAATATCATGCATATCATCTTGAATCACTCTTATAAAATGAGGGTCTCCATTCTTGAACATATGGGAACTACTTGACCTATGATAGCAACTCCTACTGACAGAGCTTCACCCTCTTCTCTCTTGATTTGACCCATAACTCATTTCAACATGCATTTAGGCATATAAAAATCCCAAAGCCTTTGTCAAAATGAAGTGTAAAAAAATAAATAAAAATTGAAAAATTTACATTAGACTAAGTCATTGTTCATACCACTCATGCTCTAGTCTCTTTAGGAAATGGGTTTAAGATCTTGAGTTCTCTTTCTAAATAATAACAACCTAACTATATTGCAATTCATATGACTTGGCCACATGGATTTAAAGCATAAGAGGAGTTAGCTGGCTGCCACTCCAGGCAGTTGTAAGTCTAGCAGTTGGGTGGTTTATCCTCTCTTGTGGAGATAAACCATATACCCATCTCCGCCTAGATTTAGGTCGTGCTTTGTTTCTTGCCAAAGCTCCCTAGATTTAAGATCCGAGGTAGCTGTTTCCTTTGGGCTACAAGTATAAATTCTCACCTCTTAGACATTTTCATAACCTTGTGTTGTGGGATTATAAGTCCTAGTTTTCTAATAAAATATCAACTTTAATAAAATTATTCCTCTTAATTTCAAATATATAAAGCCCAGTTATAGGGCAGGTTGGAATACTTACTAGGTTTCTTAGTATCATGAGCATTTCCTACTCATCTCGCTTTGGCTTCGATAATAAGTCTCTCCTTTTTGATTTATCTCATTTGATTTTTCTAACATAGCCAATTTATTGATAGTCTTATCATTGAAACCTTTGGAGACAATAATTGTCTACTTTAATCGAGAGTATTCCTAAGGAACTCACCTTCCTTAGAATGTAATTAACTATAGGGGCTTGCCCCCATAAGGAACTTTAGAACCCGATTTAAATAAACCCTGCTTTATTCATCCATATAAAGTAGGAAAAAAATCTCTGGTATATTCAAAGACCCATCATGCTTTAGGAGTTCTTATTAGGTAATTAGGTCCATTGTAGGGTTGTGACTTCTATCTTTTGATATAATGCACCATTCCTTGATGTCGTACCCGATCAGCTCAATAAGTATACCCTCAGATCTGCGTGGTATCCCCCATACACATAATTAAAAATAAACACCACAGAGTCCTTATTAGGTAATTAAGTTCATTATAGGGTGGTGATTTCTATCTTTTGAGATAGTGCGCCATTCCTTGATGTTGTACCCGATCACTTCAATAAGTATACCCTCAGATCTACGTGGTATCCCATATACACACAATCGAAAACAAACACCATAGAGAGCTTATGCCTAAATAGATGATAAATTATATTATAGGCTAATCAATGAGAATAAGTGTTACTATAAAGGATTACTCTCACAGATCAAGCATTGTCCCTTATTGTGCAAGAGTGGAGACCCCCTATCTGTAAGGAAGAATCAATATATAAACATGATGTTATAACATACAACCATACAGCTAAGTGGTTAGTAAATCTTTTACTTTCTTGATTAAAATTTCAGGCTTTGAAGTGAGGTCATGAGTTATTAGAATTTAATTAAAGTTGATTAATTGGAGTAAAATTTTAATTTTTAAAAGATCATACCACATCAATGCCACACAATAAATAATCAAACTTTAAGAAATTTATGAAAAATATGTCATTTATATTGCATAATCAAAGTAAACAATCAAACAAACATCATTATCGATTAAAAAATAAAGACTAATGTAATTGGGTACCGCTGTACACCCCGAAAAAGTGAAAAAGATTAGGTAGATGAGCTCTACTCATATATAGCCCATATTACAATTAAATCACAAATAAAATGAAAGCTACGGGGGTCTTCACTTCTCTATAACCACCATCACTTCATAGATTTATACTCTAAACATCACTGAGCCTTCAGGTCTAAGCTTTATAGCCACTGTTCATCCTAAACCTCACAGCTCTAAACATATTCCTATTATAAAAATTATATTTTATGAAAATAAAAATCTAACTACACCTGCAAAATAAAAAGTAAGCTTAACTTACATTCAAACTGAGTAGTTATATATATTTCACACATTTAGACTTAGTACCCCGCCTTGGATATCAAGCTCACCAGTCCTAATGGATTATACTTATGGACTTAAGCAACACCTACAATTAAGAAATATTTATATTTTTATTATTACAGTAGTCTCTTAAGCATAATTTCTTGCATAAATAAATGGGAAAAATTTTAAATCATCAATGACACTGAAAATATCCCAAACCAATTGGAGATTTTAATAGCATTGAAAACCTATTTGTTAGCTAAGCACAATGAGGGCTTGACCAAATATTTTGGAGATCTATACTAATTATTATGATTTTTTAAGCCTTAGGTTAATTAATAGTTTAATTAATTAAATAAAAGCCCTTTGGGGTGATTTTAAAAAATAATTAAAATTAGGGGCCCTAATTAATCTTTCTAATCACCCTTATAGTTTAGGTTCACATAATTTATTTCATAATTTTCTTGGTTTTTATATAAATATTAAATGCATAAAATGACTTATTTAGGTTTAAGTTTTTAAATTCCCCAAATTACTTAACAAATTAATTTGAAATAATTATGGAAGGTAGATATCATTCCATGGAACATTCACACTAAATTTCAAATCAATTAGCCAAGTAATTAAAGCTTAATTACACTAATTAAGTGAAACTTCAAACTCTAATTAGTCAATGTTCATTCAACCAAAATTAGGGCTTTTATTTTTCCTAAATTCTCCTTTGTCTAAGCTTTTTAAAAATAGATTTATTTATATTATTTAGATTTTTCTATAATTAATTATGACTTTTAGTATCTTTGACTAATTAAAATAATTTTTAACCCTGACTAAATTATTTACACAGTCGACGCCACATTGGCGATGAAGCAGTAGCACTTTCCAGTTAACATAACACGATAGGTGATTTTAAATGTTGCGCATTATTGCTGACTTAGTGGTAGTGGACATGCCTTCATCTCAGTCATTTGTTCGATCATGGATCGAATGATGAGGATTAATTTCATAGATTAAAAAATAAATCAAAAAAATTTTAAGCAATTAATCATGGTCAGCTATTCTAATCATACAGAATGGATAGTGGATGATCCATCGCTGACCTCCATCATTCGTCTCTTGCCACTCAATCTGAGCTAATCTAAACTCATTTGACGGTGAAATCAAATTCAAAATAATTAGGGAGTAAATCTAAGGGGGATCCTATGGCTTGATGAACACCAAAAGTAAATTCATTTCACAAACCACCAAGAATCCTACTACTTTGTAAATCTCATCAAAAATTTTCTCTCCAGAGCTATAGACTGGCAGTCTAATAACTAAGGTAGCTTTGCCAGAAAAGGCAAGCCGTGTTGAAAAAGTCTCGAGCTGCCTCTTCGTCGATCATCCTTTTAATTAAATGATGCCGCGAAACTCGTTGGAGTTGATCTAGGAGTGCCTTTCGATGCTCAAATCAAATGGTTCTTGATTCATTTTTGTTACCTAAAGTGTGGGGAAGGTGTGGGAAGAGTTAATTTGAATTTGGAGGATTTGGGTTTGAGAGAGGCTCGGGCTGAAGGGTAGCATGGTCTTGCCGGCAATGGGATACATGGGAAGCTCTAGGAACTTGAGAGATTGATTCTCTCTCTGTGAGGAACGTGTGTGTTGAGTTTGATTGGAGGAGGATGTGTATAGGCCTCCTCCGAAATAATTGGTTCAAGCCGTGGTAGTCGTACGGTCAGTGGGAGTGGCCAAAACCAGTAAGGGATTGATGAAGTGGAGACCCCTTAATGGCTGGTGGAGTTTGGTGGCTAGTGGTGATGGGGACAAGGCTTGTGGCTAAACCAAGGGTTGGGAAAAAGTGAGAGAGACCTCGCCTTTGGTTAATGCTAAGCACAACAACCTTGTGTTAGGTTAGGTCAGTGTCTTATACTTAAAGAGTGCTAAAGGTGACTATTATGGCCTAAAGGGGTGGGTAGACCTTCTAAATGGATATTTTATCCTATTTGGAACTTTGGTTCACTTGGTTTGGCTTGAATCAGGTTCATCATGGGTTGTATTCACTTGGGCAGATCAAAAGAGATCTGAGGATGAGCCTACCAAGGTTGGTTGGGATTGGACTTTGCTTGATTGGGTTTAGCTCAATTTGAACCATATAGGTCAATTTGGGTTCAAACCAAATTCGGTCAAGAGGGCTCTTGAACTATGTTCAAATGATCATTTGTAACTTAATGGTGCAATAAATTTGATTCAATTTAAAGTAGATTTGAATTTGACTCATATGGGTAAAATGAGTTAAGATGACCAATTTAATCAAATTATCCAAATTGGGTTAGATGGGGGTTGAATTATGTTTGATTGATCATTTGAGAGTGATTGGAGGCTTTGATTTGAATTAATTGGGTTTGGAATAAGTTTTGGTTCAATTTGGCCCTTCATGCTAAATTGGGCTAAATAAATCATTTAGGTTGGGTTGGCCAAATTGGACTCAATTGGTGGTTGGAGAGTGTTCAATAATCAATTTGTGATTGATTGGAGACATTGGTTCAATCCAATGTGGTTTAGAAAGAGTTTTAGCCCAATTTGGCCCATTAGGTCAACTTAAGTCAAATAGCCAAATTAGCTCAATTGAGTGATTGGTTATGATAAATAATTACTTTAAAAATGATAGGATGAGTTGGTTTAGTTCAATTTGGATTAAATCAATATTTGACTCAATTTGATCTTTTAGGCCAAATTGGATAAAGTGAGTCAATTGTGGGCTACGAAAATTCACCACCGACCTCTTGATGAAGAGAGTAGATTAAATGTCGGTCAAACTTTGAGAAGACAGATGGAATAGTAGATAAGACACTACCTAGAGATTTCGCCCTCATTTTGTAAGAACTTTAGATCTAATTTCAGGTTTCCAATAGGCGCAAGCACCTATAGTTAATTACCCATCTCAATGCTAAAAGAGAATATTCGATTAAGGCTAGCTGTTAGATCTCTAAATGTGTAGTGTATAGTAGTAGCATGTGGAGTATAAAATTGTGAATTTAGGAAATTCATCATATTAGGTTAAAGCGGATGGTTGGGTGAATAATGACGTGCCCGATCAAGATCCCATGGTTCCGTCATCCTGGGCTGTCATGGTCCCTAGTCTACTTAGTCATAGGAGATAGTCGACCCAACCTAACCGAAGGATCCTTATCAACAACCATGCATTGTGTCATCCAAGAGAACCTTGTAGACCTCTGATGGTGTTTATCTAAGAAGACAAGTTTAAGTCCACCTTAGCTGACAAATGACTTTTTGCCCTACCAAGTGCACCCTATGGTTCATAACTCAAGGCACAAGTCCATTAAGGGAGCATATGAGCTACAGTCATGTATATAATATAATGGTATTATTTGGCAAAAACTATCCGATCAAAGGACTCTAGTCATAACCGCATCATGTGTGGAGCCTACTAGCCAAATCATGTGGACAGAGGACATGGGTCACATCCTTACTAGCTTAAGATTGATTGAGAGTGAATATAGAAGTACACTTGATTTAACATTAGCTCCTTTATGAGCTAGATTTTTTAAAATTTTTCACATTTAACAAATAATTATGAAAGGTGGATAGATTTGAGTTATGGTTTAAGTCATAAATAGTGAATTTCATTTAACCATTTAGCACTTAGTAATTTGTCCAATTTTATATTTATATTGATAATTGATTTTGATTAAGTTAATTTGAACTTGCAAGCACATTTTGATGGTAAATATCCCCACCGTTGATATCTTCATTCAACACAGTCATCATCAGGGTATATAAGTATGCTTGATATTTTAGTTTATTATTTCAGGTCCTGTTAACTCTATTAATTTAATAATAAAGAATCAGATTTAGATTTATATTTTGAGAATATTGAATAAATATCTTAGATATTTTTATAATGAGACCCCTCCGGTAGATATTTTTAATCAACTCAGCCATCATTGAGGTAAATAAGCATGCTTAATCATTTAGTTTATTATTCCATATCCTGTCGACTATATTAATTTAATAATAGAGGGTTATATCTAGATTTATATTTTGAGGATTTTACATTTAAGAATATTGAATATAAATATCTTAGATATTTTTATAATGATAGTCTCTCTGATTGATATCTTCAATCAACTCAGTCATCACTAGGTCATATGAGTTTGCTTAATCATTTAGTTTATTATTTTAGATCCTGTCAACTCTATAATTTTAATAATAGAGGATCGATCTCATCATATTACGTAAAATTCTATATTTTACTAAGTTGAAATTCTTATAATATTATTATTTGATTTTTAGGTTTTTTTTAACCTGGACCCGGTCCTAAGACCCAACCAGGAATCAACTTGCGTAGCATCCTGAGACACTAAGCTTAGACATTCAGTGTAGTGTCGAGGCCAATGCGGGTGTACTGAGTTTCCATTTCAGTGTACTTATAATTTATAGTTGCACAAATATTGGTGCACTGATGTTGTAAATTTGTATAGTATTCATTGCATCTATATAACACCCTTACATGAATTTTAGTGTGATCGTATCATGATGCATGTATTGCTTATCTCATCTAAAGACTGATAATCATTTACATGTATTTTGATGAGTCGTATTTAAATGCAAGACCACCTCAAAGTGTTTTATTAACGCATTATGTTCACTTGTTTGATGTATAGTGGCTTATATTGTATGTTTCATTCATATCCAACTTTAACTCTCTTGAATGTTTCATAGCACACTGTATTTCTTATTCATTCAAATATTTTGCTATCATTAGATAGACATCTAATTTGTTGTAGACTATTGTTAGTTAGATGATTGTAAGCTCAATCTTGTCTTGGCAGCTTAATATATTATACTCAGTTCAATTATTGATATTATTACTCATTTAAGCTTTAAATATTATTCTTTAACTATTCCATTTTCATTAATATTAATCCCTATTTTTAATGAAATTTTGGAAGCCTCCTGGCATCGTCCCCACATAGGGGGCTGCTTCGGGAGTGCTAGAGCCTTCCTACCATACTTAAGAAATCATCCATAGTCAGTGTCTTGCGACACTATGGCTTAGAGAGTCTTCTAAACCTACCACGCTTAAGAAAGTGTGCATAGGCCTTCAAATACCTATAATTTCAATTTCAAATTTTAATTTTGAGCTTAGAGTTCATTTTGTGTTAAATTAATTAAGTCATTTATCAATCTGAATTTTAGCAACCTGTCGGTGTCTTCCCCACATAGGAAGCTACATCGAGAATGCTAAAGCCTTCCTACCATGCTTAAAGAAGCATACATAGTCAGTGTCTTACAACACTGCAGCTTAGGGAGTCTTCTAAATCCACCATGTTTAAAAAAGCGTGCATAGGCCTTCAATATTTACATAAAAGGCATCATGGTTTCCTCACCATGCTGAAATAGCATGCATGAGTACTTATGTCTAGTAAATATTTGCAATTACGTTGAAACAGTAAGTACAAAAATTTAACATGCTAAGCGAGCATATACACAAGTGTTTAAAATGAAATTTTGCTCTCAAAGATCATCCTCAGATACCTTCGATCCTATTCAACCTTCCCTCAGCCTTTACTAAGATAACGATCTCTTGGACCACGACGCTTCTAACATGTTAGCTCTACTGAGCATAACAGGGTCTTCAAACACTTTTTAAGATTGAATGATGGATTTTGACTTGATGGCTTGTTGTTGTTTTCCCCCTCACCTTCAAATAATCCTGGCTTAATCTGTGTTGTCCTATATTTCTTCAAATGGCTTTTGACATGGTATATGGTTAAGCCATCCACTTGCATAAGCTTCAGAACACCCTTTGGTGTAGCTATTTCACTTCCACCAAGATGGTTTACAGGTTCCACAAATCTATCATGAAGTTCTGGTATCCATCGCATGCGAGGCTTAGTTGCAGATGCAATGGCAGTCTAGGGGAAACTGATATAAACATGCTCCATAGAAGAAGAAATTGGCGAACATGCATTCAGCTGATGAAATGAACCATTTGAATATGGTTGAGTAGCCTTCAATTGAAGATTGCTATCATTTTACATTATGGAATCAGCATTGATAGCACAATTGCTCTGGATTTGATTGCTTGCAGCTTTCGGCATATGTCTGACTTGTAGGAGGCATAATAACATAGTTGGCTGATCGAGGAAGTAAAGCGTCAGAATTCTGCTTTTCTTTAAGTTCCTTTTCCATGGTGCTCGCCGAAATGAGGCAAATTAAAGCAGTTCTTCTCTGAAGTGGTAGCTGGCCCTGATCATTCTAGTTAAACATCTTTGAATCGCTGACCAAAATCACTCTTTTTAGAGTCCAAAACCTTTGAACTAATTGAAGAACAAGCACTGAGCGACTTTAGATTTGCAGCAACTAGAAAATGAGAGTGATTTGTTGCGCGCACGTGGAAGAAATAAAGGCGACGGATGGGTTTGTATCCGTCCAACAGGAGGAGTAGCAACAGGAGGATGGAAGAGGCTTTCGGGTCTGTTGTGAGGCATGGACGAATGAGAGCGGAGAGCAGCTCGTTTGGCTCTCATGAATGAAACACTAAAGAGGGAGATCTAGAGGGAAAGGAATTGAATTTTCTTTTCGTTCCCCCTACAGCAGGGATGGATGTGAGATAGAGAAATAGGGGTGTTCAGGCGTTCCATATGGAATGGATGATGTGGCGGCCCATTATTGGCTGAATGGGAGGTGGAGGCATGGGCATGTACGGTTGCAAGTTCCAAGATGCTGATTCGATGTGATTAAGAGATAATTAGATAGATTATCACAAAATATGTGCTAATTTTGATGAAATTTTAAGCACGATAACCTTAGTCAAATTGGATAAATATTCTAGATAATTTCAACATTCTAGATACAATGGCGATGTTTTTACCGTCGGTTGTCAATTCTGTCGAATCGATCGGTAATTCAAAATGCCATCACCGCTTACCACTTGGCGTCAGGTAGACTCATCTAAATCAATCATGGATAGTCTCATTTGATATATTTCACAAATGAAGTTAACGACATGATCAATTTCACGAACGAAAATCGTTTGAGCATCATCGTAGCCTCCCTACTCTGATGTGCACATAGATGCGTCGACGGACTTCCTTTTTTATGGGTCATCGAATTGTGAAATATGTACATTCTAATCAATTTTGACATTATGAACATGATGGCAAAGTTCGTTCTTCAATCAGAGGTCGTTTCGACTAGTTTCGGTGATGTCTAGTGTATTTCTGCTTTGATTTGAGTGCTATTGCATTCGAAATCCGTCAAATTTGTCCCATAAGTCTAATCTAACTTGTGGATCATGTGTGGAGGTCAACATCAACTAGTTTGATTAGGTTCAATTGAGGTCAATTAAGTGTTTTAATACATTCAATGGTGGATTTGGAATTGATTGGTATCTTTGACTATATCTAATTTGGATTAGATTGAGTTTTGACTTAATTAGGACCTTTAGGCTAAATTGAATCAAGTTAGGTTAAGTGGATCAAATGATCAAATTGGGTTGGTTGGAGTGGATTGGAATGTTGAATTAAATGATTTTCAATTTGGTTTATATTAAGTTGAATTGAATTTTAGCCCTAGAGGGTTCAAATGGGTCAACTTAGGTTAAAGGCTAATTTAGGTCAATCTGATTCAATAGAATTGCAATCATGGTACAATCAAGTTTAGTTGAGTTTCAAATGAGTTTGGATGAGTTCAATTTCAATTAGATTGGATCAATTTTGGATTTAGCCCTCTTAAGTTCAAATGAGTCAAATTGGATCAACTTAGCTATTAAATCAAATTGAACCCTAATGGGACGGATTAAATTTAAAGTTAATTGATCTTGGTTAAGATTTGATTTACAATCAACTATCTTGGTTTTGGGGAATTGATTTGGCAAAAGGTTTTGATTGGGTTTAGGGTAGGTGGGCCTTACCTAACCTAAGTCGGGGTCTAACCTTAGGGTTGAACCCTATGGCATAATGAGTCTTCTAAGCCTATGGCCACTGTTCTCTTAGCCACTATAAGTGTTTTAGCTTTAGGAATACCTTAGTGCTTAGATGGATCATAGGTCTAAGGAGGTGATTGCCAACCTCACTCGAAAAGTGAGGTCAATATTGACCATAAGACAAATTATTATATCCTTAAATGTTAAGATCTTAAGATGTGAAGATTACACCATAATAAAGAGTGAGACATCAAGGTATCCCAAAAGAAAAAATAAAATACATTTTAATGATCTTAACATATTTTATGCATGATTATTTCAATGTTATGATTATGAGATTTTTATAAAATTTCATAATTATGATAGTTGAGAATCAAACCTTAAAATATCCTAAGAACTCGTAAACCTTATTCAATTGATGATATCGGCCTTAAGATGCTTTAAAATCATTGATTTTGTGCTTTTTAACATATTTTAAGAGATATTTAATTTTTCTTTTTTTGAATATTTATAACATTTTTTTAAAGAGGGTAAGAATTATATTGAGCAACTTATAATGCCAAAAATTTTAATTAAAAATTTTCTCAGTGTCTTATAATTTTTATTTCAATCAAAAAATAATTTATAATTTTTAAACATTTACATTTTAAATATAAACAAAGAGGTTTGAAAAATGCTTAATGATATAGATATTTCCATATCTTTCAAAATATCCATCAAAGTTCCATTAAGGTAACATAAAATCTATGAATTAATTTTAAAGTTTTAAAATTAAAATTACATAACTATGAAATTATCAATATTTATAAAAATAAAAATAAAAATAAATATTAATCACCTCAAAATATTAGAATTATTAACTTTTTAAGTAAGTTTAGATCCAAAGTAATTTTATAAATTATCATCATATTATTTTATTAATAACTTCTTTATTATAAACCTATTTATATATCTTAAAATATGGGTAAATTTGTATTACCTAGTTATCATGCTAACTAAGCATGACCTTTATAGATGGCAACCTCTTAAAGACAAAGGCTGGACATGTTGGGTCATATGGCTTCAAAAAAGAAGAATAAGGATAATCCAATCAAATAATAAATTACCCAAATTATACACTTTTTTAGATTGCACATGTGATAATGAACAAAACACATAATCAAATCTAAAACATTGATCTCATTATAAAGAAATCTATTATTCACTCTAGCCCTAACTAAGACTACAAGAATGTTGAATGAGTTGAAACTTTAAGACTTGATATATTTATCATCATGCCACAAATTTAGTGTGCTTAGGCTCAAAATCTTCATCTCGACAAGCTTAACACATGAGTATAAAGTATGATAAAAGTAGTGAAGCATGTTTGACTAATGAATATGTATATTACTAAGTTAGGTTTAAGGAGGGCTACCTAACCAGATCAACATTTGTTTGAACCAAGGAATCAAGAAGCATTTTTAAACCTAGATAAACATGTTGCAAATGCTCTAAGAGACATTAAGAGCATTTACGAAGTCTTGGGAAGCTCCAAAAATGCTTGAGACAAATAAGACAGCTTATTAGAATTCTCTAAGCTCTCCATCAAAGCATTTTGAAATATTGCCTCTATAAGATCACAAAATTTAGTTAGGGTGAGCTGAGAACAAAATAAAGATATTGGTAAAAAAAATTTATTCCATCATTTGGGTGAGGGGTTGGGTGATAAAGGGTATGGGTTTAGGTTTTAGAGTTTTGTATGCATGTGTGTGTGTGTGTGTGTGTGTGTGTGTGTGTGTGTGCCTATCTTTATACATGGGCCATAAAAGCTTGATGTAAGCTAGTTAAGCCTAATTGGGCTAAAAAAACTTGGGCTAGGTTACGCTATATTAGAATTGGCATAGTGACATCATATAAAATTTTTTAAGTATCTTGAGGCATATAAATTTTCCCTCATATGAGTCATATGAGGGAAAACTTAGAGTTAAATTGAGTCCAATTGACTTAATTATGTTAAGTTGGGTCTAATTGAGTCAATTAGGCTAAGTTAGATCCAAATTGGGCCTAAGTTAGGTTTAGATAGTGTTGAGGGTCAATTAGATATATATTGGACAAATATGTCCAATAAAAGTCTAAGTTATATTTAGGTCAAATCCTTTTTTTCAATGGTCCTAATAAGATACCAATTGTGTTAAGAAACTTAATTGGTCCAATTAAGATTTTGAATAGCCAAATTAGATTTATAATAGGTCTTATGAGTCTAAGATCGTATTGAGATCCTATTAGGATTGCCTAAGGTTAAAGTTGACTTGGGTTGAGTTAAGTTGATTTATTTTGATGAAGTTTATCTAGATGGGACATATTGGCTCAAGGGGATTTCTAAGTTAATTTGATTAAATCATGAAGACACCCAAGGGCATCTAAGTTTAAGTTCAAATTAGTCATGAATGAATGAACTTATACAAGCAATCCAAGTCCCTTAAGAGCATTTATCTATTAAGATTCTTTATAAGGTCATTAGGCTAAACCATAATTTGGATCAAGATGAGTCTAAATTAAGAATATTAAGATTAAATTGATCACAAAGTGATATGTTATACCTTATTACCATCTATGCAAGTCTATTTGATTAGAAGCAAATGTAGTGCACTTTAAATAAAATGCATGTATTTTTAAAATTCTATTATTTGATTGATTGTATTTAAAATATAATGTATTTTTAGAGTGAATTTGAAATACACTTGCTAATTCAATTTTGATGTATTTAAAATTCACTCAATTTTGACAAATTTTAAATGCATCATTCGGTGTAAATTGAGACCGTCCACTATCGCCACTACTAGCACTACCGCCACAATCACCACCATCATCTGATCGCCTCGCCGCCACCTTAACCACCACTCACTACCGCCGACCCCAACACCATTGCTATATCCATCGGGCCATCGCCGATCATTGACCATTATTGTCATCACACATTTTGCTATCACCCATCCTCATCGGTCAACAAATATTTTATATTACTTTGATTTTATCAAAAAAATAAATAATGCATTTGTAAAATTTTCATCCAAACAACTTCAAAGTATTTCAAATACATTATTTTTACGTTACATTGCATCTTAAATTCATTAGACCAAACCGCTCCTTAATTTCACCTATAGATCACAAAATGACATGAATGTATTATAATGCCCCCTATTAGTCACATTAAAAAAAAAAAAGCATAATGCCGCAAATGAATTAAAAGAACATGTACATATGTTCTAATCCTACTTATGGATCAATAGAATGTCATAAGTAGGGTGAGAGACATGCAAAAAAATGGTTGGCACCTTCCAATAAGATTTAAAATAACTCGCTTGAAGAATGCTAGCTTTCTTTAGGATGATTGCAACAATGTAAGGCTGCAAAGACACTTCATCTCTTATATGACTTTTAGAGAAGTGAATTTTGATCCCATATTGCCTAATTATAAACCCAAGAAACTTCTCAAATGTGATGTCAAAGGAGCATTTTAAGAGATTCAAATAAAGTTATAACATCATAAGCACTTAATACAATCTTATGATTGATAAGTGATCATATGAGCAAAACATTTTTGACTAGATAATTATCAATATAACACTATACTTAATCATGGATAAAATATCTAAGAGGTGGATCAATGCTCTCTAATAATTCTTTTGACATTCTTAAGGCCAAAGAGCATTATTCTATAATATTATATATCTATTGATGTTCTAAAATACATAAAATTTCTAGCTTAAGATATCATTTTGATTTGATTATAACTAATTAAGTCATCCAAGAAAAAAATAATAATATTTGTGATATTAAACAATATCAACCATCAACTCAAGTATTAAATAAGAGAAATTCATCCGTCGCCATATCTCCATTAAATATTAGAAGTAGACATAAATAAAAATTTATCAAATTCTTTTTTGAAATTGGACAATAATGATTTGTCATGGATGATTTTTGTGCTCCCTAATGAAATCAACTTCTTATTAATAGCATGTTAATATTCAATCTCATCATATGAGCAAAGGATAAAATATCATATTATATGACCTATCACATCCATAGAAAGATTGAGCATTTCATCATAATTCTTCTAAGTAAAATAACCCTGATACTAAAAGAGTCAAATTAAACCTTCAATTTCTTACTCACATAATAAAGCACTTAAATAAATATACATCATGAAAACTTTTCTCAACTCCTAAATTAATCTCATTTATACATGATGGCTTATTTTAAACATTCCTAAAAAATTGAGAGGTGCATTTTGAGTATTTAGTTCCTTCAATCTCCTCATTGAACTTCTCATAAACATAATAAACTTAAACACGGCTCTAAATCATAATAACATTTTGTATGATGTAAAGGTAGCTAAAACAGAAGTAACAAACTTGAGGTAGCAGATCATCTCATCCTCTGAAACTCATAGTCAAAACAGCATTCACATTTCATCATTATTATTGTATTAGTAGTAGTGTATATTGTTGATATATTAACATAAATATAAAAATCATTTGTCTACCAGAAATCACAGAAGACGTTAAAATATCAAGCAATTTATAGCAATCAGAAATGTATGAAAACTGAAGTATAGATTGATCATGAAAATGTTTTATAATAAGCTGGCATTATGTGAGAGATTTACAACACCTACACTGTTACATCTACACATATGAACAGAACCCAGGCAGCCTGGCTCGCAAACAGAACATCAAACACAGCACAAAGGCCTCCATCAAAACTGAAAATTCTGCACAGGAACAAATACCAAATCAACTTGTAAATAAATCATCATATGTATCAGAATGAATTCTGGAGAAGTTTGAAATTAAAAGGCATTAAAAAAATTTAGAGATGAGAGGGGCGATATTACCGACTTAGCTCTTTTCTTAAGAGTCTTCAATGCTGCTTCAGCAAAAGCCTCAGCTGCTTCGGCATCAGCTTCGGCAGCCTCTGCTTCCCTTGCAGCTTCTTCAGCTTCAGCCATGGCTTCCTCAGCTTCGGCAACTGCTTGGGCAGCAGCAGCTGCTGCTTCCTCTGCAGTCATGTTTCTCATTCTTGCTAATTCAGCATCAATTTGAGGTTTTGTGAGTACTTTTATATCCTTCTTATTATCAACTCTAGACGGTTCCTTTTGTCTTCCCTCAAGAAGTAAGACCTTGGATTTGGTTCTTCTATTTTCTGATGGCGCTAGGCTTTGGGGTATTCTATATCTACGTTTCACCTGTAAAGGTAAGCTAATAAATGTAAATAAGAGAACGAAAGATATTATGATGGATTTTTCCAAAAGGCCAATCAGACTGCACATAGAATAAAGATGAAGACATACCCTACCTACACAATAAAGTTCAAAGTTCATTAAAAGGAACAATGATAATAGTTCCCAGCAGAATGAAAAAAGATTCTATGAATCAAACAAGGTTGATCTGAAGATTCTATTTTGGTTACAAACTAATGTAAATCTTGACGAGTCCAAGAGATCTCTTATTGTTTATTGAGTTCTAGGATTTGGAAATTAATTAAAAATTAACACTAACCAATTTAAGCAAAAGCACTAATGGATAAAACCAAGTCAGATAGTTTGGATATGGCTAGAGATGATGACCGACAGAAAGAAACTGTATGATGCATAAGTCAAATTATTCAACAAGATTGTAACTTTCAGTTCATTACCTTGGACAATTTCCCATTTGCAGTCAAAGCCTTCAGTTTAATAGACAACAATTTTTTTAAATTTGGAGGAGCCGAGTACTGGTCCTGTGTAGCAAAAGAGAAGAAATGGGATCTTGCTAAAAAAAGATTAATTAAATGAATGCCTGGTATTGAAAACAAACAATATTATCTCTAAACAACAAAAAGGGAAAAAAAAAGTGAATAGGTACTGGCTTCAAGCCCATAAAAGTAGCCGGGAAATTTACATATCGGACATTTAAAAAAAAACTACAAATATGATGCAAGTAACTAAGAAAGTAAAATCATGCCCACTGGTGCTAAACGACCAAGCTTAAGCATTTAATAAATTTTTAATTTATGGAAAGCGCTCACAATGTATAGACTCCCCATGAAATCACAAACATGGAGAACCCACTTTCAAAGTAACTCATCCATATATGTGAGAGTGGCAACTAATTATATCATAAAGCAAAGCCTAATACAACATTACCAAATGAAGTCGAATATGGTTCAGATTCATGAAAAAATAGCTTATGTAACAATTTTGTAACAAAAAGCAAAATGAAAAACCACTGCAAAAACTACCCCTCTAAAATTGTAACATTATTCATCTTCCCTAAAACTAACCCAATTTAACCTTTTTGAATAATTTTATGATGTACTTCATGAGTATATTCATTTTATTCTTCTAAAAAAATTGTATTACTTAGTATAAATAAATCTACCTTTATCAAAGTCTCCAGATAGATGAGTTGTTTGTCAGTTTCACTAAAGCCATCATCTTAATTAAACCTCCTGGACTTGCTAAATCACAATTTACGCCTCTTAAGCTAGCCAGCTTTATGCATACATACCCAAAACAAAACAAAAAAAAATCCAGCCACCACAATACATGGTGAGAATTCTTTCCTATAGCGCTCATTGACCAGTCAGGTCAATAACAAATAAATGATAACAAAACTCGAATCCATATACAAAGGAAGGATTTGCTTTTATCAAAGAACAAACCATTCAAATATATACAAGAAAATAAAAACAAAGAAGAATAGGTGATATATATATAGTAGTTTATAGGACACCAACTGACCAACAAACAAATAAAGAGTTTGGAAGAGAATTGGAGACATGAATCTGTACCTCAATATACATGGTGATGGCAGTCTTATTGGACCCACTGGGCTCCTTCAAGTTAGTTATAGCTTCAAATATAAGACTGTCTATCCTACATGAATCGACAAAGATCAAGCAGGTACTTAAAAAACAGATAAGTTGGAAGCAAATTGAATTTTTAGACAAGTAGCTTCGTGAAACAGTGTCATTCATACAAATTTCTTCTGATGAACAAAAGTAAGTGCATTATTACAAAGACTTGATAAGAAACTGAAAGGAAAACAGGAACATCCTTTTTAACCATTCGACCATCTAATGGACAAATTTGCCTTCAACCCTTCTTTGTAAATGTCCAAACCACCCAAATCTAGTTTTAAAACTTATCTTTAATAAATGCCATTCAAACCACCTCTCTAATATAACCATTCTTAATTTATCTTTCCTACTTTTGCCACAAATTCATCTTAATATCCTCATTTCCTCTAACTTAAATATTGATGACTTCTTATTATCCAACACTCAGAATCATATGACATAGTCAGTCTAATTGCAATTTTAAAAACTACAATAATATTGTATAACCTAGTTGAAAACTCTTGAGTTCCTTCAAAGAAGGACCCAAAAAAAAAGTTAACGGCCAGTAGCGTTTAAAAGCTACAAAATAGATGTCTTTGAACAAATGGAAAACAATAAACAAAGTAATAAAATAAAAGCACTTTCTAAGAAAAGAGTCAAAGGCAAAACAAAATGTTCATCAAACTAAAGCACTAACTTTGATACCAATTTTCTTGGAGCAGTGAGCAGTGGAAGCGGGCTTGCTACGGAAAGAGATATAGCATCAATCTCATCATCGAGATCATCAACTGTGCTAAGGGCCAAAGGAGCCTCTTCTTGTTTAGGAAGCTGTCGGCTCTTTTTCAAGGCCATCCTAGCCTTCTCTCTAGAACCCCATCCATTTGCTGTGACACTCATGTTTCGCCATTTATCCTATCAATTCGAAAAATGTAAGTTAGATCAATAATGATAATTACAATGATAGTACAAGGATATAATTTAAAATCCAAATTACACTAAATCATAAAAAACCACAATGCTTTAATATGTGTTTTTGGACGAACTTAAACAGAAACATGAAATCCATAATAACTAAACCACAATAGGAGAGAACGTATAGGCTACAAATATTATTTAATGTTAAATGAAGTTCTACCATGCAGCCAAACAATTCGAAAAACATAAGTCTTAGATTAGTACCTTGAGGTCAACATTTGATCGCAGAGACAAAACACTACTAAATTCTGGATCTTTTAATATTGTGCGCCATTTCCCAGCTCCGTGCTTAACAACACCAGCTTTAAGAGCTGATTCCTCTTCTGATGTCCATTTTTGCTTTGGAGCACCCATTGGAAATAGCACAAAAACCTCCCAGAGGATGTTGATTTTACCTACCTAATAGCCTATATATATATACAAGTTAGTGTAAGCACTTTTAAGCACAATATATCACAAAAAAGAATCAACTCTACAAAAACAAAAAATAGCTCAAATTCAAAAACAAAAAAAATGCCGCCGCCACATGAGAATGAAATTTCCAATATTTTTATATTAATATTAACATGAAGTAGTGGGCTTAAGTCAACTTATAGGAGCTATTTGGTTGCAATATTCAGCCAATATTTAACAAGAATTTAAGCTTAATCTTGTCAAACAGTCTTTTAATCCACATGAATCCTTCTGCCTTCTTAAATTCAATTTTTTTTTCTTGTATTAGGCTAGATTTTGAAATTAGTAAATCCTTAGGGAAGTATGTTTTGAGAGATTTCCAAAACATTCATCATCATGTTTTGAGAAATTATAACTCTTGAAAATGTTTAGCAAACAATTTACTAGATTTTAATCATATGTAACATCTATCATGTCAAATTATTTTCATAATTTAATTTCATTAGGATTTACCCTAAGGCAGCCTATAGTCTTAAAGAAAATTAAAATTGCATGCAAAGACATGCTCGCAAAGTAATGCACTTCAATACAGCAAACAACCATACATGTCACTAAACTTGAAACTATTATAATTTGAAAGCCATATTTGATTTTAGAAACACTATCCAATTCATTAGCTTAAAAAGGTTTTACTTAAGGGTTATTTGGTTGCTAGATTTAGCTTAAATTTAGCCAGGATTTAGGCTAAATCTTACTAAACAAAATTTGAACCACATAAATCCTACTATTTTCCTAAACGTAGATTTTCTCTTATTTTAGCCTTAGTTTCTACTTAGTAAAAACTGAAAATAAAATAAAATACCAAATATTTATAGCATTTCTCCTCACTATGCATCATCTTCTCCATCATTTAAACCCTAAATTTTAAAAAAATGTGACAATTTAGCCAGATTTAATATATATCACGCCAAACAATTTTTAGGATTTAATGCCCCTGAGATTTATTAAATTTGAATTTACATGATTTACTAAATCCAACTTGTCGATGTGCTTGGAGAATCAAAAGAAAAAGCTTCTTTTAATAAGAATAATGGTGGTGTGCGAAAAGATAAAAATAAAGATTGTTATAAAACTTGATTTAGATGTAAAACTCGAGAATTGGAAAAGATATAAGTACGTAGATTCAAGAAAGAATATATGATCTGAAAAAATTTAATTTTGATTTATACATAGATTAGATATCAAAAGAAGGTGAAAAGATGTATGTATAAGCCAACCAAATAGATAGGAGAAGAAAGACATAGTAGTTAGACGGATGAAAATAATAAAGTTTTTTAAAAAAAGATATGAAAATAGGTGGATTTATTGATTGATAAACTTTTCAATGGGGATGAAAGATACGATTTTAAGAACCTTAATACCCTAAACAAAAAGAGATTTCATTTTATCGTCAGATATTAGAATGGAAGTTAGTGAAGCTTTAAAGAAAATGAAATGTAGAAAAGCAAGAGGATGATAATATTCCAATAGAAGTGTGAAAATGTTTGGAGATCAAATTTCTTACAAATCTTTTAATGTTATTTTAAAAACTAAAAGATGGATGAGTGGAGAAAGAGTTTGTTGGTTCCTATATTTAAGATAAAGTGACGCACAAGAGTGCAAATTATGAGGAATTAAGTTAATGTGCCATACATTAAAATTATGGGAGAGAGTAATGAGCATAGTTACGATGTGATCTGAAGTTTCTCACAATTTTGGTTTCATGCCGATAGATCTACTATGGATGTTATACATTTGTTAAGAGGTTTGATGGAGAAGCATAGAGAAAGTAAGAAGGATCTACATATGATATTTATTGATTTAGAGAAAGCTTATGATAAAGCCTTAAGAGATGTTCTTTGGAGAGTTCTATAACAGAAATGAGTTAAAATTGGTTATTTTCAAGTCATTAAGGATATGTATACTGAAGCTGTACTTGTGTCCAAACAAGGAGGATTGACAAAATATTTTCCTATTTCAGGATTACATCAAGGATCAACATTAAGCCCTTATCTTTTTACTTTAGTTATGGATGTTCTTACGAGGCATTTACAAGAAAATGTACCTTGGTGTGCTTTTTGACATTATTCTTCTTGATAAGACTAGAGAGGGAGTCCAATGAAACTTGAATTATGGAGGTCAACTTTAGAGTCTAAAAGTTTAGAAGTAGATCTAAAATTGAATATATGGAATGTAATTTTAGTTGTAGTTTTAGTGATAGTGTTTGACTTTAGGTGATCAAGTCATTAATAAGAGTGAGATTATTAGATCTCTATTGTTCAAAATGATGGTGAAATAGAGATGTTATTAGTAGAATTCAAGTTGGATGGTTGAAGTGGAGGAATGCATCCGGTTACATTATGTGATAGAAAAGTTTCACTTAAACTTAAGGAAAATTTTATAAGATGGTGGTAAGACCGCAATGACTTATGGTGCAATGTTAAAAAGAAGATAAGACTAAGTTAAGTGTTAGAGATGAGGATGCTCGTGGATGAGTGGCTTTACTCTTAGAGATAGAATGCAAAATATTTGAAAAAAAGTTGGTATAAGACAAAGAGTCCTTAGATTTGGCCACATAAAGCGCACGTCCAGATGACGATTAGGAGAGTAGATGCAGATTTTTCTTATGTTAAGAAAGGTAGAAAAAAGACTTAAGATGTATAAAAATGATCTTAGTATACTTGAATTAAATGAGAATTCACATGACAATGGACAATGGATTCAGAAAATTCACCACCTAGTGGGATTAAGGCTTATTGTTGTTGTTGTTGTACTAAATCCAACTTGTAGCTAAACAGTCCCTTGGGATTAACACTTAAGTATCAGAACTAGGAAAACTTAAAGTTATATTGAACATTAAAATTGCAAGTAAAAACAAGCTAGCAAGCAATGCACTTAAATACAACAAACACAAGTTTTTATGCCACTAAATTTAAAACTTTGATAGTTTGATAACTTACTACATCAAAAGAAAATGTTTGATTTTAAAAACACTTTCAATTTTATTAGCTAAAGAATGTTTTACTTAGGTGTTGTTCAGTAACAAGATTTAGCCAGGATTTATGCTAAATTGAAAATTGTTGAGCTGCATAAATCCAACTATCTTCATGAATCTAGCTTTCCTCCCCTTTCAGGTTGAATCCCAGATTAAGTAAATACTAAACAAGTAGAATTTAAGACAAGCTATCATCCTTGCGCATCTTCTTCCCCACCGTTTAAATTCTAAAACTCGAAAATATCTACCAAATAATCTACTAGGACTTAACCAAATTCAACATCTCTCATGCCAAAACAGTTTTCAGGATTTAAAGCCTCAAGGATTTACTAAATCCTGCATGAATTACCCTTATCCATGATTAAAATTACAAGCGGAAACAAGCTAGCAAGCAATGCACTTCAAAACAGCAAAACAAAATCCATGCCACTAAATTTGAAGCTACAAAATTTTGAAAACTTGCTACGTGGAAAGCCATGTTTAATTTCAAAAACACCTTCCAATATTCATTGAACCACATAGTTCGCATTAGAGGGCATATCCACTGCTCAGAAATGCAGGCGATTACTTAACAAAAATAACTGATCAAGATCCGAATGCCAAGAAAACAAAAGAAGATCAAGAAGTTGGCCAACATTATGATTTTTAAACATTCTAGCGCTCTAAGCAAGCTATTCTAATAGCAAATAACGCGAACTGATGGCAAAATAACAAAAATCAATAATCAGATCGCGGGAAAACTTCATAGACCATGATGACGACAGGAAAGTAAACTAACCAACAATATATATCTAATAAATGGAGAAATAAGAGAGGACCAGGCAATCATATTCAAAATACATAGATGTGAGGGGAAAAAGAAGCTAGAAATCTGACGTAGGGAGTGCGAAATAAACCTCAGGTTGGGATAACCATCGATCCAAGTTCCAGGACGCGATATTTTTCGGGAAAGGGGATGGAGGACATGTGTTTAGTTGTTAATGTAACATGCCCTAACGCATGGAGTTAGGGTTTCAGATCCAAAAATGTTCAGAGACAGTGGAAATCGACGGAGCCGAAATCATCTCAGCCGTGCTTTTTTATCATGTGGATGGCCTGGATTATCTAACCGTGCTTGACGCCCAGCCTGACTGCCTGAGTTCGCAATTTAGTGAACATAAGGTAGAAAAAATTTTTGGGAGGCCATATCATTTTAAATCTTTATATCTACATATTCTAGTTTTCTGAGAAAGATTTATATACATATTATATATAATTCTTATATAAATCTCATACTTAAATTAAATATTTACACATCTAATATATTTCTATATTTTTAAAAAAAATATTTTACATTAAAATTAATAATTATAATAATATTTTTGATGTGATATTAAAGATCGAAGTGTTATATATATAAAAAATTTAAATTTAAATATTGGATATATAAATACATAAGAATTATATGATATGTATATGAATTTTTAATTTTTAAATTTATTTATTTATATGCAATAACTAAAACTTTCAAATACATCAAATTTATAACTAAATGTGCCTCTCTAAACCCAATTCTAACTCTATCTTAAGAGAATTGCAAAATATTCTCTTTATGTTACCCTAAACCATGAAATTTCTCTTTTTGTTGCTAACTATGGTTGAAGAAGCACAATCTCTTATCTTCCTAAGCCACCAGCGATCGCATGTTTCCATTGCAGCTTTCTTCTTTTGTCGCTTTTTATGAGTGAATAGAGCTTGTTGGATACTCTATGCTTTTTTTTAACTTCGTTTTTATTAAGTGTTACCTTGACAAGCTCATTCATCTTATATGTTTCTCATTCGATGTTTATTTTTTGTGATTTTTCTTCTTGGAGAAATAATTGTATGATTGTCATTTATTTCAACTCTAATAACCATCATACAACAATAATTTCTTAACCATTAAATGTCAATTGATATTAATAATTATAAACACACATGTAATGATCTCTAAGATATCATTTATATAAAAATATGTTATAGCTATAACAATGACTCCTGTCAAGACCTTGATTTAAAATAAGATTGACTCAAATTTCTTTCCAATCATCTTACAGTGAGTTTATAATTAATATAAAATATCATATGTAACTATTTAGCTTTGTCCAATCATTTGAAATTATCATAATCATTTTATAATCAATTTCATGGACATTGGTAAATTCTTTGCCCACTATTTTAAAGTTTCGAAAGTAAATAATATACATTTTAAGTTGCATCTATAATGAGCCTAAAAATGTTAGATGCATCCCTTAATTTTTGCTAAGTTAATATCTATTAATTACACTAGTACATAGGGGTGCAGACGAGTCGAGTCGAGCTCGAGCCATATCAAGCTCGAGCTTCATCACATCAGAGACTGGGCTCGAAGCTCGCTCAACTCGAGCTTATGTACCGAGCTTGAACTCGACTCGTGAACAATGAATTAAGCTCGAGCTCGACTCGTTTTAAAGGGCTCGATGAGAAAGCTCAAGCTCGGCTCGTATGTAGGCTCGATTTGAACTCAATTATACTAATAAAAAGCAACAAAAAAATTGAAGAGCAATTAGAAAAATTACATAATATTTATTAAATTAATTTGAGTCTTTTGGAGGTTTTATATTACAAATATATGCAATTCCAGCTCAAATAAAGTACAATAAAAATTTTACAAAATATTGAAAGAAAAAATTAAATGCTCAAAGAAAGAGCTACATGAAAGTTACAGAGTTAAACCCCCAATCCTCCATCTATTTATAAAAAGAAAAGCATAAAATAAAACTGAAATCAACATCATCTCTTGATCCCTTTGAGAAATGCAGAAGCCACAGCAACTTCAAGTCTTCAATTGAAAAAATATCAGTCTAGTTCAAGTGATTCAATGCTCCAACTTCAAGTCTTCAAGTATCCAACCACCTAAACAAAATTTTTGCAATATTCTAAAGAGAAAATAATCATAGATAAATAGAATAAAGATATAACATAAATATAAGAGATAGAGAAAGAGAAAGGCTCGGGCTCAGTCAAATCATCTCAAGAAGTAACAATATATGTGAGTATTCAAACTTCATTAAAAAAAGTTATAATCACATATAATGCTACCAGCCTACCAGTCAAAGAGAAAAAAAAATGAGAAACATCATAATCACAAACAAGATACCTAATTCAAACCAATCAACCAAGTCAAATCATATTACTCATTACTGTTGTTCCAACTTCCAACTTTCAAGACTGCAAGACTCGCATCAAATGAAAGGGAAACAACCGCCAAGTAGTAACATCTGAGTCACCCAACAGAAAAAATTAAACCAATAAAATTATCAGCTAAACTATACACCAAAGACCACCAAGACAAGACCACCAAATAAATTTAAACCAAAGAAATGATATGAAGGCTAAACCGATCAACAAAACCCAACAACCACCTGCTAAACCGATTAAAAGAACCAAACAGTAGATAGGAAGGCAATTCATAAGCAGACAGGAAAGACAAGATGGTTATGAAACTTGATGCATCAGATAGGAAGCCACCTGCTAAACCGATCAAAAGAACCAAATAAAAATTTGGACCAGGCACCAGCCAATAATTTAAAAAAGCAACCTCTTACTTCACTATGCATTAGTAAAACAAAACATAACTTAGATGTTTATCATGCATGCTTACAGAAGATGAAGGCTGAACGTATAAACCTATTCAGCCTCATGTGAATGGCTCTGAAAAGACAAGACAGGATGCAGAAAATAAACTGCAAGTCTGCAACTCATTTATCATGAATAAACTGCAACTCATGTGAATGGTTGTGGAAAGACAGACTGCAGAACATAAAGAGGCTAAATCCCAAAAGAACATAAAGAGAACTGTAACAATAAAAGTGTTTTATTTAATCCTTCCATCTTAAAGTAAAGTTTATTATTCAGTGCTAAATCCCAAAAGACAGGAGTCACGAGATGCAGAAAATAATCCCAAAAGAACATAAAGAGGTCACCTGCTAAATCGATCAACAGAACCTAGCAGCAGATATAAAGGCTAAGCCGATCAACAGAACCTAATAGCAGCAAGAAAAAAAACAGCAGATAGGAAGGCTACCAGCAACAGAACCCAAGCAACATATAACAAACAGGCAATGCATCATTACCAAATATTTATAGGGCATTGATTCAAGCTCAAAAAAATTTCTTGTGGTTGAATGAGCACCAATTCAACTTTAATGAAGTAGCTACTAACACGCAAGGGATACATGAGCAACTACAATAAAGTACAAGGTAACTACCAACACACATCCAGAGATGGACCACTATAATAAAGCAGCTACCAACATCCAAGGGATACATGGACAACTATCTAAATTTCAGATTCCAAAATCATGAGCACCTGCAATAATTTAATTAACTATCTTTTGGCATCATAGCTATCATCATCAATCTCCCTCTAATATTTTAAAAAATTAGCACCTTTGTAAAAATAACTATCATCAAAACATCCAAAAGATTGACAACTATCACAACTAGCTACCAAAATCTAAGAGATGTGCAGCTTTCATCTTAGTTATACATAGTAGAAGTAATTAGCAATTAGAAAAACAAAATGTTGTCTAATAAGCCAAGAACTAGGAATCATAAAGAGCTTAAATGTCAAATAGAAATCACATAAGTCCAACTATGTAAATATAAAGTCTATTAAAGAAAGCAAGTAACGTCAAGTCTTTTTGATGTTGATGCGTAATCATCCTCAATTCCTCATTTCTCCATTACATTATTAATAGAAGACCTAGGGGTATCTCAATCTCTTCATCTTCATCCTCTTCCTAATAAACATATAATATAGTATAATATTAATGGCATTAAAAATAATATGATATTAATGAAAAAATATTAAATTGTAAAATAAATACATTGATTCTCCCTTTCAAGCACAATGAGAGCGAACCCAGTTAGAGCCACATATAAGAGTTTGAATAGTTTCCACTCCAAGCTTTGAGCGGTAAGTGTCAACAACTCTCTCTCTGAGGTCAACTTAAAAAGCGGCTAATTTGAATAAATAAAATATCAACTGTCATTCTTGAGAGTATACAATATTTAAGATGGTTGCTTTTCCACCAAGCAATTACATCAAAATTACGACCTTTTAGATTTATCTCTAACCCATCTTCAAGATAGTTATCTAGAATTAATTTGGTAGGCCTTCTATTTGATTTCTCTGATACATAAACAATAAAATCATGTCAACTACTATATTTTCTAGTTAGAGTATCTTGGGTTGACATGCTACTGTTGTCTGTGCTACTTTCACTTCTAAATATCCCACCACTTGTAGCTTCAACTTTTAGTTCAAAGCATTCAACATATTCTTCATATAACTCAAATAATAAACTACGAATATATGTTATGTTTTGAATGCTTTCATCTCCTTCATAGATCATAGGGTATGCAAACTCAATGACAACAAATTTCATTCGTCCATAATGACCAAATGCCCTTAGAAGGTTACATTCACCCCGATAGTTTTCAAAATTTTCTTTCATTTTGCTAGTCATGTCCTTGATGAAGTCATCAAAAGATAGTGTACTATCATTCAATACTTTTTTTATAGTACAACTTTATGAGAGAAATAGATTGTATGTTGAGTATTCAAATAAATGATATTGAAATTTCATTAAAAAAAATACAGAATATCACAAACTTTTTCTATTTTATTTCATTCATCCTCTGTAGGGAAATTATAATATGTAATCTTCCTCTCGCTATATGAAAAAAAGCTTATTTTAGTTGAAGTGCAACAACCAATATATTATATGTTGAATTTCAACGTGTTGGACAATCCATGATAAGCTTTCTTGTTGATAGTTGTAACTGTTGAACAACATCACTAAATTTCATAAGTCTATCTTCTGAAGCATTGATAAAACTAACAGTATCATAGATTTTCTCAACAACAAATTCTATACATTTAATCTCATCCTTCACCACTAAATTCAAAATATGCACAACGCATACGAAATAGTCTTCTCCCAAAGAATAATTTCCTAATCCAGAAACCATCTTTCAATAACTTGTTATCCTTATCATTGGCATTATCAAGATAAATATTTTATTCTCAAGACCCTACTCACTTAGGGACTTATAATGTATCAACAATTTCGTAAGTCATGAGGTGGTAGATGTAAAAACTAAGAACTTGTTTTTACATTTTTAGTCCACATAATGTGCGAATACCATATAAGATATCTGCTGATTCTTTGATTTCCAAATATCAGTAGTAAAACTCACTCTATTTATACTATTCAATGTGTTTTTTTTTTTCTCTTTTTCATATATTAGCATCACATCAGCACAAGCAGTTGCTTTTGAGAATTTAGAAAAATATGATGGCATGGACTTTAGAACAAGATTAAATCCAAATTTCTCCACAATTGAAAAGGGTTTTTCATTAATCAAAATATAATGAGCAATCATCTCCCCAACTTTTGTTTGATCAAACTTAAAAGTTGCTGAAGTAAATCCCTCTTAATTTATTTCCAATGAACTGTCATAATATTTTGGCTAGAACTGTAAAAATTTTTGCTTCATTCATGTGCGCATTCTAGCCGCATATCGATCTAAGTGTCTTTTAAACTGTGTGGTTGCACCAGTGTTACCTATGGAAAACTTTTTTTTTGCAATGACAATATTCCCCTTTTCTCTGGCTATTAGGAAGAACAACTTCTTTAAACTCCTCTCAAACACGTAATGTTTTCTTTCTTTTTCTTAATTCAATTGGATTTTCAAGATCAACAACATCATCACCCTTATCAACCAAATTATTAATAACATCATTCTTCTCCTCATAATTATTATCATCCTACATTGCTATTATGTTCCTCAATACCGATTTGGACACTCACAACTGGGTTATTATTGTTTTACATCCAATGACTCATCTTCTCTAAATGGTGGTGTTGTCATTTTTAATCTAAAATAAAAATAATAAATGACTTCATTATATAATGAAGAAAACTGATTTATTAAATATTAAAAGTTTTAAAAATACCAAATTGCTCAATGTATGTTTGCAACAATCCAAAACCCAATACTCTGCCTTTTATCAAAGCATAAACACTCAAAATAACCCTATAATTCAGCAATAAAAGAAGCGAAAAATCAATTCATTGTCACAAAACATAGAGCTACTATGACATAAAGAAAACAAACATAACAAGACATTACAGTATTTCATAGGCTCTATCACAGCCTAAGAAGAGCAAATAAAATCACGGAACCACTCTAGTATTTCATATCGACAAATTACAATTCAATGTTCAATATTTCATAATGTACACAGCATAACATAGACATTACACACCGAATTGAAGTTACGAACCAACATAAAAATGATTTCCGCTGTTGAACAGTTATAACATCATCAAAACCGAACATAGCTATTAAACACCTAATCTGAAAGATCATCAAAACCAAACATAGACATTACACACCTAATCAATCATCAAATCAAAATACCAAAGATGAGCGTATGAAAATGAATACCAACCAAGATCAAGTCGATTTGCTATCTACTAAGAAAGTAAGAGGACAATGAATTTAAATATCGCTACCTCCTACCGCCCAACGCGAGGATTTGAAGCGAGGAAGATGAGGGAACTTCAGGATGTGAGAGAGAGGCAGGAGAGCTGAGCCACATAGCTCGAAGGTGAGAAGGAGAGCAAGCGGCGGCGGTGAGAGGGCAGTGAGGACTTCGAGGATTGCTTGAGGCTAGAGCGAGGCAAAGCCATAAGGCTTTAACTTTAACAGATTCAGGAATATCTTGGGGTTCGGCGACTGAGTTAACGATTCGAGCCTTTAATTACTCGAACTCGAACTTCGTTAAATTCGGCGGTCCATACGCTTTCGAGGAGGGCTCGATATGCGATACGGGCACGTTGTTATCGAGATGCTCGGCTCTCAGTCGACTTTGGATTTGCACTTACTAGTACAAATGAGAACATTAGAAAATATAAAAGAATTGCTCTTAAAGCTAGATTATAACAAACCTATTAAAATTAAATATCATAATAACTTAGAACAATCACATATGTGCAAATCATGACTAGTGACGTCAATAACCATTATTATTTGAAAGTTCAAATGGGAAAGTGCAAAGTTATGTGTTTGTAAGTTTATATTCATAGCTCCTCCTAACCTCTTTTTTAGACTAAGCAAACAATTAAAAGAGCCATAAAAATATAAAATTAAATCAATTTTTGGTGGAAATAATATTTTAGTAATTACTTGAGCATCTTTACATAAAAACAAAGAAACTGCATAAGAATCTTATTATAAAAAATTGCATAAGGATATTGTTCATCCACTCCACCCTTCGCATAATAAATTATTACTACAAGATGGATTTTTTAGGAACTCTATATTAAACACATGTTGAACAAACATTGGTATTTATTACTAAGCATTAAACAAATAACAATTTGGTGCATTCATTGAACATTTAGTGGCTTCACCTACTATAAACAATGGTTACAACAAAAACTAAGTGATATATTTGATGTATGTATTTGAACATTTTAGATGTTTTAGGCTTAGAGTGTTTGAAATATAAATAAAAAATTTAGAATGGTATGTAGATAAATCACCTTCTAAATTTTTAGGGATATTCATATGTGTATTTTTTTTTTTTTTTTTTGATAATTGATATATATTTTTGAAAGATTGATTATAAAATTTATATTTTTTATATTCCACTATTAAATCATCAAATAAAAGCAAAAAAAAAAAACACGAGCTCAGATTTTGTTGTGATGTTCGAGATTTGAGTGGTATTGATATAAATAGAAATTAGGTGATAATTTTATAAATGAAACATATTTGAATATTATCTATATAATTTTTCTTAACATTCTTGTATGCCTCTATGTTGGTCATGTGTGCAAGTCACCTTGTATGGCTCTTCTACTCAAGGATATTCTGAGATGCGATGATTTATCTTTTACCATATGGTTTGATCACATCAATAATATAGATGTACTATTGAACAAAGATTTAAATTGAGAAATCTTGCAATTGATAAACATATTTCTAGAGAGTATTTCTTTCTTCTCAATTCAATTATCTCAATTGAGTCTAATCAAATAACATTCCAGCTTTTACTGACTTTAGTTGTTGTAACACTACATTATTTTCTAGCATATCATAATTCAACTCATTTGAATGCACTAAGATCTTAATTAATTTCATAGCACTTGAATAGATTTTGTTCATTATGATTCAAATGTGACAAATTTTAATTTCAAAAGTCAATATATGCTCAACAAATAACCTTACATCAACATTAGAAAAACTTTATTCCTCAAATTTCTATCAATTTGGCTTGACCATTATTATGGATCTCAAGTGAATTATCATTGCATGGCTATGGCTATGATAATTTATTCATTTGTAAATCTGATGTGACACAAGGTGCACATGAAGAAAGGAAGAGATCTATCACTAAAGCTCATTCCAAGTTGTATATTATTACTAGCCAAAAACTAATAATCCAGAGTAAAATGAAGACCATTACTTAGAGATTTTTTTTTTATGAATATTATATATATAATATGTATTTATAAGTTTGGTTGTAGAAATTTAAATTTTTAAGAATGCAAAATTTAAATTGAATTTTGATTTTTTTTTTCAAATATACGAAGAGAAAATAATGTAGATTTTATAAAAATATATAATGAATATATAAAATTATTAATCAATCATTTTTCACTCGAGTGGTTGGCCACCTTTCTTTTACATGTGATTTTAGATAGTTACACATACCCATCCTTCTCATCCATATACATGGGGGCCCTCTCCTTCTCCCTCTCTTTTTTCAATTTTGAAATTCCCTCTTTATAAAGACTTTATATAAGTTTTTGTCTAGGGCTGTAAATCAACAAGCTACTCTTTCTTGATTATTTATGATCGTTTGATTAATTAATCAAATAAGATTATTTTATAAATACTGATCTTAAATGAACAAGCGAATAACTTGTCATTTTGGTTTATTTATTCGTAGCGTCGTTTAAAGCTTGTGAATAAGCTCAATTATGGCTCGATTAAGGCTTATTTGTGAATAATATTATTTAAATTATTATTTTATTAAGCTTAATCAGCATTAATTATACAGCTCATGTATATTTCTCAATAAGCTGCTCGTGAACTAGCTCGATTAAGACTTGATTATATCTCATTTATTTCATTCGTTATAACTCAATTTGAACCGAGCTCATGAACAAACTCGAATCGAGCTCAAGCTCGATAATGCTAATCAAGCTCAAGATTGAACCCCATTCTAAAAAGCTCGAATCAAGCTCCAACTCGATAATATTAAACAAGCTCAAGCTTGAACACATACATGCTCGGCTCGGCTCGGTTTGTTTGCAGCCCTATTTTTGACATAGAATTAATGCTTATGGTGTTGTTGAATTAAATTTGGAGTGATATTCTAAGAGTTGGTGAGGTTGGGTGGTTTGCTAAAATGTAAAAGAATTTGTGATTCCTTCAAACCAAGTTGCTTAAGTGAGTGGTTTGAATTTTATGTTCCTTAAAGTTTTCTTTTATCTTTTTCCATCATAAAAAATTCATAAATTTCTTCATAAAAATCTCTTGAAATATTTATAAAGACTACTAGCCAAGATCTAATAATGAAAAAAAAATACATCTTTTTTTAAAATTTTAATGATCTACAAAAAAACATTTTAAAATGTTTTCCTAATATTCAATGCAATCTTGAGGCATGGAGTTGTCTCAATTTTTCACATTAAAATTTTTGATGTGGAACTTAGTGCTCTTAAGTTAAATAAAATTCTAGGCTAGGGATGACCCCTATAGTGATTGAATTTTCAGCACCACACAAAATCTAACTTCACCAAGCCTACATCACCTTCTAGGCTTCTTGGGAAGGGTTTTCAATCATATTTGATCACTACAAGTGATCTAATCACTAACCACATCAAGATTAGTATTAAATCAAATCTTAGACTATGAGAATAAAGTTGAAAACTCAAGGTTTCATGAGATAGTAAAAAAATCATTTACTAATTTATTTTATTTTATTTTTAAATTTTTATTTGACCATTAAACATTTTCTAAAAACTTAATTGTAATAAGATGTGCAAATAAATATACTTCCATTTGATGATAATACCTCTCCATTTCATGATATTACGGTTCAATTGCATAATATAATAGAAGTGATTTACATGAAATATAGCACTTCTTTCATTATTTAAAAATACTTTAAATAATGAAAGAAAGAGTTATAATTATTATGAGACACTTGAGAATAATATCAATTCTAAGCCATAAGAAACTAACTCTAAAGTCACTATTAAAGTTGATATTGCTATCATTATCTTCACCACTATATCTCCTCCACTTAATTTCAATGGCCTTCCACTTACATTTAATTGTATTTTAATAATTTTAAGTGGTCAACATGCTTCATTAAAAATTTTAATAATAATAATAAATATTAGTAAATATTTTCAAGTTAATTCATTTACATGAAATAGAGCACTTCTTTTATAGGTAGTTCACCTGATGATCTTCTTACACACACTCCAATACTAATCACATGCCACTTCAACTTTTTTTTTTTGAGGGACATTTGAGTGAATTTATTTCCGCATATGTATTGTAAGGATTTCACCAGACCTCTTGATTAAGCAAGACTCTCAAGCTAAGATCTACACCTTTAACTCTTTAGAGAATAGACTCTTGAGGTCTAGTGAAGTTGATGTATCGTAAGCTGCATATGATGAAAGAGAAAGATATCGTAGTTTATAGCAAGCTGCATACTTCAACTTGACAAGAACCAATAACCCAAAGTAAAATGAAGACTATTACTTCTAGATTATTGTTTTATGAATATTATATGTAAACTATGTATTTGTAATGTTAGTTATAGAAAATTTATAATTTTGAAAAAAGATAATTTTAAATTTTGAATATTTGACTTTTTGGAATTCAAATTTTTGAATGAATTTGAAATTTGATTTTTCAAAATATGAGGAATATATATATATATATATATATATATATATATATATATATATATATATATATATATATATTGGAGGTGAAAAATGTGTGTTATTGTTGAATCAAATTTAAAGTGATATTCCAAGGATTTGTGATTCTTAGTGGACAGCTAGAGTGTGAAGGAATTTGGTGAATCACGAGCAAGTGATTTAAAATTTTGGGTTCAAATTACTTATTATTTTATATGTGAAGTTCTTCTTCCATCCTTTTTTTATCATAAAAATATATATATTTTTTGATAAATTTTCTCACAAAAATCCCTTGAAATCTCTATAAAGGCTTTCAGCAAATATGTATCCATATTAGTACATTATCATGTTTCATAAAACTTCTCTAAAAATTGAGCCAAATTTTATTTTGTATTTTTGCTTTGTTTTGTTTATGTTTTGCTTAAAAACAAACTTATTTGATTGTACTTGTTGTTTTAAAAATAATATTTTTTTATTTTTGAAAATAAAAAATAAAATCATATAAAAAACACTCTAAACAAACATGTTTTCAAAAACAACATAAAAATAAAAATAAAAAAACAGAAAACAAAGGTGATCTCAAATGACCCTTTAGTCTTTCACCCACTAAATGGTGGTCTACTAAAGTCATTAGCCTTACTTTGTCCATGCAATTAGGTCAGGGTTATTCAAAACCTAGTCCTTATAGAAAATCAAGAAAATTGACATCCTCAACTCCAAAAATTTTAAAAATCTATAGAGAACATCGTGATATATTTCCCTGACATTCCGAAATGATATTAAGGTCAGAGTTGTCTCAAATTTTCACTCTAAAAATTTGAAGTGGAACATAGTGTTCTCTAGCTAGACAAAATTCTAGCCAAGGTTGACCCCTATAGTCATTAAATCTTCAACTCCAAACAAAAGTTACCCCTACATCAACTTCTTAAGCCTATTGAGAAAGCTTTCTAATTATAAGTGGTCACTCCAAATGATCTAATCACTGACCACATCAAATCATTGAGTGTCTTACATTTTTGCATTAACTCGAATAGCTATATTTTAATTACTAAGTAACCACTCCTCTAACCTTTCAATTTGTGAGTTTTTTTTATCCATAGCATAGTCCATTTTATTATTATTATTATTATTTATATTATTGTTGATCATAATCATCCATTAGACTCAATCATTCAAGTTTGAGTCCTTATTATTATTATCATTAAAAAAATTTTGATTATAAATCATAAAGAGTCATATCATCTCTAATATATTTGGATCTCAATATCAACATTAATACAAATACATCTCGGAGAGACTTAATTAGTTTAAATATTTCAAGCAAAATGATAAATTCTAATGTGTTTAACTAAAAAGAGTTTCATATTCTTTTCATAAATGAAGAATTTTGGAATGAAATATCACTAACATAATAAAAAGATGCAACATGTCATATGAATAAGAAAATATTATTTCATATATATAATGAAAATGTTATTTTATTCTATATTATTTTTAAATTTATAATTTCTTAAGGGAAGGCCACCATAAATACCCACTTGCAGAAATTTCTCCAACGCCAGCCTCCATTATTAAATCTTATCCAATCTAAAATGAACCAACCAGACGTCTCCAAATCAGCACATAGTATCCATTAGCTTCAATGTCAGCCACAAGTTCTTGCCCCTCCTTCTCCACCATCATCTTCCAATCCCCATAGCTCTTTAAAAAAAATAATCCTCTCCATTCTTCAACTCTCCCCAATCACCAGCAGCCATGGCTTCTAAGCTCACTTCTCCCACTACTATAATCTCCTCCCTCCCCCAATTTACTGGCCTCAAAGCTCAGCACCAACCATCAATGGTGAGTTGAAGAGCACACCCCATATCTGTATCTCTTCACTTCTGAATGAAAATTTCATTTCAGGTGATGCTTCCGGCAGCCACGAAGCAACGCTATGGGAACGGAGCTCTCTCGGCTCGTTGCGGCTTTATCGGCTCACCAACAAACATAGTGAGCACATTTTGACTCAAATCAACACATTTTCAACATCTTTTATTTATAGAAAGAAAAGATGTGATGTTATCCGGCACTTTTTATTGTTGCAGATAATGGTGACGAGCACGGCTTTGATGCTATTCGCCGGGCGGTTCGGTTTGGCGCCGTCGGCGAATAGGGTGGCGACGGCGGGGTTGAAGCTGGAGGCGCGAGACTCGGGGCTCCAGACGGGGGATCCGGCTGGGTTCACTTTGGCTGATACGTTGGCTTGTGGATCAGTTGGACACATTATAGGAGTGGGAATTGTGTTGGGACTCAAGAATGTGGGAGCTTTGTGAAGAACACCTAAATGTTAGTTATGGGATTAATGCTCCCATTAATTGTGTTTTTAAAGTATGTGTAAATGAACTGCATAACTTTTAATGGTGCTCTATTTAATTTGCCAGTATTAGGCCAAAATCTGAGCTTGTTTCAGATATATATAATACAATAATTAATTTATGTATCACATTCATTTCAATTACTTCTTTTAATTATCTGCATGCATCAATGTCTTCTCTAAATGCAAACACGATGCTTAAAAAGAAAAAAAAAAGCTTCTTTTTCCCCAGCCTTTCCTTCTTCTCCTTTATCTCCTAATTAATTAAAAGAGAAGAAATCTTACCTAAACTGTTTGAAACCATGCTATGGCATCCTTCATAGCAGCTTCTGCAAATGATGTTCCTCGGAAGGTGATAAGCCAATGCCATTGGACTGCATGCAGATGCAGCAATCCATGGCTTCTCCTTCTTGATTCCATTACCAAACCATTCCTTCTTCTATAAATTGATAGATTGCAGTACAATTAAGGGGCTGTTTGGTTGCCTACACGCTTTTGAATATTTTAAGCGTTTGGTTGCAAGTAAAATAAAATTTCAGTGTAATGTAATGCATTTCAAATATAGAAATTTTTGTGTGTATTTGGAATTCTCCGATTTAATTCCAAATACATGTAAAAGTGATTAACCGACCGCCATTCACCGTCATTTGCCCCGCATGCCAACCTTCTCAGCCTTTTCTTCATTACATTTTTGTCAATAAAAAAAATATAAAGTCGTGAATTTGTAAGTTCTCAACAAACTATAAAGTAATCATTTTATTATTAAAATTCTTATTTAATTTTTCATCTGAACAAAAGAACCACAATGGGATGAAAGATCTCTCTCAAATCTATAAATATGATCTAGGTTTATATATTTTGAACAAATTTGAGCAAAGAGAAATCTCAACTTAGTTACATAAATTTAGAACTTTGACGACAATTTGAAACACTAAAAAGCCTTTCTCTTGCCTTATTCCCATTCAAACTTCTCCAACCTTTTTAGTCGCCTTATCACCCCTTCTATCATAAAAAAGCTACACTAACCACCTTTGAACAATGAAAATACAAAGTCTATCAATACTCAACATCTATTATAGATTGATATCTAATGTCTGAACTACACTCTTATCAAGAGAACTTAAGAAAAAAGTATATAATACTTACAATAGATTTTAAAACACTATATATTCCATAAACGTTTCATAATTAATTTTATAATTTTTTTTTTCATATATCTTGCCACTAATATAAGGACAACACAACCAAGTGACAAGTTATGATTTTGGATGCAATTAATATAATAAGTGTAAGTCTTAGAAATGATCTATCAAAATCAGTAAGAGATGCATTTGGAGAAATTTATTTGATAGATATCACTACTTTTACAGTTTTACTTTCTTGCTTCTAAATCTTTCTTCATGTATTCCATTTGAACTTTGTATTTAAGCTTTGGTGGAAGGTAAACTTTACATGATTTGACTTATTGATGGAAGTCATGGCTTTTAGAAATTTGTTTGGTTCTGATTTAATCGATGTAAAAGAATAAAAAAAATGAATTTAGTATAAAAGGATCACTTTATAGTAGTTTGGTTGAGAGTTCTACAAATTCTCTTTTTTTTTTGGTTGAGAAAATGTAATGTAAAATCGAAGGTTTGGCGTCGATATGATCAACGGTGGGTAATACCGGCGGCAGAATGCCAGTCGCCTCCGTGGTGAGTGGTGGCCATACATTTTTATTTATTATTTGAAATCATTAATCTTAATTTTAATATGGAATACATTATTACATTATTCTTCTTTTGCGCAAAGTTTAAATGCATGCATTTGGAATCACGGCACTCAATCATCTGGCCATGTGAAGGGTGATGAGGCATCACAGAGCAACGATAAGAGAGGACGTAACCGACTATTGCCTTCAAATTGCGGATGCAAGAGCAACACAAATAGTAGGCTCATTAATGACGGCATTGTCTATGAAGACGAGTGCTATATAAATATATGGTCGATAGAGAAGAAAGGTGAAGTTGGACAGTTGAAGTTGGGTTAGTGAGAGTATAATAAAGAAAGGTTTGTATAAGAGCTTAGTAGAGAAGCAAATTAAATGACTTAGAATGGGAATAGTATACGGGGTAAGGGAGGGTATGCAACTACATGATATTTATGATGCTATAGATATTTAGATATTAAATAGATAATAAATCATACTCAAGAATAAGCATGCATGAATCATGTATTATGTGTTCTACCAAATATTGCATTTTGAAAGAAGTTCCATCAATTTTCCTTGTGGTAATCTTCGAACATGAATATCATAGTATGGTCATCATTTCTCCTCATGGCATAAAATATTTAATATAGTTGATATCTTCTAATGCTGATGATTATGATCTCTAAAACTTAAAACTCGGCTTAAACTTTGTTCAAAATTGGTAAAGTGATTAAGTCACTTTATTTGTTCAATGAAATATCTTCATTAATTTTTTTGGAATAATTTAATCATGTAATGTTATATTTACAATGAAGGAATGTTTTTTGATTCTTTTCTCATGCCTATATGGCCAAATTGCTTGTTTGATATGTTTTAGAATGCATTCTTTTTTAGTTATATATATATAGTTATATATATATATATATATATATATATATATATATATATATATACATATTTTTCAAGCATGCTTGTTAAATTCAATGACTATTATCTACCAAGATGTGTGTATTAAGTATCGTAATAATGGTTTTTATCTAAGAATGGCATTTATTGGCCTTTAAATTTGATGATTGTTAGATTAAAGTTAAGGATAAAAGTGGAAATAAATATAAAAATAGAAAAAAAAAAACTATTACTCTCAATCAACGATATTCTAAGATTCTTTTAATGGTGAGATAAAAATAAAATAAAATGATACTAGATAGATTAAGAGTTACAATGACTCAAAATAATAGATTCATAAGACTTTGATCACAGTTGTCTTTCTATTTCTTATGTTAGTCTTATTTGTCATAAGATTTACTTATCCCTTTCCCTTGGTTTGTTGACTCATAGTCATTTGCCACCATCTACTCTCTTTTGCAAACTTTTGGGTTATATAGCTTCCATTCTTTGATAGCTTTTTGTACTTGTAATTTTGAGCTTTGATGATGAATTATTTTTTATGCTCAACATCTATATTATTTTAAACATAATTCTAAAATTGTCTCTTTTATATATTTAACATTTTTATATATTTATATATGTTACACTTTGATATTTATATTTACTTCCATAGTATTTTAATATTTATATATATATATATATATATAATTTTATTTTATTTAGATAAATTAATGTTAACGATATTTTCAATATAATTTAAAGATCAAAATATGATGTAAATGAATATAAAATATTTATAAATTATTATGTCCCCTAATTGATAGCAAAGCCTTCAAAAACCATAGGGCTTCATCGTCATAGTGCTGTCGCATGTCGGAAGTTTCCTGCCGACTAACCCTAACCTCCTTCGTCCCGCGTCAAGTGATGCTTGAAATGGCCACCAACGGAGCCATCGTCACTTCAAAGGACGATAATTGTATGAAGAAGAAGAGGAGAAAGGATGATCCAGTAGCCGTAATGGAAGTTGAGGATGAGGGGAAGAAGAGCAAAAAGAAAAAGTCTTGTAAGATTTCCAACCCCGTGGATGACGGCTCCGGCTCTGCGGAAATCCTAGCGTTCGATAGGCCGAGCAGCGATGCAATATCCCTGGAAGGGAAGTGGCGTGAGGACCTACTAAGATCCATCGCAGCGTTTCTCGAGGGCAATGGGTTCGTTAAGACGCTCTCGGTTTTCTGCTCGGAAGCCCGGATCGAGGTAGGATGTGTTTGGTGAACTTTGAATAGAGAACACTGATTTTGAGATAGAGTGCACAATGTGGGTTTTGATATTTTTCATTTATCAACTTGTTAGATTGCATACATGATCGCCATGGCTTTATTTTCTGAGTTCTTTATGAAGCTTTTTTCATTGATCGGTTAAATTCATATGCATTTTTCAGTCTGTTTTGTGATGGAGTGGCGATTAAAAGCTTTTCAAATTTGGTGGAAAATGTTAAGAATATTTTTAATGGAGGGCTATGAAATTTGCGACCATCCCAGATGTAGTAGAAAGATCTAGGTTCGAAACTTTTTTTGTTGTGTTTGGACATGTTTTCTATAGTTGGAAGGGTGAGGACCTTCATTTATGAACACTGAGATGTCAGCGGGCAATAAATTATGTATTTTTATGTAGATTGGTTACAGCCGGTGGACAATAAAAATTATGATTTTGTAAGGTTGTTTGACTCAATTTTGTGAGGGACTGGAACAGTGGCGTTGGAAAGGTGGAAGGGATGTAGGCGAGCAAGTGAAAAGAGATATAATGAGCTTCGTGAAGCTAACTTTTGTTGGTTTGCAAAACAAATATAAATTATCATGCTCGCAAGCAAGAATAACACAAATCTGTGGACAAAGCGAAGATTATCTTTTTCATTTCATTCTTCTATTATCTGTAAAAACAATGTATCGATTTTAAAATTTAAAATACAGAAATAAAACTAAAATCATTTCTATTTCCTTCATAAATAAGGCTTCATAAATTTGAATTCCTCCTTGCATTTGTATCCTCCCTCCTCCCTTTATTGGCTAGGCATGTAACCCCTATGATTTAATGCTTCATGAAATTTAACTTTCCCATTTAAATTATCTGCAACCTCCTCTATTTTAAAATATAAAATATATCCTTTATTGCTTCCAGTTAACCAGTTTTTTGAACATTCCAAGCTTCTACTAAATGAACTATTTAATAATTAACAAAGTACTTGCATTAATTACATGGTTACATAATTAATGAAATATATTAATTTATTTTTGTTGGTTTGTAATATTGTAATTGTTTGTAGTTTCATGTGATTCTTTTGCATCATTTTGTAAGTACATGCTGATTGGTTTCACTTTGATTTATAGTTGTCTTATGAATCTTTCATTCCAAATTCAATCATCTTATCAATGTGGTTCTTGTAAATCTTCTGTAAAAGTAGAAAATTTTTTTTATTATGTTTGTGCCATTGTTTCATTTTATATTATGGTGAAAGATGCCGGCTTTAGTAGTTGCATGATATTGTGGAGATTCCACATGGGTATTAACCCATGAGGTTCCATTGGCAATTACTCGCTTTAGTTATGCACAATAAATTTCCTTCTTGTGAAACCTGTAATATATTTTTTATTCTCTTGCATTTTTATTCTGCTTTTGATAAAGAATTTGTCATGATTCAGTATACATATTTTCAGTTTCTTGTTATGCATTAGATTTTGGATTTGATGATCCATTGACCATTAAATTTTTTGTTGTATTGCCTTTTAAATGAAATATATCATTAGAAGTAGAACTCATATTTCTATTACTTAAACAGGTTAACAGTAGGGGAGGTTCTTGTATTAACTTGGAGGATTTTTACAACAAGTTCATTGAGTTGAGGTACGATGCAACATTTTCGTCTTTTCTATTAATCTATGCGTTGTTAAAGAAGAATGTTTGTCAGGATTTGAATGATTTGGTCTTCTTGATGAAACTTTTATTGAAGTGACGGCACAATACTAAATGATCAAACAACATAACATTTTTTTTTTTTTTTGCAAATACATCAACTTTATTAGTGTTATTTCTCCATAAACTCTGATAAATCTATCACCTGAAGATAAAAGTGCTGTCCACTTTGTTTAATTTTTTGGCTTTTTTATTTTTTATTTTTTTTAAAATTCTCTCTCTCATGACACTTATTTATTGAAAGTTGCAAGAAATTGTGTTGCATTCTTTTACAGAAAGAAACGGTTTCTGTGAATAGGTAAATAAACATTTCAGGTAAGAATGCTTATATTGGGATTTGACCGACGTGGTTATCTTGATGAAAATTTTATTTAAGTGATGGTACGCATACATAGATGACTGAAGAATACAACATTTTGTCTTTTTGCAAATAGATGAACTTTTTTGGTGTTATTTCTTCATAAATTCTATTTATATCTATTATCTGAAGATAAAGGGGTTTCTTTTTGTTTTATGGCTTTGCTCTTTGGGGAGGTCTTTGGTTTTTTCATTTGAAGGAAGAATGAAACTTAGAATAATATCACTTCTTTTTACTTTTTTTATTTTTTTAAAAATTGCTTTCTCATGGAATTTTAGTTATTGAAACTTAAGAGTAACTGTGCTACATTCCTTTCTCTAACACCTTTTATGACCTCTGAAAATTTTGCCATTCTGTTTATTTTTTATTTAATAAAGCATGTTCCTCATGGCATGTAGATTAGGTAAACAAGATCTGATTGTAGTGTTTCAAATAGAAACCTTTTTAATTATTTATTGCTGTTTTCTCAGTAAGTGAACTTAAATTTAAAGAAAAAGTTAGTTATTAGCTGGGTAGACATTGAATTTATTAGACTTCAAGTAGACTCCTTTGATAAATGACCAATCTTATTGCAATATACATATTTTTAATTTTTCATTCTTCCATAGATTTTCAAGTAATTTTTGATTGACGGAAATGTAGAATTTTCAGTTAAGAGTAATTTCTTTAACTTGTCCAATTTCTTTTCCCCCATCTAATTATTACATGGCTTCTATTTAGTAGTATTTAAAGGCCATGTTTCTCATTGGGGATTGAAATGATCAATCTCTTAGTCCAATATTTGTTTTCAGATAGTTGTTTTGATGTGAAGAGCATAACTTTGGAAACATGGCTAACCAAGGCAGTGAACACAACTCATTCCCTACTTTCAATTGATACAATTTTTGGAATAGGTTTCTATTCTCATAAAAAAAAGGGTTCAAAGTGATGGGTTAGGGAGAAGGCCAAGGAGATTGATAGTTTCGGTTTTAAACTTTGGTATTCAGGTAAAAGTCGAACTAGAAATGGTGTAGGTGTGATTATAGATAAAGTTTGAAGGATAATGTTATAAATATTAATAGGCGTGGAGATAGAATTATAACTTTAAAGATTATGGTTGATCAAGATTATCAATGTTATAAGTGTCTACGCTCAAGGTTTGGAGGTAGCTAGAAAATTTTTTGGAATGAATTAGAGATTAATACAAAAGATACCTCAAGAAAAAGCATTTATTGGAGGATTTAAATGGGCGTGTTGGTAGAGTGGTAAAAGATTTTAAAGTATTCATGGTGGTTATGGATTTGGGTAGTAATGAATAAGGTAAACTATATTAGATTTTCTTTAAACTTATGATTTTATAGTTCTTAACACTTTATTTAAGAAAAGAGATGACATATTATTACTTATAAAATGGATCTAGTAAAACACATTGATTATTTTTACGATAAGAAAAATAGATCATTTAGATTGTAAAGATTGTAAGGTCATTCAAGTGAAAATCTAAATCGACAGTCGATTGTTAGTTTTAGATTTTAAGATGAAAGGTTGTAAGAGAAAAATAAATCAAATTATTGTCCAGAATTAGATGGAATCTTAAATAATACAAATAAAAATATTTTTAAGAGCAAAACTGAGATTAGAATTTGGGATGTTCGAAAAACATTATGTGAAAAAATAGTGAAATTAAGCTTGTTAAAGATGTCTTGGAGAATCAAAAGGAAAAACTTTGATAAGAATAGTTGGTGGAGTCGAGTGTCTGAAAAAAGATAAAAATAAGAACTATTATAAAACTTGGTTTGGATGTAAAAACTTCAGAATTGGGAAAGATATAAAATGGCACAGAAAGATTCTAAGAAAGCGATATATGATGTAAAAAATTTAAACTTTAGTGATTTATACTGATAGATTAGATCAAAGAAGGTGAAAGATGTATGTATAAGTTACCAAAGAGATAGGAGAAGTAAAGACATATTAGTGAGAGTATTAAGGATGAAAATAATAAAATACTTTCTTAGAAAAGATATTGAAAATAGGTGGATGAGGTATTTTAATAAAACGATGAAGGATCAAAATAAGATTGATTTTAGCCTTAATACCCTAAACAAAAATAGAGAATTTCATTTTATCGTCAGATTAGTAAATCGAAGTTAGTGAAGCTTTAAAGAAAATGAAATGTGAAAAAGCAGTAGGACCGGATAATATTCCAATAGAAGTGTGGAAATGTTTAGGAGATCAAGAGTGTGCAAATTATAGAGGAATTAAGTTAATGTGTCATACATTAAAATTATGGGAGAGAATAATTGAGCGTAGGTTACGACGTGATACTAAATTTCTCACAATGCTTGGTTTCATGCCGTAGATCTACTATGAATGCTATACATTTGTTAAGAGGTTTGATGGAGAAGCATAGAGAAAATAAGAAGGATCTACATATGATATTTATTGATTTAGAAAAAGCTTATGATAAAGTCTCAAGAGATGTTCTTTGGAGAGTTCTAGAACGAAGAAGTTAATATTGGCTATATTCAAGTCATTAAGGATATACTAGAGCTATCACTTGTGTCCAAACACAAGGAGGATTGACAAAATATTTTCTATTTCGGTTGGATTACATCAAGGATCAACATTAAGCCCTTATCTTTTTTACTTTAGTTATGGATGTTCTTACTAGGCATTTACAAGAAGATGTACCTTGGTGTATGCTTCTTGATGACATTCTTCTTGTTGATAAGACTAGAGAGAGAGTCCAACGAATTATGGAGGTCAACTCTAGAGTCTAAAGGTTTTCGTCTAAGTAGATCTAAACCAATATATGGAGTGTAATTTTAGTTGTAGAAGTTCTATAGTGTTGTGACATTAGGTGAACAAGTCATTAATAAGAGTGCGTTTGATATTTAGGCTCTATTGTTCAAAATGATGGTAAAATAGATGGAGATGTTATTAGTAGAATTCAAGTTGGATGGTTGAAGTGGAGGAATGCATCGGCCTATTATGTGATAGAAAAGTTCTACTTAAACTTGGAAAAATTTTATAAGATGGTGGTAAGACACTGTGACTTATAGTGCGAGAATGTTGGCAATAAAAGCATAAAGATAAGTTAAGTGTTATAGAGATGAGGATGCTTAGGTGGATGAGTGGCTTTACTCTTAGAGATAGAATGCAAAATGAGTATATTCGGGAAAAAGTTGGAGTAGCTCAGTGGTAGATAAGATTAGGAGAGTCGCCTTAGATGGTTTGGCCACATAAAGCGTTGGCGTCAATGACCGATTAGGAGTAGATGCATTAGATTTGCCTTATGTTAAGAAAGGTAGAGGTAGACCTAAAAGACTTGGTTAAGATAGTATAAAAAATGATCTTAGTATACTTGATTTAAATGAGAATTTGACACATAATAGGACACAATGGAGACGAAGGATTCATGTAGCCGACCCCACCTAGTGGGATTAAGGCTTGTTGTTGTTGTTGTTGTTGTTGTTGTTGTAAAGTGATTCTCATGGTATTTTGATTTAGCATTGATGCACATTCAAATTTTTTTGGTGCTCATTGCTCCTGTTTTTTAAGGTCAATAAATCATATGGAGATCTTTTATTTCTATACAATTTTCCATCAATTGCCTTAACATAGATATCACCCAAAAAGTTGATCTTCATCCAAAAAAATTTGATTGATTATCCAAAGTTGATGTGATTTTGGTCTGATCCTTTGTTCCATTAGTATCATCAAACTTTATTGAATGACTCAAAGCTGGATTTTCTTATATTACCATGAAATGTTGATTGTAAAATTCTACTTGTCCAATCAGTTGGCTTCCCCTTGTTATTTGGGATTGCATAGAAAGATTTATTTACTACACAGCTATAAATCTCAATAGTATCTTGTATAGACGTGGACCTTGGAGGACAGCTGTGATTTTTTTGCCAGAAGGTTTCATTTATATCGCTGAATTCCGTGTAAACTTGATTAATGTTGAGAGAAGAGGAAATATTCCTATTTGTCTTTGTTGGTGACATTGAAATACTAAAGTGCTGAAGTACTTAAACACTCTCATTTGTTTTTTTAATATAGTTTATTTTTGCATAAATTTTACTGTAGAATGTCATTATGTATGTTTAGATAAGGTTATTTATTTATTTATTTTGATAACTGAAAACTTGATTTTTTTTTTTAACTTTGGAGTCTTTCATCAATGTTGTGACAGTTCCTTTCTTGTTGCCATAATGAATGAACTTGACAAATCTAACTTATCTTGATTTTTACGTTGTGCTGTGTATATCTCCTTCTTCATTGTATTTTATTAAATAACCGGACTAGAAATATATTAGACTGCTTTGCTTAATGCACTAATTTTGAGTGGTTTGTTCTTTTGCTTATTTGAAGTCACATTACTGAAGGGACATCCTAAAATCTTTATTTTTTTTTTTCCTTACGGTTTCCAGTTACGTTTCTGTCTTATCGTATTGATTATAGGATGCATTTCTCTTATTCTGTTTGCTGTTCCTTTTACTCAAGCTAGTTGATCTAATTAAAGCTTCTCTGTTTTATAATATTGTTGGATATGCAGTAAAAGAGATCCAGTTGTTAGCATAGAGTGGTCAAAAGAACAAGGTATGGCACTATAACTTCAATGCTTTGACATGGGTCCCCGCATTGTTTTGATGCCAGCACACTATTAAACTTGATGCTAACTCATTGATATGCAAATATAGGAAAATTAATTTTTGATGTTGATGATTCAGATGCTCATACTAAAGACAAAAAGAGAAAAATTAAGCAAGTCTCTGATCCATCTGGACAAAAAAATTCTGAAACAAATTGCTTGGATGCTACCATTGGAGCAGAAGAAAATACTGATAATGGAAAAACATTAAAAGTAGATAAGAAAAAGAAACATAAGGTGATACTTGGTGAAAATATGGGTGAAGTAGCCTGTGTAAATATTGAAGAGCTTGCTAAGGAGAAAATTGAAAAATTAAATGATTTGACCAATAACCCTACTATTGAAAGGTTTGATTTTGAGAAAGATAAAGGTGAGAAGAAGAAGAAGAAAAAGAAGGAAGTTGAACAATTTCTGGAGCTGAGTGAATTGGGTGTCAACCATAAAGTGATTGCTGATGGAGGGTCTACTAAACATCAAGAATCAGTGAAATCAGATAACGCAATCAATGATCTGCCAGAAAATGTTGATGGAAGCAAAAAGGAGAAGAAGAAAAATAAGAATAAGAAATTGGAGAAGTCAACTCCAGATAGTCTACATGCTCATAGTTCTGATAAGCTTGTTGAAGGAGCATCTGATGGAGTGGGAAAGCATGATGATGGCTTGCAAAAGTTTGGCATAAGAAAGGACAGCTTTGCAATAATTAAAGAGAATATTGCTGATGTTGAAACGACTACTAACAAGAAGAGGAAGAGATCTTTATCCAAGGAAACTGAAATACAAATTGAGAATATAACTGCTGCTGGCAATTCAAAAGAGTCCAAGCCAGACGTTGCTAAAGTGGAAAAGGAAACAGGGGATCTTAAAGTTTTGATAAGCAGCGAACCTTCACCACTTAATCAAGAATCCATAGAACCTTGTCGATTTACAGGGGATAAGGATGAAAAAAATGCTAATTTACTGGATCCTCTTAAGCAAATGAGTGGACATCAGGTTGCAAATGGGGAACTTGAGAAGCATCAAAAGGAAGGAAGCACTAGGCAAAAGTCAATGAAAAAAGGAAAACATTCTGGTGATGTATGTCCTGTTTGTTTTTGAATTTTGCATGGTAGTTTATGAAAAAGGTGACGGTAGACTATCGATCTTTCTTTTATTACTTAAATGTAAATTAACTGAGATGTGCAATGTGCCTTTTTTTATTGAATTGATGCATTAACTGACCATGAAAGCTGTTTATGAAATTTCTTTGTTTTTACTGCTGATTGTTCCTTTTTTTTGTGTAAAATGGCATAAAATGTTACTGTTTCTCGAATGGAAACAAAATATTAGGCTGGTTTTTTCTTGTTTTGGCTAGAGTAGAGATTTAACCAAGTTTTTATTCTCTTTTCTTAAATTTATTTCGAAGTTTTACTATGAATTTTTTTAATCTAATTGGATAGGTACTGTCCCTGTCATGTTAATGACAGTAGATCATGAACATGAATATGGGGACATAAACACAAACAGAGACAACAATACGACATAACTATAAATATAAGGACATGACACAACATGGATATAATATTATATTTTATAAATTATTAATTTAAAAAATATATTTTTTGAGTATTTACTACTAAAGGCATTTTTGAATGAAGTATAATATTGTATACATATACTTTATTGAAGGAACAAAATATCAACAAAAGAAAAACAAACACTTTTAGTAATAAAAGAAATTTTTTATCATATGCCACAGCATATAAGTATTACATATTTTATTTGATATTTAACATAGAATAAAAAAACATGTCAAGTTCCTAATTATGAAAATAATGAAGACGAGATGCACAAAGTTGAGGTAAGGATTTATATTGTCAAAGACGAAGTAGAAGCGTCCAAGACTACCCATGAGGACACATGTAGTCTTGCATTACATAAGAAGATTCTTGCACTAAGTCTTGCTTTGCACGCAATTCTATCTATGGTGTCAATGGAAGTCATTGTCTCTCGTTGTGGCAGAATGAGGCAAAGACGGCTAGAGCAAGTGATGTACACAGTAAGAAGTGAGAATGATTGTAGTGTTACATTATGCACGATTTTATTTCATGTCTCGATATGTCTTTAGTATGTCCAACCAATGTCCAAATCATATTGGCACCAACATGACAGTCATTTAGAAGTTCCTGTGCTTCCTATATTCATGGATTCCAACTTCATTTAAAATTTATATTTTATGGAGATTTGTTAATTTTTCATATGTAATTATTGCATTTATACTGTCCTTAAACAGATATCCAACTTCTAATACCTATAAAGTTGGCATTGATTATATATATATATATATATATATATATATATATATATATATATATATGATACATTTAAAAAAGGATTTTGTTGGCCATACTTGCTTTGACTATATTGGAGATTCAACCAAGTTTTTGGGTCTCCATTTTTTAAACTTGATTTGAGAGGCGACCTACATTTGTAGTTGGGAGTGTAGTTTGATCTACTTGCTAGGAGTCCGGAACAATCCTAGGCATGTTCATACATCCCGGCTTCATCTAAATATATATTACGTGAATTTCATTAAGTTTAGATCTTGAATATGTGTTTGTCTCATTTATGTTGTCAAATAAAAAATTATCCATTTTTAATCACCTAATGAGTCATCAAAAATCGATCATATAAGCTTATCTAACAATTTATTGTTGATTATGATTTTTATTGCACTATATAGGATGAGATACTTGCACGTCTGAACAAAAGTTGGACAATTCATTCCACTTGTTGATTTGATTTCTGTGCCAAAAGCTTCTATAGTTCTGCGTTGTTGCTATTTCCCCTGATGAATGCTTCTTCATTTGGTTATTCGTTTCTTTTCTGTTCATGATCCCTTATACTACACCCCCCTAACCCTCCCAACCTCTTATCTTCCTGTATGCACTTTTTTCACATGTTGCCTCGCCAAGCTTAAATTTACCTTCTACACATCAGTTCTAGAGTCCATTCTTTGGTGCCCAAGTGGCAGAATCAAACCTAGTCCAATGTTAATTGTGCAGTGGCGTAAGGAAACATGGGACTAGGCATCTTTAATTTACACCTATATTTTGTTTGGCGTTGGGTTGCTTCTTAGTTATTCAAATTACAGTTTTTCCATACTTGTATGTTGTCCTAGCTGGTTGTTTTAACATATTAGTTGTCCTATTTGATCGCCATGGTTAAGTACTTTTTGCTGGTGGAGATAATGCACTGGGAAGTGTGATCATGGATTGATTTTTATTCTCCAATCATTTCATTAATTCATTGCAAATAAATATTATTGACATGAACAAATTGAGCTTAAAATTTTAGCATGTTATGTTCTTGGCGACATTTAGCTATTTTATCTTCTGATGGTTTCGAATAGAAGTCATTCTCAGTTGATGATTCATATCATTCCGCAGAAGGATATTTTTCTTGCCCTAATAGAATGGAACACCTTTGCGAGACTATAGTGTTTGATAAAGTCGCTTTTTTGTTATTTTTTATCAGTTTTTAGTCGCCATTTGTATGTTCTTAACGTTGACAACAAATGGAGGAACTTTGAGCAAGCATGGCTAATCAGTTTCATTCTCTTGATTTAGCGTATTTTAATTCTTTATTGTTTTTCTACTAACGTTATAACTGTCTATATTGTTTCAATTTCTCTAACATTGATTTGTATTTTGTTTAATCAACAGAATATCAAATTTTTTAAAGAGTTTTGTCATATAAACAATGCATGCTATTTTTTTATTTGGTTTTTTTGGCTGCTTAACATGGTTTTTGTTTCTGGTGCACAGTAAGCATTTAATGATTTTGAATTAAAAAATCATTCTAATTTAATATAAAGAAAGTGACAGTCTTATCTATTGATGTGTCATCGTGCAGCTAAAAGTTGGAAATGCTTTTCAAAGAGTAAAAGTTGATGAAGTCCAGTTTGCTGATGAAAGACTACAAAACAATTCTTATTGGGCATTGGTATGCCATTTACTGTTGATATCTTCTAGCTTCCTTTTCTTCATCTCCATTTTAAAGGGGCCTGAGAGGCTACCATTTGGCCGCATGACTGGTGGTCAAACAACTTTTATTTACAATGTCAAGCCATGCTCACATCTGTGATGCTGTTGGATGTTATTAACAGGATGATTCAGGATCTGGTTATGGTGCAAAGGCTCAAGAAGTTCTGGGTCAAGTTAGAGGAAGGTACTATCATCAACCTGTTTTGTAGGTTATAGTATACTTTTTTTCTTGGTGCTTTTTATTGCAGTTGGTAAAATCTTTGTTTACTTCTCATTCCACTATAAAACATCAAAATATCATATTTTTAGTAGTTAATGATGGGAAGCTACATTAAGAACCAAGAAGGCTTTTGAGCAATGTAGTTTTTGAGATACATTGAGATGACTCTTCTTTTTAGCATGTATGACCTGTAAAATGATAAAAAAGTTTTTATCATTCTTCTAATTTTGCATGTAAAACTGTTGAAGTACTATTTGTTCCGAAGAAGTTTCAATGTGCATCTATTGTAATGACTGTCTTGAATTGCTTAACCCAGCATGTGGTGGCTTCCAAGCCGATCGACATACATTACTTTTTTACAGTGTTCACATGAAAAACATAATGAGACTTTTATCTGTATTCTCTGATTCTTGTTTTATGGTACTTGGTGTTTTCTTTCATTTTGTTTATATTTAGATTTCTTATGACATCAAACAGCTGAAGCAGTTGGAATTTGGTTACAGAGCTGAGAAAATGAGCTTATAGAATGTTGAGTTTATGGTATAATTGTTGTGGATTAAACCTCTTAAACTGTTTTTTTTTTTTGGCTGACGTCATTGTCTATACCTCCTGGTTTTTGGACTGTGATCAATCCAATATCGAGTCAATCCAACCCTGTATGAAAATCTGAAGTTAACTCATTCGATCTGATCTTCTGCTGAGTCTAGTCTAGTTGTGGGATGGCTTGACTCAATTTCAATTGGAGCCAAACATAACTTTGTTAAGTTTCAATGTTCTGATTTTTATTATTATTATTATTATTTGGTTTGCTAAGATAACTTAGACCTACATACCTACCCTAATACATACATGCATATACATTTCAAACGCATATGTAAATGCATGTGTATGTGCGTGTAAACTTTACATGCATGTACATTTCAATCTCATTGAGCTACCCTATCTGATTCATACTCACTTTGATTTAAATTTGATTTGAGATGGGTCTAACTCATTACTAGGCTCATTTACTTTACTCGAAGCAAAAGTTTATCTAAGATGATATTTAGGCTGTGTTTGGGGGAGTGACATAGCAGCGGTGCAGTGTAAAAACACATCGTTGCGTCATTTAGCAACTGCGTTCTTGTTATACTTTTGAGGAATTTGCGGTAGGAAAGTTGCATTTTTCAATCTCATCTGGTTATCTGCAGTGGGAGCCAAGAAGCTACAGTTTGACTTTTATAAAATAAAAAAAATATTGCATACCCACTGTAGTTTCTTCAAACAACTACTTTCCTATAGCAGCTCCACCATTATTTTTTCAGACAACTACAACTGCCTCAAACACATCTTCAATTATATGAAGGAAATGAAATTAATATTTATTGGGCATAAAATGATGTGATATAAACCTTTTGATGACTTGGACAATAAATAGAAAATGATGCATAGTAGATGGGTAGATAGAATTATTACATAAAGCATGTGAAAGGATAAAGGATAAATCAAGGTAATAGCTATAAGTTTTGTAATTGGTTGTGTAAAATAGAGTTAGAATTTAATGCATCACTGTGAAGAATAAGTCATGATGCAATGATGATGATGATGATGATGATGATGAGGAACTATTTTTGAAGAAAAAACTGATTGTGGGATCAAAATTTGATTATGATTTTTCTTAAAATTATTGAATTTTTTAATATGAGTGTAATATATTGAAAATCAATCAAATTTCTTTTTTAGTCACCTCAAAGCAAATCTAATACATTTAAGGCATCCTAATTTAAACTTTTATCAAGTCCAAGTCCTTTCATGGTGCAACCAATGGTGTGGGCCAACTTGTTACTGTTTTGATTGATTTTTTTAATGTCTTATTTATTTATAATTTTATCAAAATTCACAAATTCCATTACTCATTTGGACCTTCCAATGCTTGTTTGTTCATTACATTTGAGAATACAAGTCAATTCTTCTAATTGTTCTCCTTAAAACTGCAGGGATTTCAGGCATGAGAAGACGAAGAAAAAACGTGGAACATACAGGGGAGGACAGATTGATTTACATTCTCACTCCATAAAATTCAATTATTCAGATGAAGAATGACCAAATTTACTTGAGGAACATGCCCAAACTTAACCATTTTGAAGAGTTTTTATTTTTTATTGCTGTGGAATCTCCAAAGTAGAAATTTTGGGTTAGGATGTTGTGATTCAAATCTGATCAGAATATATTCTGAGTATTGAATTTGTTTTGAGATGAGTTTGATTTATAGTTTATCATTTATCTTAAGCAAATCGGACGGTGATCATAAAATCCATTCTGAATAAATTTTATGTCGGTATATTTTGGCCCAAATTCTTTTCATTGGCAAAATATCATTTTTGAGGCTTTCAACCGCAATGAATCACTTTATTTTGCATTTTAATATTTTTGTGAGTTTGACTGAGCTCCAGATGTGGGTTTTGCACAAGTTGTGTTGAATTATTATAACTATTTAATCAGTAATCAGACATGAACTTGATCTTAAAACTGTTGATTTATTGGCCTCTATAGCTTTAAATGGCCTTTTTTTTTCCCTCATTATCTCCCTTTTTTGAACTTGCCTCTTGGTATGAAACTTGAATCTTTTGTTTGATCAAAATAAAAAAGTTTATTACTATCATATCTCAATTCTTTCATAAGCAAATTTGAAGAGCAGATTGAGGTTTATTAACATAAATATCAATATATAAATGAATGGTGGCATAATGCGAGCAGTTATAAAAATATAAAGATTTCTGACCCCTTTTCCTCATCAGAAGGAAGTACAAATAAGCCGCTCATTTTAAATGAGCTGATCAGCAGGATTAATTCAATAAAAATGAGATTCGCATTTGTTGAATCATTTCATTTATACATATATATGGAGTGGAAATTGAAAGAGGAGAATGGTAAGGAAGCTACTGCTGCTGGAACATGGGGGATGATGACTCTGATGACTTGGAAGAAGAAATCGAGTCTCTTATAGAGAAACTCGCACAGATTCTTCATATATTTAACAAGCTTCTTGGTTTCCTATTAGGGGATGAATTGGTGAAGCTTTTCTATGCTGCTTCCATGGTTTCAATCCTCATCATCCTCATTCGATTCTGTCTCTGTCGCCGTGAGAAGAAACCTGCAACTAAGAAGAGCTTGAAGGGGGACGATAATGGAGGTTCATTGGACTCATCTCCTGCTTCTGATGACAGAGAGAGTTTGGGTTGGTTTTCTAAATATCGTTTGAATTTGGGTCTCGAATGTTAAGATTTCATAAAACTTATATATAACATGTTTCTCAGTTGTTGCTGTATTTTTTTTTTTTTAAAGTTTTGGTGATGTATAGCTGTTTTGAAAATATAATGAGATGATTTAGAAGGAATAGCTTTGGATTATTTTGAATAGTTTGATCTTCGAGCAATGATTTTTTTTTTCTTTTAAGAAAATTAATCTTTTAGCTCATGTCAGAAAAACTTGGTTATAGAAAAAAAGTTTAAAATCAGAGAAATTAAATATTCGAGGAACAAATTTTTATGAAATGAAGAATTAATCATACTTAAGAAAAAGTAGGCATAATTAAGAGAAAAAATAGTTATTTTTGCCGTTTGATGTGAACTTATTATTTCAATAGTGTATAAATGAGTTGAGCTAAGCTTGGATCATCTTTAACTTGAGCTTGAAGAGTTAATTAATTTCAAACTAAGTTCTAGCTTTATTATATGAGTTCTAATAGGACATGAACATACAAATAAAATAATTCAGAGTAAAATAATTTTTATAATATAATAAAAATAATAAAAAATTAATTGATATAAAAATTTGATATAATTTTATACAAATTATTAAATTTAAATATATTTAAGTGTATTTTATATTACTAAATTTAAATAAAGCGGTAGATGAGGTGATGTTAAAAGATCATAGATGTCATTAAAGAAGGTTTAATCAATCCTTCCTAAGAGATAGATGTGAGATGAACTGATAATGGGCATATTATTAACATGGTGATGAATGGAAGCCAATAGAATCCATCTCTTTTAATAAAGAAAGGATGATCTTAACTCATAGGTGATGATGTGATCAAAACAATACCTTTTTTTTTTTGCAAATAGATGAACTTAATATTCTAAAGTCAGCAATCAATTATAAATAGTCAAAGGATCATTGATAGTGGTGAGAGACTTTTTTTTATAGGATTAATAGATGAAAATGAGTATAAAGCCTTGATTTAATGCCTTTGGAGTAATTTCTAGTTTCAAATTGAAAGGTGAATAATTAATAAAGTTTGAAGGAAAGAATGCCAAGATTAGTCTATCACGACTAATTTGAGCCAATATGAAAGATCATTTTAGAAAAAAACTTTAAAGTGATGTAAATAGTTATACTTTTTGGTGGATGCTTAGTTTAGGATATGAACTTATGATCTGAATTAAATGATTGAAAGGTGAGGCCATTAAAGAGCTTTGATGGAGAGAAGACCAAGCTTAATCTAGATTGAGCTAATTTAAAAAGATTAAAATAACTTTTTAGAAAATAATTTTAAGTAGTATAAATGAAGGAAAAATGATAAAGGAGAGTTATTTTAAGATATAAACTTATGATATGGAGTATTTGATGAATTTTGATGAGATTTAAGGCCTTATAATGATATGAAGAATAAGGCTAGTTAGTTGTCCTCCTGATCTTAGCTCGTGTTTAAAGCTGAATGAGAACAACTCTTCGTTCAATCGTGTTCAGCTCGTTTTAGCTCAACATTTATATAGTCAAATGAAGACAACTATAATAATCCTACTCATAGATGGAAAGAACAGAGTAAGCATCCTTTAGTCAATAATAAAGAAGAATCAAGAGATAAGTAAAATTACCTAGTAAATGAGGTTGGTGTATAGTCTTACACCTAGATCAAGACATGGTGGATTGAATAACATGAAGTCAACAATGAAAGGAAGACATGAAGACCATCAAAATCATTTAGGTAAATTTTTACATATGTTTTCTTAAATAATCTCAAAAGTTATTTAAGAATTTTAATATCATACAATTGCCATGAAAATTTTTAAAAATGATAAAATGAATCTTTTTTTTTTATCAAGCAAGGTCTCATTAGAAAGAAGACTTTTGGTACTTATATTTTCATGTTTGCTTGATTTCTTTGTCAAAATGTTTTCATGCTTTTTACACTTCAAGCCATATTGATGAAAAAAAAGCATAGATTTGCATTTGTAGTTGTTCTAAAAGATATAGAAAATCCCACCATCAAAATGAGATTGTTATGTCAAGAAATATAGTCGACACATCTAGAGATAATGAAATGAGCCAAGATTCATTGAGCAAAAATTATTGCAAGTGGGATAAAAGAAAGTTGTTGGAATATAATAACAATGCTAAGTGGGTGGTGATGAAGCTATCTTTTTTACCTTTGCACGTAGTTACTTCATACTATCAATAAGCTCTAGTAAAGGATCTTGTAAAGATCTTTGTATCATGTTCAACTATGTTATTAAATAAAATTACTTTTTTTATATTGGCAATTTTTTTAAATTGAGTACGGTTAGAATCTGAATTAGCTAATTAAGTATTAATAAAAAAAAATTTAAGAATAGGTATAGCCAATTAGATCGCCACCATACACGTCGGTTCCGACATGGCGCCGCGTATAATGGCCACGCGAATGCGATCGCTCAGATAGAAGCCCACCCAATTAGTGGGCGACGCAGATATAGAGCCGCCACTCAATGCGGCCCCGATATCATTAGGCCGATCGCCCGATCGCTATCTCCTCGCTTTTGCTCGATTCGCCTGAAACTCCGCTTCGCCAGGAACTCCGACCAACCTCACCACCACCGAGCACGGTCCTCCCTCTCTGAACTTCGCCGCCAGGGGTCTCACCGCTTTGACCGCTTTTTTTGTCACGTTGCACACAACTTCTTCTAGGTATTTTTTTACTGTTGCTATCACTCGATCTCGTTGCACATGTCTTTCATCGTGCTCCAGCCTTCTTCTTTATCCTATTCTTTTTATTTCTATCATTTTTTTGTCATTGTCTTCCATCCTAACTCTTATTTCTACTCATTTTTGTTTCCAAGTGTTTTTTCCCACTTCATTGCTCTGCTAATTCCACTCCATCTATCACACAACCTTGTTATTTCTCTCAATGTCTTTGTTATTGCATCTTTAGCCATTGACACATGAGGGTTTGTTTACGCTCACATGTATTTCAGATGTGTATGGCTTGCCTATTTTTATTCTTTCTTTTATTTGTATTTATTATGAAACATTATGAATGGTTGTTCTTTAGTGAAACTATAACCTTATCAAAATTCTATACATGATTTTTGCCATCTCATTTGATTATTTATGAGCTCTTAGAAATTTGTAGCTTGAAGATTGGAATCCATCCTATCAATGGGTTATTATATTGATGGAAAACTGGTCAATTGAAAGAAAAAAAATTTGCCATAGGATTTAGGAATTGAATTGCCTGCATTTAGTGTAGTTTCATTTTCTTTGGTGAATGGTTTATGGAATAGGTAGTGGTGAGAGTTATTTTTGCAAGTTTGAACAATGAGTTATAGATTCGATTATAATAAAATTAATCTATGAGAATCCATTATTAAACTTGCAAAGATATTGCATACTCACATTTTGTGAAACCCATTAGAAAGAGCCCAAAAGATTGTAAAGAGAAAAAAAAGAGAGGGCTTCTTGGTTGCCTTTCTACATTAATCTAGTGCTGTTCTCTTTCTACTTTTGATTTATTTCATTAATATATGTAGTGCATCATTTAGTTTTTGCAGTATGTAGCGTTGATTGTAAACCATAATCTTCTACTTTTCTGACAGGTACGATGGCAGAGGAGCAGCACCGCCTAAGTCTGACGAGTCTGTTAGGAGGCCCACCATTGGAGCGGCACCTGAGGTTCATCCTAGTATTGCCTCCCCACGTGCGCATCGAGCCGCCACCGAGCATCGTAAGTGAATTTTATTTTTCGAATGTGTTACCGCTTACCTTTTATTTGGACGTACTTAGATTTATTTTTTCGAGATCAGATTGAGGTCGCATCACACATGCTTATGCCAAGGAGTGGCCCATTACATGCACGATTCATCCGCATTAGAGCGTGGGCTGCAGGTGAGTCGCCTACGCTTCATCCGGCCGGATCATCATCACGCTTTGGTTGAGATGGTCTCCGCATCAATACCTTCCACCTCACCGTGAGATGACCGTGACATGACGTGGCGATTCCGGGACGGATTGATGGGCCACCTATAAAGCATTGTGATTGGTGAGAAGAGATGTGACACTTGGCGATTGCGCGATGATTTGTTAGGATGACACCCATTACCAGGCGTGATATATCATGATCGACACCGCATATCGTGTCGACATTCGATGGGCCGTGCACATGCATGCATACATGAATCGGTGGCTTAGTGGACTTTCTGCTGTGGAGTCATACGCCCGATAGGAGTTCTTCCGTCACATGCGTTATATTTTATTTTGATTCGACGCTTTACCGCTTAATACTGGTTCGGAGGTCCACCTACAAGATTTACCACTGGAGGATCGGATTCTTTAGCATGATGTCTATAGTGGAGCAGCTCACATATGAGTCACAAAGCAGGGCCAACATAGTTGGTTGCCTACACCTCCTTCAGATTTGGGCTTGGGAGCATATTCATGTGGGTAGGCCGACTTTACATGTGCCATATCCTGCAGAGCTTGTTGGTCTCGATTTGGTAGGTATGTGTTGTTAATTACACTTTCAAATTATGCGCCTTATATATATGTTTAAACTGCGCGCAGCTGAGAAGTATGTTCGCCGCCAGCCAATAGCGAATGCAAGGTACGTAAATGAGCTAGATGGCTTGCAAAAATACATGTTGATCTAGTTAATACTTTAGTCTAAATATTCAGAATGTAGATTATGTTTTAACATAATTTTTATTATAATGTAAGTGATCCTGAGCAAAGCGATCATAAGACATCTATCGATATATGCTCTATAGCTCATATGGTTAAGACGAGTCCCTCTTATCACCGGAAGAGGGTTGAGTGGTTTTTATAGAGTGCCGCGCCGGCCTTATTCCCAGAGTAGATGTAGCCCGCTTGACCCTAGTTTCAAAAGGGTCGATGGGTAAAGCGGATGTCGACCGGGTTGATTACCACCACACATTACATTTCTTGGGAGAGGAGGGATTGCCTCCGAGGGCCTAAATGCTAATGCGTGAGGAAGACTATCGCCGCACGCTACCGTTCGATCGAGCTTCTTTGTATTTATCTCCGACAGATCCTCCGACCACTTACTACGCTAGAGCACCAGTGGAGCATATTTATGTAAGTTCTGATATAAGTAAGTATTCAATATTTCTGTAAGTGGTAATTTTACATTCTATTTTTGTAGGACCATATCAAGAACTCGGGACATATTTCAGCCATACTTCGGTGCTGTGGATGATCACCACTTACAGGGATGTGTCGATAAGTATGAGATGATATGCAGAGACTTGGATGAGCGTGTACATATTGGTGACATGTATTACGGATCGGTGCCTACAGAGGGTGTCGCATGATGAGCGCCGGCCCATCTACTTCCAGATCAGTCCTTCTACGATGTCGATCTAGTCCTTCTACATATCGATCCAGACCTTCTACATATCGCCTACATATGACTCGCACACCTATATTCCACACGGATGATATGTCGCACGGCTCAAAAAAATCTCTTTGCATCCACAATGTACAAATGTTTATCGATATTATGCACAAATCACTACTGATTACACTACGGGTAACACATCATGCAAGCACAGCAAAAACCACAACCACGAATCAACATTCTTTGATTCCACAACAGCAAAAGCTAGAGGAAACAACCCATTATTGCCATCGATTCCTGTTAATAATGTACCACGATACTTGCCCAACAGAAAAGTACCGTCTAAGCTCAACACTGGTCTGCAGCAACTCCATCCCATTATTGAAGGTCCAAACGCCCAAAAAAGTCTCGGAAACGCTATGTAGATTGAATTGCAGATGTACGTGTAAAGTACTAAACTGATTCCATATAAAGACGAGAGTCTTATAGACTCTTCCCGCCTACCGAATATTTTTACTTTTTACGCCTTGCATCCCATGCTTTCATATATGAAACTTTAACATTGAATTTCGATTCCATTCTACCTATAATCTCTCTAGGCTTTAGATCAATCTGGTGCCTGATCACAGGTGTGATGTAGTACGCTATGAAATTTGAACTACACCGGCCGATGACGGATGCACTTAGCATTGACACATCTATGATTTTCACCAACTTTTGATATTCTCCAAGCACCCCTAATCGGTGTCGCTACTACAATGTAAACGCCAAGGTGGCCTTCTAGACTATCGTCGCACACATACAATCGTGTAGTTCTTCTGGTTAGAGGTAACTGCTCGAATTGAACATTATTTACTACCACCCAACAATAAAATTGCATACGCTTACTTGCAAAACACATACCTTCAACAATGTCATTTGAAATTTCAATTTCATCTTTTAGGCGCTTTGATGGGTCAAGTAAACATCGTTGTCCCACCGCCTCGTAGTTTTACATATCCATACATACGTTGTGGGACAACATATGACTCTCACAATATTACTTAAATGAGTGATTTTTCGCCAGATTATGACCGCTTTATATTCTCAAGTACGTGGCTTCTAACCCGATCAATAGTCATCATCACTAATACCGCCGCACTCACTACTTGAGCCACTAATAATATGATACTCATCTCCACGCACTGAGAGGCATACGGTTCATCCAACGGTAGACAAAGATCATCATCGCCACATAACTTATAAGTTCAAAGAACTAATTATCATATTAATTATTACAAGTATAATCGATAAATTATGATATATTACTCGGGAATCAACTCATCGAGCCGCGTTGTATCCCTGGAGGTGCTTGTGCGAAATCCGTATGTGTTAGCGATATATCGACCTTACTACCGACTGATGTGGATGCAATATTAACATCTTCCACTTCGACATACAACACCAACATCCGACGGAAGCTTCGGCAAGTGTAACTCGAACGCCATCGCCGATATGACAGACGCTATAAATCCGCTACCGGATAACAACGTTAGAGTGACCGTGCGCCCCGGATCAATGTGCAAGCTTCTCATAATTCGTTGCTTCAATTCCAATAAGGTGCTGTGATGCTAAACCTTAACTGGACGATTTCGACCTCCCACATAACTTAGACTGAATTGCTCATCGATACTCAGTTCGCCTCCATAGAAAAGAATCAGCGCAACAAATTCTCTATTCATTCTTGCAAAATAAGTTATATGAATAATGAGAATTTTATATTAACCGACACCCTAATTAATACTACTTTTGGCTACTTAACACCTAGATAAATTGATAAATAAAGTGATTTACTGTGTGTTTACGAAGAACGACGACGCTAAAAATGTAGAATCCGCCAAAGGAATTTTCCTCAAATGAAATGGAGCTGAATCGCCGAAAGCTAAAGTTGACTTCCAACTACCGGTAAATGAGAGGGAAGTAGTTAAACGTCACAAAGCGAATGCCGGAAAAACAAAAGTTTCTATCGAATACCTGGACAAGACGCAATGCAGGCGGTCAGATCTACGCCGGCGGCGGCCGGGAAGTTCCAAGAGGGGGGGAGGACCGTGGTCGGAGTTTGGTCGGAGTTCCTACGAGCGGAGAGCGGAGTTTCGGGGGCCGAATCGAGCAAAACCGAGGAGATAGTCGACGGGCCGATCGTACGGGCCGAGCCGCCGTAAGGCGACGGCTCGTAAGCCGCCTACCAATCGGGCTAACCGACTTTAATCTGAAGACAATCGCCAATTATTGGGCGACCGCCACTCTTTCAGCAGCCGCCGACGCGTAAACGACGTGGCTACCACCATCGCGACTATACCTATTCTTAAATTTTTTTTATTAATACTTAATTAGCTAATTCAGATTATAACCGTACTCAATTTAAAAAAATTGCCTTTTATATTTTGTTGCAATATTTGCACCATTTTGATTTGTAGTGAATTAATTTAACTAACATGAGTCTTAATCTTGTCTTTTAATAAACTAAAAAGGGTATTGGGATGAGTAATATTATATTAAGAGAAGTGTTTTAAAGGAGCCAATGACATTTTAGGAGATGAGTATGTCAATCAAACTTTGGCATTGGGAAGACAAATTTAACAAACATCTTGATGAGCATAATTTATCATGGAAGTATTGGGCCCAAAGAAGTTCTCAAAGTAAGAACAACTTAGTGTTAGGTATAACTCCATTTGTCATACAAAAAAATTTATGTTGACGCCCCTCTAAGTTTATAACATCTAGGGGAGATGTTAGAAAGTGTCATGAATCATTTTTTTATAGGCATCAACCCAATGAATTAAAAAGCCTTATCAGATCTAATATGATTGACCTACGATTTTACTCGAATAAGTCTAAATCAACCAATCAATGGATGATTAAAATTTGCATGTAACATGCAAACCTAAAATGCAACAAAGGACACAAAGTTAACAAACTGTCATTGTTGGCAATTTTGAATGTGAGCTCACAAATAAATTTAATTATATATTAGGTGTTATCTTATTTTTTAAGCCTATTAATTTTGTGATCAAATAAAGATTAATTAATTTTAGATTTTTGATGCATCTTATTAATTTTGTATGAAATTATCATGTATAGAGACCGAACATTTTATTTATTTTAATAATGGACTGAAATAAAATAAAATGCACTCAAGTATAAATAGGGTCATGGTCCCCATTCTAAAGGGGTGGTTCTTATTTTTCTCATATTCTATTTTGAGTGAAAAGAAGTCTCTCTCTCTCTCTCTCTCTCTCTCTCAAGAACACCACTTTAGAAGTGGAAGGCCAAAATTCTCGCATTAGCTCTTCCATGGATCCAAGTACGCTTCCGATTAAATCTCTTTGATGATTTGACATTAGATTCGGGTACGATAAATTTATTTTTTTATCATCATATATTTACAACAAGTGGTATTAAAGCCACTATCATGTTGAATCATTGAAGAATCATTTTTCTCTTAATCTTTCGTATTGGTTATTTGAGAATTTTAGATTAAAATGTGTGATTCAAAATTTTTTTATGCAATTTATTTTATCTTGTGCATATAGAATCGATATATTTTGGATCACTTTCATTCTTGATGTTTAATAAAAGGATATAATAACATTTTTATTTTTATTTTTTACTTCGTTCGCAATTGAAACTTTCATATAATCCATATGTTTGGTCTTGCAATTATGACTTATTTTGATAAATAAAATTTATATATGATTATATGAAATTGATTTTCTCATATTCATCTTCAAACGTGATAATATTACTATTCACGTATTAATATTTTAAGAAAGTAAAGAAATTACATTTCTCATATTTTGCCATTAATTGTGTTGATTTATTATTATTAAAAAAAAGAGGTGAAGCCTATGGTAAATGAAACGATTCATCTCACAACATAATTATTATATTACGTTAAAATAACTAGTTTATTTACCCGAAGTTAATGTAATAAATTCCATAAGGTTGAATTCTTCATTTGCGTCGTTTCATGAGTAATTAATTTCAATAGACTGTTGTGATTCTATGTCATAGACGTTTTAGTTTACTCCAATTAATTAACTCATTAATATTGGCATAGTAATTAATTTCAGTAGACGTTTTAGTTTACTCCAATTTAAAATCTTAAATGCTTAATGTTGCATCATATAAAGGAATGAGTTAATTATTTAATTCATTCATTCATTTCTATATAGCTGCTTCATCTTAAAGCTCTTATATATATACTTATAAACATGTCATATTATAATTATGTAATAACTATTTTATGAATGTTTCTAATTATCCAATTGAATGTATATATTCCTGTTATTAAATTCAATACTTCTATTTGGAATTTGCATTTGATAAAGTTTATGAGTAACTGTTTTAATTAAATTATTCACTAAAGTTTGTATTATGATATTAAATGAATTCAATTAATATTTATTATTTCAAAATAATTTAAATTGAAATATTATGTCACCAAAGTGACCTATATTATATCAATTATTTATTTTTTGAAATATATAAATATTACTTAAGGATTATATTTAAATCTATGCGAAAAATAATTGGCCCAAAGGAATATTATTTTTGGCTAGATTTTGTGCATTTATAAATATGTGATAAATTTATATTAATCATGCATACAATATGTCAATCTAAAGATAGACATATTGTTGGCAGAATTTATTATCATTATTTGTTTATTGTAATTTTAAGAGTACCATTTACAATTTATTACTTCTGTCCAAAGACTAAATTGCAATGTTATGTTAGATATCTTATATGTGCCCATTTTATTAAACATTTTATTTCAAGTATGTATTTTGTTGATGTTTTGTTTATATTATATATGCATATAAAAATGACAATGTTGTTAATTATGAGTATTATGTTTATTCTTTTTAGTTAATATTTCTTCTATATCTGTCAATTTGAATAACATTCAAGTACTCAACAACAATAACTTTAAGAAATTGAAAGTGCATATCACCATTGTTCTTGGGTGTATGGATCTTGACTATGTGATCCGGACTGAATGCCCTCTCGCCCTTACTACAAAAAATACTATTGAACAAATGATTAACTTTGAAAAGTGGGAGCATTCTAACCACATGAGTCTTATGATCATAAAACATTCTATTCCAGAAACAATAAGAGGTGCAATTCTTGAAGATGAATGTGCTAAAAAGTTTCTAAGCCAAATAACAGACTATTTCGTTAGTTCTGAAAAGGTCGAAGCGAGTATTATCCTTAGTAAACTCGTTTCAATGTGATATAAAGGCAATTGAAACATAATGGAGTACATTATGAAGATGTCTAATTTTGTCACTAGATGGACAATACTAAAATTAGAGATGTCTGATGACATTATTGTGTACTTAATTTTGATCTCTCTTCCTGCACAATTTAATCATTTTAGGATAAGTTATAATATTCAAAAGGAAAAATTGAACTCTTAATGAGCTCGTTGCTCAATGTGTGCAAGAGGAAGAGAGATTAAAACATGACAAAATAGAAAGTGCTCACTTAATTAGTTCCTCTCGTGACATTGTTACTAAAAAAAGACCTATAAAGACAAAGGAGCTGCAGACAATGGGATTTCATAGCATAAGGTACAACATAAACAAGATAATACCGTTACTTATTTCTTTTGCAAGAAGGCAGATCATGTGAAGAAAGATTATCCCAAGAATGCAAATTGGCTCATAAAAAATTGATAAACTTCTCAACTTTGTTTTTTATGAATTTATTTTATTCTTAGTATCAAATCACACTTAGTGGATAGATATAGGTGCAACTACTCACATAAGTGTGACTATGTAGAGTTGTCTAAGGAGACGAATGACAACTAATATTGAAAGATTCATCTATGTGAGAAATGACCGTTGAAGCAATATGTTTATATAGATTACATCTAGAATTTGGTTGTATTTTGAATTTACATGAGACTTTTTATGTAGTGTCGTTTAGACAAAATTTAATTTTTATTTCTTGTTTGGACAAATATGATTATTCTTGTTCATTTGGAAATGAAAAATTTAGTCTTTTTCAGTATTCAAATATTATTGGTACTAATTATTTGATTGATAATCAATATAAATCAGGCATTTCTGCTTCACAAATTAATGAAATCTTGCATGCAAATAATTTTGGTACAAAGAGAAAATTAATGAATGGAAATTCATATATGTTATGCCACGAGCGTTTGTGACATATTTCTAAGTAAAAAAATTGAAAGACTTGTGTCAAAAAGAATTCTTGATTCTTTTGATTTTTTAAATAATAAACTCTGTATAGAATGCATCAAGGGAAAATAAACAAATATCAAGAAAATTTGTGCTTACAAAAGTTTAAGCGTCTTGGAATTAATTTATACTGATATTTGTGGTTCAATCCTCACAACTACTTGGAATGACCAATAATATTTTATTTCTTTCATAGGCGATTAATCTCGTTATGGGTACTTATACTTGATTTATGAGAAGTCATAATCACTAGAAGTAGTCAAAATTTTTAAGGCTAAAGTTGAAAATCAACTTGGAAAGAAAATAAAAGTTGTCAAATCTGATTGTGGTGGTAAATTATGACATATATGATGGATCAGGTGAACAATGTCCATGCCTTTTTGCCAAATATTTAGAAAAATGTAGCATCGATCCTCAATACATCATGTTAGGGACTCTAAGTCAAAATGGTGTAGTTGAGAGAAAAAATCGAACCCTTATGGATATAGTTAGAAGTATGATAAATCATTCTTCCTTACCAGAATCACTATGGAGAGAAGCCTTAAAGACTATAGTTTACATACTTAATAGAGTTCAAAGTAAAGCAGTAGCTAAACCCCAAATGAATTATAGATTGGAAAGAAGCCTAGTATTATGCATCTTCATGTCTAGGGATGTCCAGCTGAAGCTAGATCATATAAGCCTATTGAAAGAAAGTCAGACTCAATAACTATTAGCTATTATTTTGTTGGATACTTGGAAATATTGAAGGGTTTTATGTTTTATGACTCGTCAAATAAATTCTTTTCGAGACAGGCAATGCTATATTTATTGAGAAAGTTGAATATGATGGGAGTAATAAGCCTAAGAATTTTATATTTGAAGAGTAATTTATTACTCTTCCTACAGTTACAATAGAAAATGATCAGATAATTTTACCTGATCTTATTCAAGTTATAAATATGGATAATCAAAATATTCTTAAATCAACTCTCACTCATATTGAAGAATCACAATAATCTCAAATTGAAATGTCATTAAGAAAATCTACTAGAGAGAGAAGATCAATAATTTCAGATAATTATGTTGTGTATCTGCAAGAACATGAGTTTGACATTGGACTGAATAGTGATCCAATCTCTTTTAGTCAAGTCAAACAAAGTATCAACTCCAATAAATGGATAGAAGTCATTGATGATGAGATGAAATCAATGAAAGACAATGATATTTGAGATATTTTTGAATTGTCAAAATCAGTAAAACTCATTGGTTGTAAATGAATTTTTAAAATCAAAAGGGATTCAAAAGGCAATGTCTAAAGAAATAAAGCATGTCTAGTCGCCAGGGGAGGAACCAGCCTTTATTTTCAGGGTGGGCAAAAAGTTATTTAAAAAAAGGTGAATTTAATAATGAATAAATCAAAAGGATGAATTGTATTACATTATCATCAATCTAATAAAAAATATTTACAAACTTCTTAATCTATTTTGCATTGTATGATAATATTATATGATAGATTCATTGGGAATTGATTCAAATACTTCTTTCTCAATATAAGATATAAGGCAATCATTGAGCCAATCATTACTCATTCTACTACGCAATCGATGTTTAACAATCTTCATTGTAGAAAATGCTCTCTCCACTGTAGCTGTAGCAACTCGTAAAGTTAGTGCCAAAATAATAAGTATATAAATTAAAGGATACACACCATCCTTCTTTGTCTTGACAAGCTGTTTGACAAGATCAACAATACCATTTAAATATGAGAAATCATCACTACTACGCACATCGATAATATAAGTGGAAAGCTGGTGTTCAAGGGCCATAAGCTCAACTGCAGAAAAATTTGTAGGATATAACTCTGCAAGTCGAATAAGTTTTTTTTTTATCAAAAGTAAAGAATGAATCACTTGGGTTTAAGCATGCCACACAAAAAAGTAACTCTGTGCTTGCTTCAGAAAAATGATTATTCAGTTCTTGAAGTTGCATATCAATTACAGTGTAGAATAACTCAACACAATAGTGATGCAAATTTGTCATTTCTTCACCTCCCCGTATAGCTCATCGACGAGTTTTAAGGGTAGAACTCATATATGGAATATAAATCTCAAAAATATTACAAAAAAGAGACACTTCTTGTAATAAGGAATCACATCCACTATTTCTCATTATCTGTAATTGCTGCTTGGATATCTGCACTAATTTCATTGCATTTTTAATATCTTGATCTTTTTTTTGCAGATATTGTGATAATTCATTTGTGATACCTAAAATATCAATCATCAAATGCATAGTAAATACAAAATCAAAAGACTCCATTGCACTGATTAAAACACCGGCTTCAACTGATTGATGATCATGTACTCCATCCTCTTTTACTATCTCAAGCACTTCGAGCACAGATGCATACATCCTCATAAGACTAATTAAACTATGAAAATGTGAACTCCAACGAGTGTCACCAGCTCGTTGTAGGTTAGTTTCTTGATTCAAACCACGTCCACTAATTAAATCCTCTGTTTGGAGATGTAAAATAATATTTTCATGTTGAATAGTTTTTAAAATGTCACTTCTCTTACAAGAACTTCCAATTATGTTTAAAATTTTTGAAGTGATCTCAAAAAGATGCTTCACTTGTCAATGTTTTTTTGCTACAACCACTAAACACAATTGAAGCTGATGGGAAAAATAATGAACATAAAATACTTGAGGATTATCATTATGAATGAGTGCCTTCAAACTATTAAATTCACCTCGCATATTAGATGCCCCATCATAGCCTTGACCTCATATCCTATGCAAGCTTAATGAATGTTTAGCCAGTATAGCTTCAAGTATTGTCTTGAGTGCAATTGCACTTGTTGAAAAAATATATTTAATGCTAATAAATCTTTCAATAACTTGACCTTTTTTATTAACATATCTCACAACGATAGCTAATTGTTCCTTTGTTGATACATCACAAGCTTCATCCACAATAATCGAAAAGTAAGAATCACCGATATCTTTGATAATAGAAGCTAAAGTCTCAGATGATGCAGCTTGATAAAATTGTTTTTGTACCTTTGGTGAAGTCAATTGTAATTTTGTACTAGCATTTTCAAACGTAACTTTTTTAATTTCTTCATTATGATCTGCAAGAAAATGGAATAATTCTAAATAATTTCCATGGTTAACTGAATTAAAAGATTCATCGTGACCACAGAATGGCAATCCTTATCGCAAAAGAAATCTAACACAATCAACTGCCGCTGTCAACATTACCCTATACTCTTTTTTGTTTCTCTCATCTTTAGTCAACCACATAGTAGAGATACTTTGTGTTTGAGGCTTCATTAGATCTTCACACTTTGTCTTGCCCTATTATGAGCACTATTGTGTTCACCAACGCGCCAAGAACTTTCTTTTTTTCTTTTCCAATTTTTAAATCCTTCTCTGATAAATGAATCTCCACCTCCTTGATTTATAGTAACTTGTTCTTGAGGCTTAAATAAATGGCAATATAAATAATATACAACATCTTTTTGTATGCTATATTTTAACCAATATGGATATTCCTCAAACCACTTTGAATTAAATCTGCGTGCAACATTGCCTATCATTATTTGAGAAAAATTATGACTTTTAGGTTGATGTGGCCCTTTTACCAAATATGCTCTACGTATTCTATCTATGTCATTAACAACATAACTCCAAATCGGCGGACGAAGCTCAGGATCAGCCGGAAGATTATCGATATCAAGATCAACTCATTCTTTTCTCTTTAAATAACGATCCATTTAGAAAATCCTAAATATGATAGTAGAATGCAAATAAAAATAAATCAATAAATAATGATACACTTTCAACCTTTTCAAAATAAATTCATAATATCTCAAGAATAATGGCACACCTTCAGCCTTTTTAAAATAAAATTAAACCAACAATATTTAAAAAAAAGGCACACCTTCGGCCTTTTTAAAATAAAATTAAACCAATAATATCTTTAAAAAAGGCACACCTTCGGCCTTTTTAAAATTAAAAATGCTATTCACATACCTTAATTGATTGAGAAGAATGTTGCACTGAAAAATATTATTGAATAGCCTAATCCTTCAATATCACCTGCATAAAGCATATAATTAATGATTAATACATGTGATAAAAAATAACTTTGAATGCCCTAATCTAATGATTTATACACAAATTTAAGGACTACTTTTCTTGTAATTACAAATATGTGTTAGACTTGGCCGCTAGATAACTGCGTATAAGCTTGTCATCAATCTTGTGGCATTTGTTAAATAATCTCAAAGGAGAATGAAATTGGATATTGAAAAGAAGACGATCACAGAAACGAAACTTTAGGCATAGCACATCTCTAGATGAAATTCAACTCTAATATCAACAAAATTAAATGCATTGCATAACAAAAATGGCTATATCTCATTATGCATGGTCTATCCCAAGAATTTCAAAGAGAATTGGACTTCATACATCAAATACCCATGATTCTCCATTATTATGTAATGAAAAATTAGAGTTAAATTGGGAAGTTCTCTTTATCAAAAAAGTCATACAAAAGACGTGTATATCAACTCATCAATATAAACGGTGCAAGACATATGCCACGAATAAATATAGTTAATATCTTAAGAAGTATTATATATATGCTATACTCTCATAATCTTATCAAGCCTAAAGGAAAATAAGTCACAAAACATGAAAACATAATGTCTGAACAAACCCTAGTGGTTGAGCAAAGGATAGCCCCATGACCTAACAAGCTCAAAGGCCAAGTCATAAAATAAAATGAAAGTTTAAAAGCTCTAACAGGAAAGCTTAAGATATTTCCACCATGTTCAACAAGTCAAAAGACCAAACAAGACTTTGTGCTAGTAAAACAAGTTCAGAAGTAAGACATGCACAACCATCTTTAGCTAAGCATGTTGACATACAAGCAGTAAAGACCAAGCAGACAATGAAATTCCATGCAACAAGCTCTAATAGAGGACTCTGCTCCTAGTTCAATAGGCCTATGGGTTAAACCAAGTCTAATAGCTAGTGATCACGAACCCAAGCAAACCATATTTAAAAAGATACATTGGTTCATCCATATTCAAGAAAAGAACCAACATTCCAACAAATGCCACCTCAAACCAAAGATGATATTCCAGTTTACCAAACCCAAGGTAAGGATCCGAGACAACCTTGGCTCAATATTCAGGAGGTTGAGTAAAAAAAAAATGTCTCAACTCACAAACAAAATAATCAAGATGGAAACTAGAAATTAATAACTCTGGCACCTCACGTCCAAAGCCAAACTAAAATAAAATAACAAAATAAATTCGAAAATTAAGGTTCTATCCTTTTTTTTGTTGAGAAAATGCCTAAAATTCTTTTCATTCAAAGGAGACTATGAAATAACCACACAAATAACTAAAAATAAAATAAAATTTGCACTCAAAATAAAGAGAAAACTCATTTTTCACAAACTAAGAGTTCCGAAATAAAAACCAACCTAAATAGGAAGGAATCTGTAAGATCGGACTCGCGGTGGAAGTGGACCGGCGGTCCGGCGGGATGGCGGGATGGCTTCGATGATCGAAAATGAGGGAGAATATCCGCTCCTAAGGGTGGGCAAAGTGCGAGTGCGAGAGAGGGGAGATCGGCGGATAGCTGAGGCTTCGTATTTTTGAAGAGGCAAATTTTCACTCGGGCCGTTGAGGGTTTATTTTGGGGGAGGGGAGTTTAAAGCAAATGTACTAAAATATCCTCACAAGATTTTTTTTACAGGGTGGGCAATTGCCCACCCTCGGGTAAGGGCAGGTCCACCCTTGCTAGTCGCTAAAGGTTTCACTTAAAATGAAGGCATTGATTATAAAGAGACTTTATCTCCAGTTTCTTCGAAAGTATCTTTTAGAATCATTATGGTTTAGAGTTACATCAAATGGATGTAAAGTCTGCATTTCTCAATGGTGACATTGAGAAAACTATATATATAGTGCAACAAGAAAATTTTTAATCTTCTGATTCAAAACACTTGATATGCAAATTAAAGAAATTCATCTATGGTTTAAAGCAAACTTCTCGTCAATGGTATAAGAAATTTGATCAAGTGAGTACTTATTTGATTTTAAAGAGAATACTGTTGATCAATGCATTTATTAAAAAATCAGTGTGAGTAAATTCATCATCTTAGTGCTATATGTTGATGATATTGTACTGGCAAGTAGTGATATAAGCCTTTTGCATGAAACTAAAAAATTTCTTTCAAATAAATTTAAAATGAAAGATTTTAGGAATGCATATTTTATGTTGGGTATACAAATTCATCGAGATCGTTCTCGTGATATACTTGATTTATCACAAATGGCATATATCGATAAAGTGCTTAGTAGATTTGGCATGAAAGATTGTGCACCAGGAGATACACCCATTGCTAAAAGTGATAAATTTAGTTTGCTTTAGTGTCTAAGAAATAAACTTGAAAAGAAAGAGATGAAAAATATATCATATGCATCTGTAGCAGGGAGTCTTATGTATGCTCAAGTTTATATGCGTCCGGATATTACATACATTATTGGAATGCTTGACAGATATTTAAGTAAACCAAAAATGGATCATTGGAAAACAGTAAAATGAGTTATGCAATATCTGAAAAGAATAAAAGGCCTTATGCTCACATATCAAAGATCAGATCATTTGGAGATCGTAGGGTACTCCGATTCTGATTTTGTTGATTGCCTCGATAGTGAAAGATCCACTTCAAGTTTTTTTTTTCTTATTAGTTAGAAAAGCTATATCTTGAAAAAGTGCTAAATAATCACTCATAGCTTTTTCCACTATGGAAGCATAATTTATAGCTTGTTATGAGGCATCAAATCAAGGAATATGGCCGCAGAATATTATCACTGGGCTAAACATTAAAAATAACACTACCATTGCCGGTCCCAAGTCCGGATGCAAAAAGTGGAGGGTTGCGTTAGGTAGTCGACAACCATAAAATTTGTCGAAATAATCATGACATGAATCCTTTAAATCATTGTGTTAATGCTAGGGCATCCCCTGGAAGCGACGCGCTGTATGACTTGAATACAGTGAAAAATATGCTAGAGCCCGATCATGCGGTTAAATAAGCAAGGGTTCCCACATTATGGACGATGCAAAAAGAAGTTAGTCCATGAAACTAGAATTAGGTTAGGATCTTGGAATATATGTACTCTGGTAAATTAATGAAATTAATAGATATTATGGTTCATAGAAAGATAAATATTTTATGTGTTCAAGAAACTAAATGGGTTGGTGAGAAGGCCAAGAAGATTGATAGTTTAGGTTTTAAACTTTGGTATTCAAAAAAATCAAACTAGAAATGGTGTGTGTGATTATAGATAAAATTTGAAGGATAATGTTATAAGTATTAATAGATGTGGAGATAGAATTATAGCTTTAAAGATTATTGTTGATACTAAGATTATCAATGTTATAAATGTCTATGCTCCTCAAGTAGGTTTGGAGGTAAGCTCAAAAGAAAATTTTGGAATGAATTAGAGGGATTAATACAAAAGATACCTCTTGAAGAAAAAGTATTTATTGGGGAGATTTAAATGGACATGTTGGTAGAGTGGTAGAAGATTTTAAAAGTATTCATGGTGGTTATGGATTTGGAGTGACTAATGAAGAAGGTAGACTATATTAGATTTTGCCTTAGCTTATGATTTTGTAGTTGCTAATACTTTATTTAAGAAAAGAGATGAACATATTATTACTTATAAAAATAGATCTAGTAAAACACTGATTGATTATTTTTTGATAAGAAAAATAGATCGTTTAGATTGTAAAGATTGTAAGGTCATTCCAAGTGAAATTTTAAGTACCCAACATCGACTATTAATTTTAGATTTTAAGATGAAAGGTTGTAAGAGAAAAAATAAACTTAATTATTATTCTAAGATTAGATGGGGACACTTAAAGAATACAAATAAAAATATTTTTAAGAGCAATCTACAAGAAATTAAAGTTTGAGATGTTCATAAGAAAGCTAACGTTATGTGGGAAAAAGTATCAAGTGCTATTAAACAAGTTGTTAAAGATGTGCTTGGCGAATCAAAAGGAAAAGCTTCTTTTAATAAGAATAGTTGATGGAGTCGAGTGCAAGAAAAGATAAGAAATAAGAAGCATTGTTATAAAACTTGGTTTAGATGTAAAACCCTGAGAATTGGGAAATATATAAAATGGTCTAGAGATTCTAAGAAAGTAATATATGATGTAAAAAGTTTAGCTTTTAGTGATTTATACAATAGATTAGATACCAAAGAAGGTGAAAGATGTATGTATAAGTTAGCCAACCAAAGAAATAGGAGAAGTAAAGACATAGTTCAAGTGAGGAGTATTAAGGATGAAAATAATAAAATACTTTTCTTAGAAAAGATATTGAAAATAGGATGAGGTATTTTAATAAACTTTTCAATGAAGGATCTGAAAGTAAGATTGATTTTAGCAACCTTAATACCCTAAACAAAATAGAGAATTTCATTTTTATCGTCGTATTAGTAAATCTGAAGTTAGTGAAGCTTTAAAGAAAATGAAATGTGGAAAAACAATATGACCTGATAATATTCCAATAGAAGTGTGGAAATGTTTAGGAGATCAAGGAATTTCTTAGCTTACAAATCTTTTTAATGTCATTTTAATGACTAAAAGATGCCGTGATGGAGAAAGAGTTTGTTGGTTCCAATATTTAAGAATAAAGGTGATGGACAAGAGTGTGCAAATTATAGAGGAATTAAGTTAATGTGTCATACATTAAAATTATGGGAGAGAGTAATTGATAGGTTACGGATACGTAAATTTCTCACAAATCGCTTTGGTTTCGCCAGTAGATCTACTATGGATGCTATACATTTGTTAAGAGGTTTGATGGAGAAGCATAGAAAAATAAGAAGAATCTACATATGATATTTATTGATTTAGAAAAGCTTATGATAAAGTCTCAAGAGATGTTCTTTGGAGAGTTCTAGAATAGAAAGAAGTTAATATTGGTTATATTCAAGTCATTAAGGATATGTATACTAGAGCTGCCACTTGTGTCCAAACACAAGGAGGATTGACAAAATATTTTCCTATTTCAGTTGGATTACATCAAGGATCAACATTAAGCCCTTATCTTTTTTACTTTAGTTATGGATGTTCTTAAGGCATTTACAAGAAGATGTACCTTGGTGTATGCTTTTGTGATGAAATTCTTCTTGTTGATAAGACTAGAGAGGGAGTCCAACAAACTTGAATAATGGAGGTCAACTTTAGAGTCTAAAGGTTTTGTTTAAGTAGATCTAAAACCGAATATATGGAGTGTAATTTTAGTTGTAGAAGTTTTAGTAGTTGTTGTGACTTTAGGTGATCAAGTCATTAATAAGAGTGAGCATTGATATTTAGGCTCTATTGTTCAAAATGATGGTGAAATAATGATGGAGATATTATTAGTAGAATTCAAGTTGGATGGTTGAAGTGGAGGAATGCATCCGCCTATTGATAGAAAAGTTCCACTTAAACTTAAGGGAAAATTTTATAAGATGGTGGTAAGACCTAATGACTTATGGTGCGAATGTTAATAATAAAAGAGAAACATAAGACTAAGTTAAGTGTTACAGATGAGGATGCTGTGGATGAGTGGCTTTACCCTTTAGAGATAGAGTGTAAAATGAGTATGTTGGGAAAAGTTGGAGTAGTCCAGTGGTAGATAAGATTAGGAGAGTCGCCTTAGATGGTTTGGCCACATAAAGCGTCGTCCATGACCCGACAGAGTAGATGCATTAGATTTGCCTTTATGTTAAGAAAGGTAGAGGTAGACCTAAAAGACTTGGTTAAGATGTATAAAAAATGATCTTAGTATACTTGAATTAAATGAGAATTTGACACATAATTGGACACAATGGAGACGAAGGATTCATGTAGCCGACCCCACCTAGTGGGATTAAGGCTTGTTGTTGTTGTTGTTGTTGTTGTTGTAGAGAGAATATTAAAAATAAATTGTGATAATATAGCCGTTGAGTTATATTCAAAGAATAACAGGAGTTCGCTAAAATCAAAACATATTGACAAAAAATTTCTTGCTGTAAAAGAATGAGTTCTGAGTTTTCAAGTATCTAATGGACATATTATTACAAACTTTATGATTGTGAGTCCATTTACAAAAGGTTTATCACCTACATATTTCACGAGCATGTGACTCGTATGAGAATGATTTACTTTGATGATATGCTAGCATAGTGAGAGTTTGCTTATGATGTTCAATGATTGTAAATATATTTTTTTGATCAGAATAAAATATTGTTATTATCTCATAGTTGAAAACTCTGAAATAAAATTATGTAGTTTCAATTACAGTTTTGCATAAATAAATGAAACTATGTTTATAACTCTTTTGAGTTATAATATATGACCAGTTAAAAAAATACATGATATGTGATCACATTATATGAAATTTTTATGTTACACATCCATACTTGATCTATGTTATTAATCATATTAATTTAGTGATCAGTGATGAGTCTTGTCATAAAAAAATTATAACAAATATCACTTTGATTATATATCAATATTATTAATGTATTAGATTATCTAAAGATATTTCTCTTTAAAGATTACAAATATTAATTTAAAATTTAATAATGTATCTTATTAATATTAATTATTAAAATAGAGATTATTAACAATTTAATATCATATAAAATTTAATTTTAATAATAAAGTTTGATGTATAATATTCTAAAAGAGATGATTCTTATTTTCCTCATATTCATCTTGATAAAAAGAAGACTATCGCTCTCTCAAGCACCACTTTGAGAGAAAAATTCTCGTGACTAATGAATTCATATATGATTCCGATTAAATTTTTTTTATGATTTGACATGAGATCTGATACAATAAATTTATATTTTTTATCTACATATGTTTATAATAGTCATTACATGAATAAATTGGGTTTATCAATTTAAATTAAGTTGGACAGATATTAGAAATGATGTTTTTGACAAATTAAAAGCTTAACAAATTCAAGTTTAATTAAGCTTCTTTAAGCTCCGGGTTAAATATGAGCTGTAGGGTACACGAATGAAACGAATCAGGAAGAAGAGAGAGAGAGAGAGAGAGAGAGAGAGGCGATGCCCACCCTAGTGCGGCTCTATTCGATGCAAGAAGCCGCGAAGCACAGCACGAGAGAGGACTGCTGGATCGTCATAGATGGTAAGGTAGGTATCAAATCTACAACCTGTTTAGTCCATCTCCTTTCGAATCATGTTGTTTTTAATCTCGTGATGTAGTCCCTTGAAGAATGCATGGGATTAGTAGTCCCTTTTGATCCACTGTACCTGTTGTTTTATCATGAGGGTAGAGTTCAAATATTTAGGCTTTATATCGTAGTTCAGGATTTAGCTTAAAAATTGGATTTTTAATGCCATAGTAGGTTTTAACTTTTGTGAACTACTAGTCGGTTTCGACTTGAAGAAGGATTGAACTTATATGCTACTTTGACAGTAGCATGCGAAAAGAAATAGTCTCGGACGTGCTCTACCCATTTTCTTTAATGTTTCTCGTTTTGTTAATACTCTTTTGTTTACGCTTTTTCTCGCCAAGTTTGGGAGCATTTGAGGATTAAAGGAACCATCTTTCAGAGTTTGTTTTTTCGCCTTAATTAATTCCAAAACAATTATATAAATTTTATTGTAAAACAATGATGCACACATTAATTAATTTTTATTCCGGTTTCCGTTTCATGGAATTTTACTTATAAGGTGGTTATGATTTAAATATGATACGATGGAAAATTATAAGCTTTTATTGACTGAAATGTTCTTCGATGAGTATGACCTTTCTGGTGCTTCTGATTTGTATACCTTTCTCTGGTAAGTATTTGAAGAGTTTCTGAGGTAGAATTATTTGGAGAGATGCACTGAGTGAGCCTATTATATGATGCAGGATAATGGATAAATCTTTTGATATTTTGATATATTTTTGAGTTGCTATCCTATATTTGGAAATTATATTTTAAAATAGTGGTGAATTTATGAATTAATGTAATGGAAGAAACGATGTAATAGTGGTAGCTATGCAAATTAGCTTGTTTCTAGTCCACCCTTTTAAGCTAGTCAACATATCCATTCACATTAAGAACAGTAAAGTCATGGCTGACTAAGGGAAGTTCAAAGGTCATTTATCTACTTCCAAACTTGCTTCAAAGGTTCAAACATCAATATTTTAAGTGCTTTTTCAAGTTCAGTGTAGATTCATGCACTTGGAAGGTTTGAAATTACAAAATTGCTTGGAAACTTTGCTTGACTTTTCAAATTCCACATTCATGCATCAAGGGGGTGGCTTTTGAAGAAGGATTTATGTACCAGTGGAGGAAGTTATCAAACATGAACAAATTCATTTATATTCCAAGAGCGGTCAACATCCTCCTCTCTCTTTGATTTTTTTGTTTTTATATTCTCTTATGATACGTATATTAAAAATCCTATATTTACCCACGTAATAATTTGAAATAAAGGTTGTTACAAATTCAAAAACATATCGTATATGACTAATCCATGGTATAGTACTTGTTAGCAATGTGATAGGTAAGGCTTGGTGGTGTAATCCTTATGTAGCACTTGATGATCCTTCCATTAAAAATGATATGTGAAATCCCTTTTCACTCTCTATCATAATGTGATCACATTTTTTATGTATTTCTTAGGAAAACACTGAGAAATACAGTATGAACAAGGCGAAGCCTTGGTTAGTATTGATCAATTCCCATGTTGCTAAATACCATTAGCATAAACATTTTCTTAACGTAGGTAAGATCCTTCAAATGGTGTATTCCATATAAAGTGACTAACAATCATCTATTTTACACTGATTGTGATGATGATATCTTATTGATTGTGTATGGGCGTCACATTTAAAAGTTATTTCTATGCATTTGGAATCATCATATCTCAATTTTTACATCCTATGATATTTGCATTTTCTTAATGAGTTCTACCATTTTAGTTGAAATTTTTTTTTTAACCTTTTATATGAATGAATCTAGTGAAATTTTGCATAAATTCTGATGTGCCAAATTGAAAGTCGTTATTTTGTTTTTTGTTTCATCTATAAAATGATTGCTATATAATGGATTTTGTTTTTCAAAGCATCAAATCTTAATAGAAAATCATGGTTTGTTCTAAAACTGTTATTCATATAATGGCAATTAGTGGGCTCTGTGCATAGTATTTTACATGTTGAATTTATATTTCCATCCTTCATCTTTGAGGAGCTACAAAGCAGAAATCGACTTCCATTTGCCATTGTTTTACTTAGGATACCATGGAATCCATGGCAAGAAATCTGTTATTAGTTGTTGGGTGTGCCTTGGTTGGTAATTTGTTTAACTACGATGAAGTCTGCCAAATTTAACCGTGCTTTGACTATTGCATTTGTTGCTAATAAAGTTATGTGTCTTGATTGATGCTACTGCTAATAAAGTTGCAGAACATTTTTTTTTTCTAAGGAGCTGTTTATTAATCACCTTTGTTTTTGGCAGGTATACGATGTAACAAAATATTTGGATGATCACCCCGGAGGAGATGATGTTCTTATATCAGCTACTGGTATTTCAATATCTTCTCTATTTTTTGGGGGACATTTGAATTAGTTTAATGTCAAACTCACATACACAACATATATACAAACTTTAAATCCAAGACCTCTTAATTGATAATTTAAGTCCTTAGTCACTGGGCTAAGGTTGCTTGCATATATTTTCTCTGCTTTGTTATGTTTTTTGTAAAGATGTACAAGATATCTGAATGTTGTTTAGTAAAAAAAATCCCCAGTTGACCACTAACCTTTTTTTAAGAACATTTGATCTATTTTCATGACAAACTCACACATCTGTACGTTCTTGAAAATTCAAACTCGGAAGAGGCGAACAAGGCCTCAACCAATAAGTTGAGACAATGAACATGACTCCAACAATTCATACTTAGTGGTTCCACCGTCTTTTGGTCTAAAAGTACTACTTTGTTCAAACTCATTTATTTATTCTATTATTAAATTTGAGCTGATATTGAATATGATCCAAATTTTAAATTCTTATTTAAGTTTATTTATTTTTTAACTATGTTCAAATCATATTCAACGTTACATATATGCCAATTCAATTTATATGAGATTATAATTATTTAAATTTTTTGTGCTGGAATATTGGATTGATATAGAAATATATAATTCCAAAAGTTTTCATTTGATCCAATGCAAGATTATGCAAAATCTAAGAACTTAGGCACTAAAATATTTAGAAATTAGTTATAGTATCCGATGATCTTTGAATTTTATAAATTTATAGTCAAAATAATTATCTTATTAAAATAATCTTAAGAACTACTTTTATAAATTTCATTATAAAAGTAGTTCATGTGGTGTATTTTTATTCCATGCAAAGGTGGTGAAGAAGTAGTGGTGTAAGTATTAGATTAAGAATTAAATATGCAAAGGTGTTCAGCAATGTATTAATTGCTATCTATGCCACGAATCATGTATATATATATATATATATATATATATATATATATATATTATATTTCAATAAGGAAGAAACATCAAAACTTTATGCAATTTAACATAAATGTATCACAACTGTTGCTCAGAAATAGACATAAATCATTTAGTATTATTTTGAACTTGTTGATGCTCAAATGTTAGTAAAAATTAAAACTAAAACTAAATTAAATATTGAGTTCTCCATCTTTCAAACGTTGATGCTCAAATGTTCATTGAGTTTACCAGCTTTCCTACACCACCAAGCATGAAGCCATTCATGCCTACACTATGTTCATCATTGCATGCTTCAATTGAAATTTTGGCTAAAATTCCTTCTTTGTTCTGTAAAGGGAGAGACTCGACAGAAGAATTTGAAGATGCAGGACATAGCAAAACTGCAAGAGAGCTCATGAAAGATTACTGCATTGGAGAGATTGATAATCCTCATGTAAATGTTATACCTGAGCTTGAGATATTCACAAAGGAAGAACCTTCGAACTACAAAATGTTCAGTAGTTCAACGTTACTGAACTGGGCCTTGCCTGCAGCAATAGTTGGCCTTTCAGTTGTAGCAGCTGCAGTTTTCTACACAAGGAGGAAGTAACAGTTTTGGAATGATTCAAACATAATTTCATTTTTACGCCATAGAAAGTAGTATGTAATTTTCTTCTCAAAATCTCAAATATGAGATTTTTTTTTTCGCCATGCATATTCTTGATAAACTGTGTTATAGATTTTTGAGACTTAAATATTGAAGTTTTCCAAGTTTCTATCAGCTGTTTCTCTGCATCGTTAAATGTTTTATACGGCTTGATTTGTCTGGTGGATTCTCATCTATCCAGAGGTTTAAAAATCAGATCGGACCGGTCAATTCAAGTGCGAATCAATTTCTAATTTGATTCAATTTAGATCCAAAATTACTCTACATAGAAGCTATGAATTGATCCAATTTTAAGAAAATCAGCCAAGTTCAAAGATATAATCAAATGTTTAACTTATTATTTTTAATTGAATGGTTAAAAATAAGAGATTTAAATTAAAAATAAATGAAATTATTAAAATGTTTCATTTTAAAATTTAAATTTAGGAGTATAATTAAAATATTTAAGAATAAAGAGTGTTAAATTAAAATATTATATACTGAATTAATTAAAATATTATTATATTATTTAAATTATATATTAAAATAATTTAATATTGATTATGTCATTTAATCTAATTTCAATTGAGTGATTGAATCTTGAATTTTACTTTATTTTATTTTTTTGCAAAATCAACTCAATCTCAGAACGAGTATGAGTTTTATGAATGAAATTTTAATGAATGATTATCATGATAAATAAGACATATTTAGAGATTTTCATTTGGACTTTAGATCTCTTTTCTATAAAAACACCTATAGTTAATTACCTCTCCCCAATCAGTGAGAGAGAACTTTCGATTAAGACTAGTCATTAGATCGCTAATTTTTTAGTGTATAGTAGCAATAATTTGGATTTAAAATTTAATGAAATTCATCATTATTTGACTTAAAACGGATGGTTTGAGGAATGATGATTTATCAAGATCCCATGGTTCATCTGAGTTATCATTCTTTGTTTCTTTAGGAGAGTAGAGAAATTTACAAGACCATGTAGGTCGCCCAGAATCCTTTAGTTGGTTGAAATTTGTCTAAAGAGATAATCTTAAGTTCACCTTAACTAACATAGAGCTTTTTGCCCTATCATCTCAAAGAAAATCATTGGAACATCGACCGGATCGTAATATATTCATATGACAACCACCCGTCAGAGAGTTCCTGTGAATGATCATAGGGAGCTCTACCAAACCATGAAACATATGACAGACACGTACAAGATGATTGAGAGTAATACAAAATACACTTAACTTGACATCTTTTAGCTGAGTTTTCTAAATTTGTCACATTCTACAACAAATAGGTGGATGGATTGAGTTTGATAAGTTTTACAGAAATTTCGTTAAGCATAAATTTATCAATGTCCCTAGTCTACTTAGTGATTCATTTAAGCATTTAAGTTTTTACATATTATTTTTATAGATATTTTACTAAGTTGAAATTCTTATAATATATTTTTTTTTGTTTTAATAATTCTAAGAAATGAATTAACGCAACATCCTCAGATATTTGAATTTAAATATTCAACATAGTATCAGGGCTTATGCGGGTATTCAATAGTTCAGATAATTTTATTTTTAAATCATGAGATTGATTTTATATCTTCATTTAATTTCAATTTAGCCTACGCAATTTTTTTAAACATTAAAATTTACACTATAAATTTTCATGTCCGAGCCCATACAAGTATTTATAGTTTAGATAAGTTCATCTAATTAATAAAATCATTGATTTTAAAAATCATAGTTAGCATAAAATTTCTTAATTTTTGGATTGAAAGAAACTCTATAATTTGTATAAAGTTTAATTTAACATATCTCGCTTTTAATTTTGTGTATTCAATTAATCTTTTAAATTTTCAAATCATGCCCGCTTGCATTTAAGTATTGCGGGTTCGGTGGTGTATATTTCAACTCTATATTTTCAATTCAAAATATTACCGCTTCACTTATATCTAATTTGATAGCAAAATAAAATGGCTATTTAGCTTATGCACATTGATAAGATTTTACATATTTGCTAATCATCATGTTCAACTTTCATTCTCACCCATAAACAAGCTATTATACTTTTTTCAACTTAGCTTATTAAATTTATGCCTTGTTGCTTAATTCACGCTTGAATTGTATTTGTATTTGAATGCTAGCTCTCAAACTTAATATAAGTGTCTTGTGTTTTTGATTATAAATCCAATTATATTTTCATTTAGATCATTTAAAGTGACACATTGTAAGAATTATATTCATAGTTATCGACTATTTATCAAATTCTTTATTTGTCTCATTTAAACTTTCTACATTCTCAACTTGCTAGTGAATTAAACCATAATTCATTTGTTAATCAAGCAGTTTGTAATGTTGTTATTATTGTGGCTTAATGAGTTATGTCAATGAATATGATAACAAATGAATGTTGGATGTTCTAATGAATATTTTATGTTTTAGATATATCAATCTAATTACATATCTAATATATCAAATTGCATATCTAATACATCTAATACAAGCTCAAAATATAATATTTTAGGTTATATGCATTTATTCATTGGCATGAATCAATTTGCTCATAATTTAACATATTATTTTAATGAGGTTAATTTCTATCGAATTAACATTCAATTATATGTTTCATACATAGCATTTGAATTGTGAAAGTAATAAATGATAATGAATATTTGTAATTATTTTATTTATTTAATAAAATTAAATATTTTAATTTAATTAGATTATATGACTAATATATGTATGATTATATATAAATTATATCATAATTTTTTAAATATCACATGTCAAAATTAACAAAAATATATGAAATTTTGTATTTTAGCCAAAGTCATTTTATAATCAAGAATTTATATCGATTTCATCTCCAATGAATTCCTTGGATTTTTTCCTTTAATTTGATACATACCCACGTTTGATTAAAATTGAATTTATTATGACTTTTCAAACATTAAATTTTTAATAATGAATGCATGCTACATGAATATATTAAGATCATATGATTATTTTTTACTTATGAATAAATTTTGCTTTAATTTAATATTTATTTAATATAAATTATATTTTATTGAATATTAAATTATCACATGATAGCATGAGGTATAATATATTTTTTGAAATAATTCAAAATGACATTCTTGCTATAAATATCCCTCATTCTCTTCATGAAAATATTTCTCATTCAAAATTCAAAATCCCTCCAAAGAAATCTAAGAGAAAATTTTAGATTTTTTCTTCCAAGTGTTCTCCAAATATTGCAAGATCAAATCCTTGATTTGAAAGCTTCAACATCTTCAACTAAGCAAGTTTTCAAATTTCTTGAGTTTGTTTTCTTGATCTTAATCCTTTTAGTTGTTCATGCTATTTTTTACCATTTATTTATTCTTTCTAATTTATACTTTTGGTGGATTAGTCTTTGGACATTATTTTCACATCAAAGTTTCTCAATCATCTTTGTGAAAATTCTTGTGATAGGATCATTTTAACTTGTTGAAATTTTTAACTTCCTACAAATTTCTTTTGATTTTTTTGAAATATTTCTTCATTAATCTTATTTTGAAAGATCATTAATTCTTAGATCTATTTTAGAAGTATATTTTAAGCATTTTCAATTAAATTATTATGTTGAAATTATTTTCATATTTGCTAGATCTCTTTTAATAAAAAAGCTTACTAAATTTTACTTGATCTATCATATACTCATTTTATTTAAGTATTTTTTGATCATTAGCTTAATTGAAAGAATCTTTGGTTAAAATAAAACAAACTATTCTCTGAAATTTATTTTATTGTGCAAAGAATATTGTGAATTTATTTTGAAATAATTTTTATATTAGTACAAATTGATCAATTTTAAGATATTTATTTTATTATTTTATCAATAATATTAAGTGAGCATTTTATCTTGCCAAATTTTAAGTAAATATTTATAAGTTGTGAGATCATTTTGAATTAAATATATTTGTGAGAGATTTATTTTATCAAAATTTATTATTTTGTATTTTTCTTTGTAAAATTTATTGTTGTACTTTGTAGAGAGTACATATTATTATAGGGGTTCTATTATAGGAGTACTATTTGTAAGCTATTTTTATATTTAGTGGATTCCTAGTGGGTTTAAATGGACGTAGTTTTGTTTCAACAACAACGAAAATTGTGCCTATTATCTCTTTTTACTTTACAGTACTTTTATTTTTGTTGCATTAAGAATTGTATCTTGTCATTATAAAATCAAAATTAATTTTCTACTAAAATTAAAATTTAAGATTTAAGTTTTAAAATTTTTTAATTCACTCCCTCTGGGTGCTATAGGACTTAATGTATCGAGCCTAAGCTCTTTTATTGTCTTAACATCCAAGAGTAGATCTTTCACTATGACACAAGGTTTCCCAAAGGTTCACTACCGAGGACAATCCACTCATAGACCTCCACTTTTAGATAGTGTACCATTTGACTATTGGAAAAATAGAATTAGTACATTTTTAAGAGGTCAAGATGCACGCATGTGGTATATGTTGACACATCAATATCATACACCCACAGTAGAAGTAAATGGAATTAAAGTAGAAAACCTTTTGAGGAATGGTCTTAGTGAAAGAGAACTTGATGAATTAAATGCTATTTGTAATACTTTATATTGTGCTTTATTACTTGATGATTACATGAAAATTTCTATGTTAGTATCAAAAGAAATATGGGATAAACTCATTATAACTTATGAAGGAACGGAAGTTAAAGATGCTCACATAAATAGACTTGTTCATGAATATGAGTTATTTCATATGTATCCTTCAATCTATGATATGTATACTAGATTCATGAAAATAACATTGCATTCTCTTGAAAAAATATATAGAATCAAGACTTAGTCTATAAGATTCTTAGATGTCTTCCAAAAGAATGGGAAGCTAAAGTAACAACTATTAGTGAAGCTAAGATTTATCTACTTATCCACTTGATGCCTTTTGGGTTCTTTGATAGCACATGAACAGTTATTGAAAGGGATAAGATGGATAACTAAAAAAAGGGAGAAGGAGAAAGGAAAAGCCATTGCACAAGTTGATGATAGGATGAGCATAACATCTCAAGCTTGATGGTGATAGTGATGAGGTGGTCATGATATCCAAAAGGCTTGGGAACTTGCTAAGGAAGAAGAATCAAAGGTATAAAATTCTAAAACTATAAATTTCAAATTAAAAAATTTCCTACATGTGAAGGGATCATTTTACCATTGTAAAAAAAGCTTACATAGAGGTGAATGTCCGTAACTTGCTTAATCAAAGAAGAAAGAGATTGATGAAAATAAGAAAAAATATGGAGAAAAGTACCATAAGAAGAAGAAAATGACTTTATGGGCCAATCCATTCAAATGAATCAAGTACTTGCTCATCCATGAAGAGGTCAACATATGTCTTATGGCAAATGGAGAATTGACTTAAATTCTCAAGAGGTATGTAATGATATATCTTATGATGAATTAGATGATGTTTTAATGATTTAGTTATTGAATATAAAAAATTAAAAAGAAAATACAAAACCTTAGAAAAGAGCATAAAAAATTTTAGATATGCATTTTGTGATTTAAAAAATAAATGTGATAATTTAAAAGTAAAATACTTTATTAAATTATTTTACTTGTATGTAAGCAAAGAGAGAATATCTTGTTAAAAGCAAGATTAGAATTATGTTTGAAATCACAAGTTCATTATAATACTTCATCAAGAAAATATTTAAAAAAATTATTTGCATCATACACATCCCACTCATATACCTTATAATTCTATAAGTCATATGCAAACACTAATGTTTGGTAACTATTGTGATAGAAAAGGGCATATTTCATTTGATTTCTATGCACGTAAATTACAAAACACTAAAAATCATCTTATGTATGATCAAAAGGTTTTCAAGTTTAGAGCTCTCTCCTCTCATGTGAAAAATGAGGGGCTATTTATAGATTAGAGGAGTGACATTTCTATAGATACTTGCAAAATCCGAACCACTCTACTCCATCGGATGGCTCAAAATGATTCCTTTGATCATTTGATGTATTTTAAGTATTTGAATGCTCAAATGAAGTCAGAATTATGAGATCTTGGGCTTGTTAGATCCGGCTCGTCAAGACACTCGATTTGACTATAAACACTTCATGTTTAAGAGCTATTTAGGGATTTAACTGATATCCCAAAGTTTCCAATGATATTTTAAGTGCTTGATCTCGACTAGTTTCAACTTAGGATCAACTTGCTTTTCACATCAAGATTCGTGCTTCGACTAGTAGTATTTTAAGTACCTTATCAGTTGCCCCTATTTTTGGATGATATTATCTCAATCATCCAAAAATATATACGCCAAATACTTGAAAATAATAAATTCTTCAATGAAATTTGCGAGTCCACTAACCATATATTTTGAGAGAATAGCGGATATGCACGGGCAGGTTGGACCCATGATGGCTGGAAGGAAGCATACATTTACATGCCTGGCTATGCTGAGAGGCGTCACAATGCTACGGGCAAGGGGACCTGCGCGGGCGAAGGCAGCATGGTGGATGGGAGCTGAGCCAAGGCGTAAGCGACCTGGGCGAGCGCGCATGGGCGCATGATTCGGCGCACCATGGTGAATGCCGACGACGGGCGCGGCATGCTCACGCAAACCAGCCGAAGGTTTTTTGTTCATTTTGTCCATTTCTCTGATTTTTCTTGATTTTACCTTTTTTTCACCTCTAGGGGGTCTATAAAAACCCCTAGGGCCAAGGGAGAAGGCACACTCTCGAGTGCTCTTCTTCTTAAGAGAAGGTCATCGAGGCGATCATGTCAAACACGACGAGATTTTCCCTCGAAAGAGGTGTCAACCGTCCTCGTCGGATCGACCGGGTTTGGAGGTGATCAAGGCCCATGGTTCATACGGCGAGGCTACGATTTTCCCTCGAAAGAGGCGTCAACTGTCCTCGTCAGACCGACCGTGTTTGGATGCGATCAAAGCCCATAGTTCATATGGAGAGGCTCCGGTTTTTCCTCGAAAGAGGCATCAAGCCCTCGCCTGACTGGGTTCGGAGGCATCAAGGCCCATTAGTTCATATCGAGTTCGATTTTCCTCAAAAGAGGCATAACCCCCTCGCCGACCCACCGTGGAGGTGATCAAGGCCCATGGTTCATACGGAGAGGCTGTAGTTTTCCCTCGAAAGAGGCGTCAACCGTCCTCATCGGACCGACCGGGTTCGGAGGCGATCAAGGCCCATAGTTCATACGATGAGGCTCCGATTTTCCCTCGAAAGAGGCGTCAACTATCCTCGTCGGACCGGGTTCGAGAGGCACCGTAGTTACTTCTTCTTATAGGAAATTGAGATTTCTTGAAACTTTAATGGATGGTTCAATTGACAACCGCCAAGATGGTAAGAGTTAATTGAATCATCATTCGAACGACTCAGAAAGTTTGGCAGGTAATTTCAGAACATCCTTAGAGAGGAATAACTTCTTCTTTTTTTTATCTCATATGTATGCGTATCCTTTTCTTCAGATCGTAGGTGAAAAATTTTATCCAAGCTGTCCGTGAGCGATAAAGTCAGAAAATGATTTTCCCAAGTATTGAGGTGAGTGAGTTGCTTCACAAAATTCTCAAAATTTTGTCATTTCTCTCTCTCTCTCTTTATTTATTTATTATGTATTTTCACAGGGTGATGGTCAGAAGAAAACCCATAGCATGACAACTACAGAAGATACACCATCCATTATCACATCAGATAGTTTAATGGTGTTTTGTAGAAAATTTTACTTCCCTAATGAGTTGGTGGCTATTGTTGCCAAAAATTCTGATCGAGCCCATTCACCTCCGCCAGGATACTTTACGCTTCGAGATGATTCTTCGTGCAGGATTGCGATTCCCTTTGGCTCCCGAGTTGATTGAGATTTTAAAATATGTGGTATTTTGTCACAATTTTCATTTCAGGGGATCATCGGTTTGACTCTTCTTTAGAGAGCGTGGTGTTACTTTGAACATCAAATACTTGTGTCAATGTGTAGATTCACATGTGATGCGTGGACGTGTTTCTTATCGGGCTATAAAGAATTGGATAGAATTTTCAGCATGAGATCCATCTAGAAATTGGTCTAATGGATTCTTTTTTGTGAAAAATGAGTGGCCTCCTTGAGAGATGGGGAAGATTGAATGACCTTCTAGATCCATTGCTGATTGAAGAGAATGAAATCTTAGCAACTCTTAATATTTCTGATGTAGGAAGCTTACAACATGAGTTACATCACATTAGAAAATATATAGTTGAAGATAGAATGTTCAAGGTTGGCCTTTCCATCCAAGTGAGGAGATCTCATGCTCTTCCAAAGAGGTCAAGTAAAGGTGATGAAAGGTCTCCTCATATTCATAGGGTTCTTTTAAAGAAGCCCGGAAATCACAATGGTAGCAATATTTCAAGAAGCAGACATGCCGAAGTGACTACGCCAAATATCTGGAGAAGATGTTCACCCTAGTTGGCCTCTAAGAGTTTAGTTAACTCATAATGGGAGTTCATTTCTCAAGGCACATTCTCGAAGAGGTGTTAAAGCACATATGCATTAGACGTCAATGAGCAGATGAATTAGTACGTTGTCTTCTCTTCCTCCTTCTTTTCTTCTTTTCCTTTTCTTTGTGTAATATTTGTGATGATTTTTTTGTAAAAATTAGATGGCTCATTTGGTTAGATGAGTGAATACAAAATTTGTGAAAGTAAAATATCGCAAGGCGAGCGAAAGATGAGTGTTAAGGCTAAAGAAGTGGCGACTGAGGATCACTCGGGTAGAACTGAAGAACATGTCAACTTCTCTTTCTCCAACGGAGGTGGAGTGCACTGAATGAGTGATTGAGGTGAGGGCAGAGACTCGCCAGAAAGAGAAAAGACTCAAGGCACTTGCAGCGGAGAAGAAAGCTCTCGAACTAGAAAAAAAGCATTACAATATCGTCTTTCTGAGAAGGAGTTTATAATGTGAGAAGCGGAAGCAAATGAAATCTCCTTGAAGGCAGTGGAAGACTTTAAGAACTCCCTGGCTTATCGTGATACTATTGAAGACCATGTCCAGGAAGCTCGTAATCATATTCTTGATGTTGAAGTGAAGGACTTGGAGCACCAATGTTTAGAGGAGGGCTTCATCCGAGGGTTCCTAAAAGGAATCCGCTTAGTACATCGCAAAATCGGAGCTAGTATCGAGAATCTATCTCCCAGCCAAGTATCTGAAGACCCTTCGCCAGATTCAGGAGATGAAGGAGTCGAGAGTGAGTCCAAGGGAGCATCTCCAAAGGAGGATGTTGATATCATGTAGTATCACTTGATGCATTTTTTTCTTTATCTATGTATTATTATTTTGTATCGTAATTTTGATTCTTTCTTATATCATCATGTAGTACAATCAATGATAATTTTTTTTTAAGTTGATATGCTCTTGTTTTATTTTTACCTATCCGGGGTGATTCATCGGAATATTATTCAATGACACTAACCTGTACGGATGAGGCCGTGGGAAGTCCACCAAAAACCTTTTGGCCTATCCTAGGTATTAGTCAAAACATTATTTGACATCTTACCTGTATGGAAGAGGCCATGAGATGTCCACCAAGGACCTTTTGACCTATCCTAGGTATTAGCCAAAGTGTTACTTGACTTCTTACCTGTATGGAAGCGGTCCGATCAAGTCCAAATGGGATTGATCATGCCCCGACTGAAATACAATGTGAGTTGCACATTTCTTAAGTGGGAGGATTAAATGAATGAGATTGTCTATATGTAACAAGCTTGAAAGAAAAAGCTATAAATTCATTACTCTGACAAGGCCGGTGATACAATCATAAGATGATTTTAATGATATGAGTTTGAAGGAGATGACAAACGACAAACTAAAAGTTGCAATAATTATGCATAGGAATTACCGATAATATTTTGAGATTCTCGTTTAGTTCGAGGTAAAATTTTTCCTCCTGGATCCTTGAGCTTGAATGTTCTGCTTGACCATAGCTATAACGCATATGGGTCATCCCAAAGAGGTGAGAGTTTATTGCATTGAGGGCCTTTGCCTACAACTTTGAGACTTCACAGGATAAATTCACCGACAGATATGGGATGAGGTTTTACTCTTCTGTTGAAGTGACAAGCTACCCTTTGGTGATAGGAAGTAGTCAGTAGTAGGGCCATGTCATGAGTTTCGGGGAGTAGGTCCAAGTGCTGTCACAATTTTTCTTCATTACCATCATGATCGAATAATTGAACTCTTGGACTTGGAACTCTGATATCCACTGGTATAATAGCTTCTGTATCGAAACATAAGTTATATGGTGTCTCACCAGTAGGGGTTCATGATGTAGTGCGGTAAGCCCAAAGAACATTAGAAAGCTCATCAACCCATTGCCCCCCAGCCTTCTTAAGACGTATTTTTAGTCATTTGAGTATAGTCCCGTTGGTAGCTTCAGTTTATCCGTTAGTTTGAGGATGTGCTACAGTTGTATGCAGTAGCTGAATGTGAAGATCTTTGCAAAAGGACGTAAAGACTTTTCTAGTAAATTAGGTTTCATTGTAAGTGATGATCTTTGCAGGAAGATCGAATCGACATTCTATATTTTTCCAAACAAATTATTTAGCATTTGCCTCCGTGATTTTAGCGAGTGGTTTAGCTTCCACCCATTTAGTGAAGTAGTCGACGACTAAAATGATAAACTTTCGTTGCCCTGATGCTATCGAAAAAGGTCCCATGATATCAATTCCCCACTGAGCAAAAGGCCACGGGCTTTGAAGGGATGAGAGCTCTATATGCGGCATGTGAGAGAGGTTAGAGTGCAACTGACAACTTGCACATTTTTTTGTGAACTCCAAGGTGTCTTGTTTCATCGTAGGCCAATAGAACCCTTGCATTATAATTTTAAGGCTAGCACCCTTCCTCCTTGGTGTTCTCCACATATCCTTGAGTGAAGCTCTCTTAATGCGTAATCGGCCTTTGATGGTGAGAGGAATTTGAGGTATGACCCAGAAAAAGCTTGTTTGTATAGTTCACCTCCGATAATAATAAAGTTTGAAGCTTATCTTCGGAGACGAGTTATAGAAGTTGAGTCTTTAGGAAAGGTCCCTTCTTGTAGAAAAGACAGGATGGGGTCCATCCACGAAGGTTCCTTTATCTAATTAATTGCTTGTATTACCCATGACCCTTGGATACTAGGAAAATATATTTCTTCAACATGCATTCTTAAATAGAGATCCAAGAGCGTAGAAGCTTAGCGAGAGTGTCAGTATTCTTCTCACAATATGTGAATGATTTGATGTGTCTTGAAATGGGCAAGAAGTGACTTTACTAAGTTGAGGATTATGATTAAAAGTTTCCCTCAACTTGGGAGGCGACAAACTGAGAGTCAATTTGGATCACTAAGTTTTGAGCTTGACAATCGATGCGAGTCTCAACCCTGCAATGAGAGCCTCATATTCAGCCATATTATTAATTACAGGAAATTTTAGGAGAAGTTCATACTCTAAGGTATTCTACTGGGGGGAAATAAGTAAGATTCGCGACACGATTTCAGCTCCATCAATATAGAGGTCCATTGAGGAGAAAAGGCATGTAGTAGATAGCTCATTTAGAGTTGGGGTGCATTCCACTATAAAGTCTGTGAGTACTTGAGACTTTATATCCTGAGGTAGGAAATGGATATTAAACTCTCCAAATTCTACATACCATTTAATTAACCTCCTAGATGCCTCTGGTTTCTGTAGAATGACCCTTAATGGTAAATGAGTGTAAACGTCGATAGTGTGAGCTTGGAAGTATGGACACAATTTTTGCGCTGAGAAAACTAAAGCCAGAGCCACCTTATCTGCCAGTGGATAACGACTTTCTATATCAAAGATAATTTTGCTGACATAGTAAATTGGTCGTTGTATCCCATTTTCTTCTCGCACTAACACTGAGCTTATTGCGTGGGAAGAGAGTGTGAGATATAAGTATATCTCTCCTTGAATAGGCTTGGATAGTAGGGGTGGAGATGCTAATTACTCCCTTAGTTGCTCAAAAGCAGGCTGACATTCATCAGCCCACTGAAAATTATTATTTTTAGCTCATTTTATCCCCAAAATGAAAACCACATAAAGAAATAATCATCCATTCAAATGTTGAACTTCTTTGATATTCTTCTGAGGAGTCATATCTTTGAGAGCTTTGATTTTCTGGGATTGGCCTCTATCCCACGGGTTACCATAAACCAAGAAATTTTCCGACGTAACCCCAAAAGCACACTTGGTCGTTAAGTCATGTTATAATGTCGAAGAAGGTTAAAGCATATTTTAAGTCGAAATATGTGATTCTTCCAAGCTTTTACTAACATGTCATCCACATATACCTCCATTGTGCGGCCTAATAATTCTTTAAAAACCTTGTTCATAAGGCGTTGATAGGTGCACCAGAATTTTTAACCCAAATGGCATAACTTGTTAATAGTATAAACCTTTATATGTTTGAAATGTTGTGGCTTCTTCATCCGTTGGGTCCATTTTTATTTAATTATAACCAGAGTAAGCATCCAAAAAACTGAGCATTTGATGTCCAGACGTAGCGTCGACCAATTGATCAATTCGAGAAAGAGGAAAACTATCTTTCGGAAAAGCTTTGTTAAGGTCAGTGTAATTAATAGACATTCTCCATGTTCCATTTGTTTTCTTAACCATGATAATATTTGCTAGCCATGTAGGTAATGTACCTCTCGTATGAATCTCGCTTCAGAGCTTGTTAACTTCTTGTTCAAAAGTCCTGAGGTGATCGTGCAAAACTCCTTCTTTGGATGATTGGTTTGTATGTTGGATCAATCTTGAGGGAGTGCATGATCACATCAACCCCGCATATCCGTTGAACTCCAAGCAAAGATGTCTTGATTTGCACAAGAAGTTATGTATTTTTTGTTGTTCTCGAGAGAGATCCACACTTCGTAGTGGTTGGTCATCGATAATGCCAGAGAGCAAGTCTTCTACGAAGCGGTACTTCTTCATCTCAAAATTAAAATCTTCAACGCGACGAAGGGCATGGTTGAGCTTGTCGAGGTAACATGATGCCACCCCAACTAAATGGTTGGAAATTTCATCTTAAGATGAGACTAAGTGAGAAAAATTGGAGGGGCCTTCCAAGATAGCGTTATATGTTGAATCGACTTGACCACCATGAATTGGATTGAATGAGTCACTTGTCGAGAATTCTCAAGGACAAGAAGGGTGATTGTCCCTCTACCACGGGGTGATTATCAAACCCGTATAATGGTCTGACAGTGGGTTGGAGCTTTTCCCAAGCCAAGCCCATGCTAAGAAAGGTGGAATAAAATAAGACATCAACATAACTCCCATTGTCAATCAAAATTCTCTTAACATTATAGCATGGGGCACCAATCCCTACTGATGACAAGTGGATCTTGATGGGGAACATGGACTCCTTCTAAGTTCGAGTCATTAAAAGTGATGGAGTGATCAATACGAGATTTCTTTAACTCTGATTCTTCAGAGGTGGAAATGAGGACTTGATTAGTGGTCTCCCAATTATTTCAATTTCAACTATTTGATGACATTTTTTTGTTTTGTGATGATTGTCTGGTTCCAGTTGGAGTTATGTTTATTTGAGATTGATTCTTCACAAATTGACGTATATCCTTGTTGAATGAGCCTCTCAATTTTTTCTTTGGGTTGTTTGCACGCCTCAGTAGTATGTCCACGAATTCGATGATAGTGACAATATTACTCCTGATTTCTTGAATTTGGTTTCAACGGATGTGGCCACTTGATGGTTTCATCATCTTGAATTGCCATCAGGATGTTAACATGAGATGTGTTCGGTGGTGTATTCCTTTCTGGTCGTGGTTCACGCTTGATGTGAGGGGTGAGGGAGATCACCTGCCTTGTTGCCTCTTTTGATGGGACTGTCGGTCCGCGTTCCCTGGGGCGCTCTTACATTTTCCTATAGATTGTTCAAATTATTTGCGATGGGCATTAATAGCCTCATCGGCAAAAATTTGTGCTTCCACACGATGAACCAAGTCGATATGGACCGATCTCGCATTAGTGAGTGAAATAAAGGAGCCTCTAAGGAAAACTCCTCTTAATAGTTCGTCTACCTGTATTTGGCGAAGCTTCTAAGGAGAACCTTTGGAAGTATTCTTAAGTGATTCACCCTCATTTTGACGAATGTCAAAGAGATGAGAGGAATCTTTAATGATCCTCCGGTTCGCAATGAACTGTTCCACAAAAATCTTGGCGAGTTCATCAAAGGTATGGATGGATTCACTTGGAAGGGAGTATAATCAAGTGCGAGCTTGCCCCTTGAGGGTAACAGGAAGACTTGACAAAGTAGTGTGTCAGGAGCTCGTTGGATATGCATGATGGTCTGTAATGGTCGATGTGTTCATATGGGTCAGTTGCCCCATCATAAGAGTCGATGCTCGAAAGCTTGAACCCTACGGGAATGGGATGTTGAAGAATAGCCTCAATCAGAGGTGAAGACTCCTGATAGTCGCGATGAGAGAGAATATGATTTTCATCTTTATAATGAAGTTCTTCTCGCACTAACCGTTGTAATTCTATACATTTAACATGACGAGTGGAGTCAGCAGGATGAGAATGTGCCAAGCTCCCAGCAATAATTGGTGGATTAGTAGTCGGTTGAGCTGCACATGATGGATGAGTACAACTAGCAGTGTCAAGGAGATCAGCATCACAGTCTAGAAGTGGAGGAACTTTAGCCTGATGGCGAGAAGGCCCCACATTAGCATTTTGACCTCCCACAGAAAACGATCGATCTTGTGGTAGATGTGTTTGCCATGGTGGTGGCTGTTGTGTTCCTCATAAAAGTCAGATCATCTCATTTTGAGACTCTTCCATTCGGCGCACATGATCTTCTAAGGAGATTCTATAGCCTTCACCGCAATGCCTATCGTGGGAAGTGAGGTAAGCTTGGCATCCTTGGTTTAAGGATTGGTTTCAAGAGTGACGAGTTGGAGCGGAGGCTCATGTTACGAGTATTGCCTATTGGCCATGATGCGAGTGTTCACAAAAAATTGTGATTGATGGGGTTGATTCCCACAGCGCCAAAGCTGCGTAGAAAACCAGTTGTGGTAGAATAAAATTTGCCTTTAGCTTTGTTGTAAATCCAGCACACAGATGTTTGAGGAATTAATAAGAAAACCTGAATTTTACATGTGGAAAATCTCAAAAGAGGAAAACCACTGGGTAAAAAAAATCTTCGCTATGTATCTGTTTGAGAGTATAAGTTTCCGATAACGGATTACAATTGTATATGAGAAGGGTTGACAATGGGAATCTCAGAATCAGACAACAACAACTATATAGTCACTCAAGTTATAGCCGCAGTAGTAGATGATGGTGAATACGGGGTCCGGCCGACGATGAAAGTCGTTATGGTGATGACCGGCAAAGATGGCCGGCGATGGTCGGCGACGGTGACCGACGATGGTAATCGGCGACGGTGGTCGGCGATGATGACCGACGATGATGGTTGATGGCGATGATGGCCAGCGACGATGACCGACAATGGAGTTTGATGACGATGAGGATCGGTAGTGGCGGCTGATGGCGGTGGCCGACTGCGGTGGTTGGCAACCAACGGGGGTGGTCGGCGACCGTCGAGTGGTGGCACGATTATGCTTAGAGGGTTTTCAAGCTTTAGAGCTCTCTCCTTTATTTGCTCCCTCATGTGAAGAATGAGGCTATTTATAGATGAGGAGTGACATCAGATACGTGCAAAACCGAACCACTACTCCATCGGACGGCTCAAAATGATTCCTTTGATCATTTGATGTATTTTAAGTATTTGAATGCTCAAATGAAGTCAATTATGAGATCTTGGGCTTGTTAGATCCGCCATCAAGACACTGATTTGACTACAAACACTCATGTTTAAGAGCTATTTAGGGATTTAACTGATATCCCAAAGTTTCTAATGATATTTTAAGTACTTGATCTCAACTAGTTTCAATTTAGGATCAACTTGCTTTTGACATCAAGATTCGTGCTTCGACTAGTAGTATTTTAAGTGTCATATCAACTAGAAAGAAAACCAATTAGGAGTTCAGCTTATTGTAGGTACAAGAAGAATCCAGATTTCAAGTTTACTGAAATTTGAATTCAGATTTTTGGGTTTACAGTAATTGCGACAACACTATTACATTGTTGCTACAATATTTTCACTAAAGTACTTCTTTAGTAATATGAGATTTACACAGGTTGTAGCATGTGAATGAAGAAGCACAAGGTCATGAAATTTACATAAATTGTAGGGTGTGAATGAAGAAGCAAAGAGGAAAGAAGGGATTAGGTCGTGATACCCTACTTCTCTTCCTCGGTGGTTCCACGAATGAAGAAGTAAAGAGGAAACGAGGGATATGGGTTTGCGGTTTGAGAACCGATTTTGGTTTTCAAAGGAGACGGGAGGAATGAGAGATCTTATAGCTTTTACGAGGAGAAATTGAGAGCAGGAGCAGTTTTGAAAACCAATAGGGGGTGGTTGAGGAGATCGAGAGCCGAGAACCTTCGGCTTAAAGAGAAAATCTGGTGAATTAGGGATTAATAATAATTTATACAGATTTTTTTTATTTAAGTGATTAAATCAATCTCTAATTTGAATTTTTATGACAACATTATATATATAATATATATGTTGATTTAAGATTTTCGATATTTATACGCAACTTGTTGACCTCCATATATGTGTCATAAGTCAAGCAAGCCCACAAGTCGAATTCGACAGACTTCTGATGCAATAGTGCGCAAATCAGGGCTAAAAATACACTGAATGTCATAAAAAATGGTCAAAATGACCTCCGATCAACGAACGGACTTTGTCATCACATTCAAAACATTGAAATTGGTCATAATATAAATATTTCATAATCTAACAATCAATCGATTAAGTGATCAAGCTATCAATGTGTCGATGCGCATATCAGAGTTAGGAAGCTGTGATGATCTCCGATCGACCTCTGTTCATAAAATTGATCACACCGTTAGCTTCAAAACATTAAAAACTATTAAATGAGTCTGTCCACGCTCAATTCAGACCAGTCTATGCAAAT